>JARGCV010000007.1:13405000-13777500 GCA_034064705.1 Bothrops alternatus | reverse complement strand
AACCACTTGACACACATATCCACTCCCTGACTACTAACAAAGCGGGACAGAGCCTGTGGCTTGAGGCTAAAGCTTCTGCCTAGCATGCAGACTGCCCAGGTTCGAATCCCAGAAAGGGTGAATTCTGACTGAAGAGAGGTAAATAACTCGAAATAGCTATCTCAGAAATCCCTTATTTCTTTATATATATATATACAGAGAGAGAGAGAGAGAGAGTGACTAAATTAGTAGACCAGTGAAATGCAGTGGATGTAGTATACTTAGGTTCAGTAAGGCATTTGACAAAGTAGACCACAACCTACTCCTTGGTAAGCTAGGAAAAGGAATAGACAACATCACCACCAGATGGATCTGTAGCTGGCTGACAAACTGTACTCAACGAATAGTCCTCAATGGCACTATATCCACATGGAGAGAAGTAAGCAGTGGGGTACCACAAGGTTCCGTTTTAGGCCCAGTACTCTTCAATATCTTCATAAATGACTTAGATGAGGAAATTGAAGGGGAAGTTATCAAATTTTCAAATGACACCAAACTGGCAGGAGTAGCCAAAACTCCAGAAGACAAACTCAGGATCCAAAAAGATATTGACAAACTTGAACAATGGGCCCTGTCCAACAAAATGAGTTTCAATGTGGAGAAAAGTAAAGTCTTACATTTAGACAGGAAAAACCAAAGATACAAGTACAGATTGGGTTAGACCTAGCTTAAAAACAGTAACTGTGAGAGGGACCTTGGAGTTCTAGTGGACGATCACTTGACTATGAGCCAGCAATTTGCAGCAGCAATCAAAAAAGCTAATACAATCCTGGGTTGTATAAACAGAGGCATAGAATCAAGATCACATGAAGTATTAGTACTGCTTTATAAGGCCCTAGTAAGACCACACCTGGAATATTGAAGCCAATTTTGGTCACCATATCACAAAAAAGATGTTGAGAGTTTGGAAAAAAATCAGAGAAGAGCAACTAAGATGATCAAAGGCCTGGAGACTAAAACATATGAAGAACGGCTGAGGGACTTGGGTTTGGCTAGTCTAAAGAAAAGAAGAAATAGGGGAGACATGATAGCAGTGTTTCAATATCTGAGGGGCTGCTACAAGGCAGAGCGGGCCAGGTTGTTCACCAAAGCACCAGAGGGAAGGATGAGAAACAATGGTTGGAAACTGAAAAAAGAGAGAAGCAACCTGACAGGAGAAACTTCCTGACAGTGAGGACAATCAACCAGTGGAACAGCTTACCCCCAGAAATCATGGGCACTCCATCACTGGAGATTTTTAAGAAGAGACTAGACATTCACCTGTCTAAGATAGTATAGGTTATCCTGCTTGAGCAGGCTGGACTAGAAGACCTCCAAGGTCCCTTCTAGCTCTATTCTCTAGTCTCCCTTCTCCCTTCCCTGCCAGCCTGATATCCAAACTGCTTTTGGCACCAAGCCCTTTTCTGTTCTCTTAGTTTTTAAAACATTTTCATATTTAGATATATTTTATCTATTTCAGATCAATTATTTTTGCCTTATTAAATCTGTTCTTTTGTTCAATGCATGTAAGTCCTTAATGATACATTTAGCATATAATTATAGAGTCTCATTAATTTAATAATGTAATTTACTGTAGGTATTTTAACACTTGTAAACTTACTTTATGAGAAGGATTCTGGGGAAATTTCTCATTAGTATTTTAGGCCTGAAATAAAGCTCTTTTATTCTGGATTAATTAGTCTGAAGGCAATCCTTGACATGGCTAAAGATGAGATCATACATAAGTACTGTAGGTAACACCATACATAAAATAGGAGAATAGTTCTTCCATGTTATCAGATTAGATCAAATCAAAGGGTGGAGCAGACATCAGATTCTGCTGCTTTGTCAAGAAATCCAAGAGGAAAAAAAATATGTCTTTGCTCATTCCTTATGTGACATATCACCAAATACTTTCTGTTTCTCAAAATATCTGCCTTAAATGAAATATAATATAATTTATGTTATCCTAAATTTACCGGATTTTGTTAGGCACTGATTCAAAGAGCAAGTGTCTATGGCCAAAAAATTTCCTGCTGGGGAAAAGGCAACTATGTCAGATGTTGACTGCCTTCGAACCTTACAGAGCATAGCAAAGATAAAGGGGGAAGCACACGTGTGTGAGTGTGTGTGTGTGTGTGTGTGTGTGTGAGAGAGAGAGAGAGAGAGAGAGTGGGGGGGGGAGAGAGACAGATATTAGACAGGGCATATTTATATGAAGTTTTTTCTCCTTTCTAGCAGAAAAGTAAATTGAGAACATCAACTTAAACTGATTGACTGAAACTTCAGGACTGAAAAATGGAAGTACAATGCATAGCTACGCTCTGGAAATAGCTGCCATTAGATATTGTGATGGCCGCCAACCTGGACAGCTTGAGAAGAAGATGAAACAAATTCATCATGTAAATGTTAGTCATGATGACTCTGGAACCTTCCTGATCACAGATGATACCACATTGTTCAGCCTAAGATAGAAAGTCTTCCTTTATCAGTTTATGGAGGCATGTGGTAGCTTACAATTGAAAATAGAAATTCTGGAGTTAATAGGTTATTTATGTGATTTAGTGGGAATTTTCATTCTTGTATTCTGGAACATCAGTTTCAGAGTTATTTAAAAAAACACGAGAAACATCTTTGTGGATCTGAATATCTAATGGACCATTTTTTTTTCATTTAAACCCTTCTTCAGGTTGACTACAAATGATTAGACAAATATGCCCATGTTGCTGCTTGGCAGGAGTACTGAGGTTTTCTGTCACTGTTGTCTTCCAGGATGTTTTATGACTGTCCAGTCTACCATCATAAGATTTTCTCCCATCCTAATATTATCCAAGTCTAATCTTGGCTAGCTTTTTGAGCTCAGTGAAGAAGACTGAATTGATAAGGAATAAACATTATTAAAAAAAGGTGGCCTTGTTTATTACTGCATTAAATGCCATATGGTTTGAGTTTAATATTGTGCAATGTGCAGACCCAGCCACTATGTTTGAAGATTACATTTTATAGCCTAACATGATTTGTAAACTAAGCCAATTATGATTTCAGCAAGCCAGTCTAATCCAAGTTTCTTTTTTCAAAATCAATTAAGTTGGTAAGCATATATTGTTATTCAAATGGACCTTGACTCTGGGGATTACAAGGATAAATCCGTTACTTTTCTTGACAGTAGTATAGAAATACTTTGTCACTATCCTCTTCCAGGAATTTGGGCGGGGCGCGGGGTATTCCTTAGCCTGATCTACAGTTCTGGGATTTCTTGATGATCTTTTATCAAAGTACTGATATGGTCCCACTTAACTCTTTAGGAAGTTAAGGAGAGACTGGTGCTATAATTTGCTATGATTTTAGATCTTTTCCAAACTTGGTCTAGATTGAATTTAAAAAAAAAAAAATCATAGCCTTTGGGCACAGATCTTTTATGTATGCCTCAATGTTTCATTATCTAGCATCCTCATAAAAAACATATTAGAAAAAAGATTTATTACAGAGAAAATACATGCTCCCTTAACACATACTATAGAAAGCTAAAGGTTTTAGACCTCAACAGCATAGGAAGATTGGTATACTGAATTCATAATTGAGAATGTTGAAAGCAAAAAAGAGTATTATGGAGAACAATAACAACAAAATCGCTTGCTTTTCATTCCTTGGTGATTCTTGAATGAAAAAATTGGCAGTCCTGGGAGGGTTTATATTGTTATATATTTTTACGTTCATATTTTTTTTATTTTCAGCACTAATTTATTTATTTTAAAATAAGCAGAAAATGGTTTAAGTGGGAAAGTATTATTGACCTTGAAGTTTTATTAATTATGCTGAGTTAATATCCTGTCTTTCAGGATAACAATCCCCCCAAATGGCTTACAAACAGCATAGAATATAGAAAATAAAAATACAATAAATATCATTTTAAAACAAACTCTTAGGATGCTTGCTCTAGGGCAACCACTAGTAATAATAGAATGTATCACCTGCATTTTAAAATATTGTTTCCAGAAAATAAGGAATATATAACTTTTTAAAATAGATTCTTGAAAATTTATGATAAGGAGGACAAATGTGAAGGAGTTACCTGATACAGGGAATTCAATGTATTTTGAGATTCGTTGGCTTTTAAAATTCAATAGAAGGCTTCAGTTCTGAAGCTATAAATCCATTAATTGTATGTATGTATGTGTATGTGTATATATGTATTATTTATTTATTAAATATATTGCCCATCTCACTGTCCAAAACAACTGTGCAGATTACATTGCCCTAAAATCATAAATATAAAAGTTAGCAATTAAACCAAGACTAAAAAACAAGAGCAGAAATGGTGTGGGATCTTGTCTTTCATTCCACCAACTGCCTCTAGCATACTGTGCCCCCACTTGGATGTAAGTGGACTTACAATTTTCATTTAGTGATGGCACTGAAGTTACAATGGCACTGAAAAAAGTGACAGATGCCTGGCTCTCTCACTTGCAGCATCCCCATGATCACATGATCAAAATTCAGATGCTTTGCAACTGGTATATATTTATGATGGTTGCAATGTCCCAGGGTCATGTGATCACCTTTTGCAATCTCCTGAGAGGCAAATTCGACAAGGAAGCCAGATTCACTTTACAATTGTGTTACTAACTTAAGCACTGCAATGATTCACTTAACAACTGTGACAAGAAAGGTCGTAAAATAGACCAAAACTCATTTAACAACAGTCTCGCTTAGCAACAGAAATTTTGGACTCAGTTGTGGCAGTAAGTCAAGGACTACCTGTACATATTTTGTCCCTCAATTGCTGATCTTCAGGACTTTGGGAAAGCAGTAGTATTCAAAGTTGGAGCACTCTTGCTATGAAAGAATGCTGTGTCCAGTGGTGGGATTAAAATATGTGAACAATTGGTTCTCTGTGTGGATGCCGCTTCCGGAAGTCCATTCTGGGGCTGGGCAACAAAAAATTAGTTACCGGTTCTGCTGAAGTGGTGCGAACTGGCTGAATCCCACCACTGGCTGTGTCCATGGACTTCCAGGCAGCTAGGTTTCCCTTTCCTTAAATAAATGGTGACTGGATGTATCAATCTCTACTCAAGCCCTAGATCGTACTAGTTTTCTTGTTTTTGGAATCTATTTATTACAGTCTGCTTATGCTGACTTTAATTAGGTAGAGATAAATTGTCAAGTATCATGCTTGAAGGCATGTTTCAGTTTTTGTATGGTATCCTCAAGCAGCTTTGCCGAATTTGCTGCTAATTGATCAGTTCCATGAATGCATACATATATATGTGTGTATGTTCTCCTTTTCTAATGTCTATTCTTAAAGCAGGACAGGCAGGAGGAAAACAGCCCCAGAATAGAGGAGCAGCAGAGGAATGAATTGTCCCTTCCTACTGATATATTCCCATCTCTGCCACAGATTATTTTATCCTTGTCACTCACAAATTCCACATACTTTAAAACAGACTGGGTTTCATTAACACGAGTTTGTGTGACAGCATGTCAGCATTCAGAAATGAAGGCAGATGGAAACCAGTGCGAGAAATTCCCTCTTCACTAAGCAACATGTTTCAATTAGCACATCATTTGGTTCCTAGAGAATTTATGTCTGCAAAGCAAAATGAATCTTCAGACCTATAACATACAATATTTGAAAGTGCTTTGTCAAAATAAGAAATAATGAACAAGAGAACCTGTTTTAGCTGGAGAGAGGGTACTGTTATTCTAAAATAACTGCTGGCACATAGAGCATCTTTTAAGGACTTCTAAGGCTTGTATCATGTTATTTTGATGTAGTAGATGCATTATATGCCATCAGGATGAGTCATCTTGTGACTGCCAATGCCACCGAGTTGTCCTCCATGAAATTGTTTAGTCTCCTTAGTCTCTGAAATGGTAAGCATCAAAACATCAGAAGGCAGCCAGTTCTATTGTTCAACTCTCCATTGCATAAATATATAGTCAGATATTTTTATTATTACTGTTGTATCTCAAAATATATGAAGGGCTTCAAAAGGTGGCTGGATCATTCCTCCATGCCAGACTTTTGTGATTAAAAATGGGGAGCGTGCACATACTTTTGTGCACTTGATATGGCAGAATCAGTAAATCAGTTAGTTCATGAGACAGTTAATAGAATAGTACAAATCAGTGCCTGATATTTTCAGCAGAGGAGTTTGTGATTATTTTGGAACCAGCTGATGTGGATGAGATTTGGAAAAAGGTGAGAAAACAGGTGGGGTCGGAGGAGCCTCCTTGCTACCCACAACGTGATGCAGAAGTTGCATTGTGCTTCCAAATTCAGGAAAGAATTGATACCTGCTAAAAAGCCATCTGGGCTCCATTGAGGAAAGCGATCTCTGAAGTTGAAGCACTCCATTCAGAGGTTGCTGAGGGAGAAGTTAAGCTAGATGAAGTGAGAGAAATTGTGTTTCATATCATCCTGGAATAATGTCCCAGGAGGTCACAACCCTGTAGTGGAGGAAAATCATGGTATGAAAAGAATACATGAAACAAAAGATGCCTTTCGTTATTTATGTATGCTCTAACAGTTTTTGGCAAGACTCCTGTATCTGGGAAAGTTGTGTGAGTGCACTCAGCAGTTTTAGCTTTTGCCATAATCATATTTCTGCAGCAAAAGCTACAATGTTGTCATTCTGTTTGTAATGCAGCTATTCAAAGCACAAAATCCCGGTCAGATTCAAATGTGAGTCTACCATTCCCTTGTTAGCCAGACGGCACCGGGGAGCTGAGAAGGACACACTGTGGGTTGCCCCTTCTCCCTTTTGAAGCCTCTTGTTAAAATCGACTCTGGCAAGCGTACCTCAAAACTTTTGCCTGTCCTGTCTTCCCTCTGTTACGCCCCAGCTAAATAAAGTGTAATTGACTCAAAGTTAACTCTAAACATTTGACTATCTCTCCCTCCTTTCGCCCTTCTTGTCTCTCTCTATTATTCACTTTTAGAATACACCTTCCTCCGGGAAAGGAACTGGCTCTTGCTTTTCCTGTTGAATGTACTGAGAGTACAGAATAAAATGATAGTGATGCTAGTTGCCTTTTCAACTCTGCTGTCAAACACTAACATTTTGTTTCATTATCATTTGCCTAGAAGCCTTTACCCTGTCTTCCTGTCCTTCATTTTTTTTCTATCTTGGGAGTGTTTGGTTATTCAGGTTTTATAAGTACAACAAAAGAACTTAACATGTCAGAAAGTTTTAACTATTCCTGTGTTTAGAGATGAGGGCACTGGAGAAGAGACATTAACGAAAAGAAATGGGAGAGATGTGGTTTCATCATGTCCAATCTGAGTGCTGATAGCAAAATATCAGATTCCTTTGTAGAAAAATGAAAGGGATGGGCTTCTCCATTTCCAATATTTTCTGAGTCAAGTTGTAGAATAGATAACATGCTGTTGGACAGCCATATGCATCCCTTAACCCCACTTTCCAGATGAGTTCAGTTATGCTACCTAGTACAGATAGTCCTCGATTTATGACCACAATTGAGCCCAAAATTTCTGTTGCTAAGCAAGACAGCTGCTAAGTGAATTTTCCTCCATTTTATGACCTTGCTATAGTGTTAAATTAATCACTGCAGTTGTTAGTAACACAGATGTTAAATGAATTTGGCTTCCCCATTGACTTTGTTTGTCAGGTCACAAAAGGGGATCACATGACCCTAGGACACTGCAACTGTCCTAAATATGAATCAGTTGCCAAGCATCCAAATTTTGATGACATGACCCCGTGGGGATGCTGCGATGGTCATAAGTGTGAAAAATGGTCATGCCACTTTTTTTCAGTGCCATTGCAACTTTGAACGGTCACTAAACAAATGTTTGTAAGTCACAGATGTCAAACTCGCCATGTCACATGTATCGTGATTTTTTTCACATTGCCGGAGCTGGGATGGGCGCGGCATCCGTATGATGCAGCCGGCCCACGGGCTGGCAGTTTGACACCCCTGTTGTAAGTTGAGGATTACCTGTATCAGTGGGAAAAATTCCTGAATTTAGTGATGGCTTCCTGTCATTTTGAGGTGGTGAACGCATGGAAAGTGTTCATGGGTTTGACCTAATTAATTAGATCAGAACACCTAGCCTCACCCAAATATTTGATGAGATCCTCCTCTTAGGCTTTGTCATCGCATCCATTGCACCAGTCACCAAAAGGTTCTGCAGAGCTGCATCTTTAGACTGAACTACTATTGGTTTCCTTGAGAGCCTCTGCTATTTTGTATGGTTACACCACCAGTGATCTTTTAAGAAACTTCAAGGCTGCTTCTCAAGCAAGCTAGATGAAAAACAGCACAATGTAGACCTCTTATGAGTCTGCCATTCCAGAAGATAAGGGGAGAAATTGCACCCTGGAATGATGATTGGGTAGTCACCTGTTTTACTGGTCATCTATGAATGATTGTGGCCACTGTAAAGGATAAGTGAGATGCACATTTGCTTCCCCCTCTGCCCACATTAGTAATGCTTTAGAATGGTTTCTTTTAACCTGATGGTTATCTCCCATGATAGATTTCTGTGAATAGTAGGGATGCAGCTAGAAGGAATGCACAAACAAACAGATAAAATGTTCAAATGCTCCTCTGTCTAAAAACAACAGTTCTTCTCTCTGACATGCAAGTTTTCCAGAGATAGAAATATTCAAGCGTGCAATTGCTCGCCTCTGCTTAGAAACAACATTATCTCAGGAGAAATGTAACACATCACTTGTTTCTTACTAAGGGAAGAGATCTATTCTTCCAGGGTCTCTCCTATATAAACTCATGCTGGTCTTCACTTGTTCATGTCAGTGATGGGAGCCAGTACAGACTGCATCATTTACAGAATTTATGCCCTCCTTTTGGTCCAGTGAAAAGAAGGACTAGGGGTGACATGATAGTAGTGTTCCAATATTTGAGGGGCTGCTGCAAAGAAGGTGGGGGCAACCTATTTTCCAAAGCAGCTGATGGCAAGACAAGAAGCAAAGGATGGAAACTAAACAAGGAGAGAAGCAACCTAGAACTAAGGAGAAATTTCCTAACAGTGAGAACAATTAAGCAGTGGAAAGGCTTGCCTTCAGAAGTTGTGGGCACCCCATGACTGAAGGCTTTAAAGAAGAAACTGGACAGTCACTTGTCTGGATTGGTATAGGGCAACCTTGGCTCTTTTATGACTTGTGGACTTCAACTCCCAGAATTCCTCAGTCAGCATGGCTGGTTCAGGAATTCTGGGTATTGAAGTCCACAAGCCATAAAAGAGCCAAGGTTGCTTACCCTGGTATAGGGTCTCCTGCTTGTAGAGGGGGTTGGACTAGAGGACCTCCAAGGTCCCTTCCAACTCTGTTATTCTGTTATTTTGGTGAAGGACTATTTTGCAGAAAGTACCATGTTTGGGTTTTTTTAATGTTAACCATAATACCGCCTCCTCAGCTCCATCAAAAGTGTCTTATGAACAATTATCACTGAATGGGTTGTGCCTTGTGATCAAACATTTCTGGAATTAAGAAGCTTGCATGCCATTCAAGTCACCTTGTTGAAGCAGGACGACTTCAGTCAAGCTAGAAAAATCCTGGCTCAGATACATGAAAACAAAGAGGAGGAAAATTTTCCCGGCTGCTCAGAAGTCTGGTTTCAGTCTATAAATCTGTACACTGCCCTCTGTAAGCACGCCTGCTTTCTCTCGGCATAAAACATCCAATGCGGGATGCTGTTTGATTAAAATAATAAAGCTGAACCAAGGTTGTTTTGTCTGCTTTTCCCCTTTTCTTTCTGATGTTCCCACTGAAAAATGCATAGAAAGCAACAGATGTTTCAACTTTGTAGCTTGAACCTTTCTCAGCTGTTTCAAGATTTGATGTAACATTCTTTGAACATCAGTTTCAGAGACGATTGTCTTGGTAACGGTTGCCATGCAGAATTCATAATTAAAGAAGTTTCCAAGAGGTGATGGTGAGTTTTGCCAAATTGTATTTCATTAATTTGTTTAAATGTATTTAACGTGATGAGAGAGAAATGGTTTTATCCACAGAGAAGAGGCTCCTTGTCACTTCTCCCTACTGGAGATTAATCAAGCAGACACATGCAGACTTTTCTATCAGGAACTCTTGGAAAATGTCAGAGATGGTACTTGCTATCTATTTATTAAAAAGTATTTGCATTACAAATAATTGATATATCAGAACCTGCATCTTAATTTACTGGAGTCAATTAATTAATCCTAAAAGGTTAATCAAATAAAAGATGCACACTTTCAAGTAATTAATATACTATTAAACCTTGGTTGCAATACAGATCAAATTTGTTTTAGTGATTGTTGATAAAAAAAATCTCTAACCCGAATTCACTTTTCTATACAATTTTCTGAAGGTGGGACTGCAAGATCTGGGCTTTTAAAAAAAACACACAGTTGAATGGTCATTTGGCATTTTGCAGCCCAAGTTTGGTGGCCCTATGACAGGGGTACCAAACTGCCAGCCCACGGGCCGGATGCATCATATGGAGGCCCTGCCCACCCCAGCTCTGGCAATGCAAAAAAAGCCACGAGACGTTACAACACATCACGTGACGTGGCGAGTTTGACGCCCATGCCCTATGAGAAGGAAACTTCTTTCATGCTGAAAAGGTTTATGCTCTTCTTCTTCAGGGCTCCAGTTTCCTGTGAAGGTTTTGTAACAGGATCAGAGGGTCTTTTGGTCTCTCAAGCTTTTTTTTTTGTAATGATTTAAAAAAACTAGTATTGCAAAATCTGGGTACATAATATTCTAAAGGGTGGGCTGTCTTAAGATGATTCTGCTTCTCAAGTAATGTACATTCTTTTTCAGGTTCAAGATACTTATTTGGGATTTCTCCAAAGCTGTATGTCCAGCCAATTGATAGATTCATTTTTTTAAAAATCAAAGGACTAACCCTGATAGCCCACTCAGGTTTGCCTTTTATGGAGGAGAGCAACAAAAGCACAAACAAACTGCTCTTTCTATATATAGGATGTACCTGATCAGAAGCAATAAGGCTGTAGTGAAAGGGCTAATGAAAATGCAGGCACATCTTCAGAAACCATATAGAACAGGGGTCTTCATACTTGGCCCTTTTATAACTTGTGGACTTCAACTCCCAGAATTCCACAAGTCATAAAAGGGCCAGGTTTGAAGACCCCTGATATAGAAGGACTCAGATGACTCCATGAGTGCCTTAATGAGAATATAGAAGAGTACCAAAAGTGTGCCAAAAGAAAACATGTAATTTTTACCAAGTGTCTTTACCAAGAAACAATGTCTTCTGAAAATACTCAGACTAACTTCTCCAAGTAAATAAAAATAGGTTTTAAGCTTGCATCATTAAACAGACCATATTTGGGACTTCTGGAGGAAGAAATGGTGCACTGAAGACAGCTTTGTGAAAAGTAAAGTCAATGGCTGCAACAAAGAACAATGAGTCAGTGAGCAGATTGACTCTTCAAACCTTTCTGGACAAGGAGAAAATGGGAGATCACCCACAAATGCTCCTCATGACAGCAATCTCCGGCAAATTTTGAGTACTAGGAGATATTCATCTTGCTCAAAGCACAGCTGATGCCTTTAAAAGGATACTAGGTTTGCATACTTCATTTTTTTAACCATATTTGGAATTTCTTTATTAACTATTGTTCAACTGTCTCAAGATGCTTTTTCAAGAGGCAACGGGACTTCCTTGTTTTTCTTTGAAGACGTTTCGCTTCTCTTCCAAGAAGCTTCTTCAGCTCTGACTGGATAGTGAGGAATGGTGTCCCAAAGGTCACCTGAGTGATGCAAATGGGTGTGTAGCCTTCTTGGAACTGCTGAAAGGACTGTGTTGTAGACTGGAAATAGATGATGTTGTATCCCACCTGTCTATTGAGAGAGGGGTGTTCAATTTTGACGTAGATGACCTTTTTTACCCCTGTTTCAAACCAGCAGTCCTCTCTGTCCAAAATGTGGACTTTGTTGTCTTCTAAAGAATGGCCTTTGTCTTTTAAATGCAGATGGATTGCAGAATCTTGTCCTGATGGGTTTGTCCTCCTATGTTGTGTCATGCATTTATAAAGTGGTTGTTTTGTTTCCCCAATGTACAGATATGCACATGTCTCATTGCATTGTACTGCACATACCATGTTGTTTAGTTTGTGTCTGAGTATTTTATCCTTGGGGTGGACAAGCTTCTGCCTTAGTGAATTCTTGAGTTTAAAATGTGCACATATGTTGTGTTGGCCAAGGATCCTCCTGAGCTCTTCAGATATTCCTGCAATGTATGGAATGACAATATTGCTTTGTTTATTGTTGTCTTCTGTTATGGAGGAGCTTCTACTGGGTCTTTTTTTTTTATTTGATGAAGGCCCACACATTCTGGGATAGCCACATATTCTGAGGGCTTTCTTGATGTATTTTAGTTCTTTTTCTTTCCCATCTTTGCTGGTAGGCAGACCTTCAGCTCGGTGGTGTAGGATTCTGATAACTTCCATTTTGTGCTTCAGTGGGTGGTGGGAATGGAAATATAAATATTGATATCTGTGTGTGGGTTTTCTGTAATCTTCAATGTTAAGGCTTCTGTCTTCCTTAATGTGTATTGCACAATCCAGGAAGGCGAGACTATTATCCTTAACATCTTCTCACATGAATTTGATGTATCTGTCCACAGAGTTGATATGTTTTGTGAATGTTTCCAATTCCTGTTTTTTATCTTGACCCAAGTATTGTCCACATACCTATACCAGTGAGTGAGTGGAATTCTTGTGAAGGAGTTTAGGGCTTTGGTTTCTACCTCTTCCATGTAGAGATTAGTCACAATGAGGGACACAGATGAACCCATCACCTAAGGTGCTGTCTTGTAGCAGTCATTTCTTCACTACCGTGACACTTTCAGTTGTTGTAATTCTTTTTTTTTACAATATTTACTCTTTCTTTCTTTCTTTCTTTCTTTCTTTCTTTCTTTCTTTCTTTCTTTCTTTCTTTCTTTCTTTCTTTCTTTGTATTAGTTTTTACTATTGTGATTATATGCTTTAATGAAAAAAAAAACATATTGTAAAAAAAGCCCCAAAGTTGTAAAGGGCTATATGTACATGAAACACTGGCTCCTTGTCCAATCTTCTTTAGTCCCATTACGAGTAATTTGCAATGTGCTACTAGCAACAGAAAAAGCAAAAGCAATAATAACCAACTCATGCATTTAACTGGTGTTTGTTGATTTTCCCCCCTCTCAAAGCTATAATTTGTGCTACTTACTCTCTCATGGAAGACAGTGGTGTCATTTTATATTTTTGTCTGACCCAGTGACTTTTTTTCTCCCTATAGTGCTAGTTGATTGCTACTGTTTTTCTTGTATCATTAGGTTTAAATGAAGAGCAATTTTTCACTGATAAGCTAGAGGCTTGTGACTATGTAGAGAAGAGAGGGCTGATGTTGCCCAGTGCAGGTTTGCTCAGGACAGCACCTTTCTAAGGCATTGGAATACAATTCCCATTATCTCTGATAGACCATATCATTCTAAACCTGATGCCTTCTAAGGGACTAATCTCCCATCCTCCTCCAGCAAGCCTCCTTAGCCTAATACTGCTCTGAGAGATTGTGCTTACTTTCATCATCCACCGGCAGTCTCAATGGTCTTAAAAGACATTGGTTGATAAATATTCCAATGGGAGAATACCAGGGAATAGAGCACTGTAGGCTATGTTGGGAAGTTGAACAATTTTGTGGAAGAAAGGTGATAACAAGCCATTTCTGCAGTTTCTTTCCACACAGAAAATTGCACGTTTGAATCTATGTAGTCATCAAAAGCCAAGTTCAATTCAAAGGTGTTATCTTTCTAATGAAGATCTAATTAACCTCCATGACTATGATATAGAATTGGTTCATATATTCACCCAGGCCTCATAACATTATTATGTTTTTCCAAATGCAGTTTTACCTGTAAATATTATAAATCATCCCCAGATATTCCTGCCTTATCTTTTCATGTGGTCAGAGTAGGAGAGAGTGTTTTGCACCACCATGCAACCACATGAGGGTCAAGGCCAGGTTTGGGTGTGAACTTGAATCTTGGTAGTCCTGGTGCAAATTCCCACAGCTACAGTGGTATGCCTCAGTTTAGAATGCATTGAAAATATGGAAGTCAGCTTTCTAATCTCAACCCACTGTTTTGGATTTGGCCTTTTAAGCAAATGCTGGCCTTTGCAACAATTAATTCATAATTCTCACAGGATAATAAATAGCAGTGTCCCTTTCCAGTCATTAAGCTTCAATTCATCTTTTCCTGTCACTTTTGTCCTCTCTCCACTGTGGACACAATTCATACATGGAGTGACCATTAACCACATCTGATACCTCAACAGAGAAAATTATGGTTTCACGACTGTGACTGAATTTCATGTTTGGGGAGGCACAGGAGAAGCATCTTGGGAATCTAATCTAAGCAGACAGATTGAGGTCAGAGAGTCAAACAGACATAGAAGGGAGAGAGGAATGAAAGAGAAAGAAAAGCGGAAAGAGAAGATGGCAAGTCTCTTGGAGGTTTTTTCTGTTCTTTTTTTACTGCATACCAATTTAGTCATGGGTTGTGGGCCCACAGCCAACTCCACAAAAGCAACCAAAAACTTCAAGCACAGGCTTCGGAGAAAGACCCAGAATGACAGCTTTTAAAATATTCAGAGCAACACGGTGGATGCTATTTTCTTGCCTTCTAGAAAAGTTTGCTTTTTTTCAGTGTTCACATTCACTAATCAAGCAGTAACTGCCAGTAAAGGATGCCATTAAAGATGTATTATTAATAGTGGTCAGGAGGGAAGAACACTATTAAATTATAGGTTTAAGACTTGATATCTAGTGTTTATTCCCACCATTCAAAGAAATAGCATCAATGGGCATCAATTCTTGAACCTCCACCACAATCATATCTGTACAAATATCCAGGAGAAGCAAGTATATTCTAATTTGTTTTCCCAACTTGCCAGTGTTTGTCTGGGCAATCCTAGGAGAGTCAACATGACCTCAGCCTCAAGCTCAAAGAAAGCCTCAAATTACACCTTTGCTATTGATTTAAGTTAAAAAGAGTCAACTTCTGTGTGAATTTTTTGGGGGCGTGTTACCTTTGGCTTTCCTCATTTTAAATTTTTCATTAGGACTAGAGGCTTCGAGTGATGGAAGAGATCTAGTGTTTATCTGAATCTCAAACAAGACCTAATTCAGGGATTTTTCAGAAATATCTTTTCTGTGAATTGCATGAATACTTGATAATAGAACCAAAAAAACCCCCCAACACCCCCTTGATATTCCTTGGGTGACAGTGCCCTTCTAGACACAATATTACCACATTTAATAACTACCAGTTGTATGCCAGCTGCAGACCTTTTCCACACTGTAGCCACCCTCACTTTTACATGTAAAATTTCACAGACCATTATTGGAGCATTATAATTGCTTATTTTTTTATTAAAATGGTATGTACCAGGCAGAGGGTTCTTTTATTCTGTAACATATAAAGTGTTGCATGTGAGATTTATATAAGTCTATTATCCTTCCCCATTCAGCATGATGGTTATCCTCTGCTTAATAGTTAAATCAGAATAGTTAAATCAGGGCGTGGGTTTTATTTAATAATTTGTTACCAGTATGACAGGAACTGCTTCTATCTGCTCTTGGAAAAGATAAAACACCTGTAAAAAGTTAGGCATTCTAAGAGATGTTTTGCATCTAAGCACAACCTGTCAACAATAAAAGCACACTGATTGTGACCTTGCAGGAAGATCAGCCATATATAATAAATAGGCTGTGCATCAGCCATACAACACACAATTTTTTTTGGGAGATGCCATTATATGTATGAGGGAATTAGTCAGTGGTGGGATTCAAATATGTGAACAACCGGTTCTTTGTGTAGATGCCACTTCCAGAAGTCCATTCTGAGCCTGGGAAACAAAAAGTAGCTACCAGTTCTGCCGAACTGGTGTGAACTGGCTGAATCCCACCACTGGAATTAGTTCTCATTCCTCCTATGCTGAGTAACTCAGGCTAAAACTGCAACTAAGAGAGGTTGTGCGTGTGCTCCTTGATAACCAGAAAAAAACAGTGAAATAAGATGGAAGCAGCCAGGTGCTGATTCTGTGATTGTAAGATCATCCCTTTCCCCAGCTCACTGTGTGGTTGACATATGAATGTTAAAAAAATTAATTCCTCCCTTTTTATTTTTTGAATGTAAGAATAGTAAATGGTCAAATCATGTCAGATCTGCCATTGCATTGCTTCAGCCCTGCTTCGGTTTGATGGCATTCTGCCATAAAAAGGGGGGAGGGAGGAGTAAGGGAATATAGGGAAGGGGGAGAAGAGCATGACAGAAACCAGAGGTGCTAGCCTGGAACAGAGCCTGGCAGATCCAAGGACACATGCATGAGAATGGAATGCTCACCAAAGAGGTGCCAAACATTGAGACTGTTACCAAAACACCTAGTTTGAATAGCAATGGACATTTACGAAAGGACCAAAGGGAGAAGGACCTGGGAGAAAGGAAAAGCACTGAGCCTACACAGGAACATTCAGATCTGGCTTGCCTTTAGTAAAAATATAGCTTTCATTACAAATGGAGTTGAGAGTCTTTCTTTCTTAAATGCCCAAGCTGGGACAGGCCTGACACATGATGCCAAGGGCAAGAAGGGGAAAGTGGATGCCAGAAACAATTTCTCCAGAGACAAAGCATTCCAGGGATGCTAGCTTGGATAACAAGATGGGTAGCATATAAGTAAATAAATTCCAGTAAGATACATAGTTGGCACAGGAGACAGAGAGGGAATAGAGAACACCAGCTCATGGCATCTAACACCATACTTTTTATCCTATACAAGCACCTTTTCCTTTCCACAAAATTTATGGAAAGCAATTATGATGCTGGACTTGTTGGTTAGAAAGTTGACAGCCCAGGTTCGAGACCCAAGCCCTGCATGATGGGGTTCTCACTCGGTTCTTGCCAACCTAGCAGTTCAAAAGCATGCAAATGCAAGTAGATACATAGGTAGGACTTTGATGGGAAGGTTACAATGCTCCGTGACACCATGCTGGCCACATGACCATGGAAACCTCTTCAGACAACACTGGCTCAATGCTTAAAGAAACAGAAATGAGCACTGCCCCCTATAGTCGGCTATGACTAGTGGAGTAAAATCCACAGGGATTTTCTTTTCCTTATGGTCCTTTACTTTTACACACTCCTATTTAGAGAAATCTTCCTCTTCTCCACAGTTTTGTCCTTCCCTGTCCTTTCCCATTAACTCTCCAGGAAACGGCAACTGACACTGCTTCCCATTTCCCATTACATTCTCATTCTCAACCTATTCCAGGCTTTCCCTTTCTCCAAAGTCCCAAATGATTACATGGGAGAGAAAAACTGTTCATAATAATGTAGTGGCTCGTCCTACAGTTACTCCACCGGAACAGCTTTCCATGAGGCAGGATTCTGTCCCATCAATTGCAGTATTCTCTAGAAAAGGTAGAGGCCGGTAATGAGATAGTGAGACAGACTCTGGCATAGGGGCAGATGGAGATGGAAAGGCCTTGGGAAGCAGAAAGAAAGAGGGGCTTAAGATACTTAATCAGGTCAATCAAATCTCAGTCCTGTCTAGTTCCCTTTCATCTATATTGCTCTCACTGAACTCAACCACTGGGGCAAATATCAAGCAGGTTATGGGACTTGCCCTTATCAAGGACAATGGCAAAGGATATCACAAGTCAGCTTGTGATCTGCAAGGAAGAGGAAGGCATGTTTGGTCAGAATCACCACTACAGATAAGTGAGATAGGAATATCAGCAAGCAGGTATGGACTTGCAAATTTTATATTTCTCCTTCCATAAATCTAATGCAAGCAGGAATGTGCCCAACAACAATTTACACAATTTGTTCTGGCTGAATTTCATTTCTCTGGGTATCTAACTTTGTGCAGCTATTAGCATTTTTTAAAATCCATGCTGAAGATTTCTTGCTGTACATAAAATCTTTCCTTAAGACTAGAAGAAAAAAACTCATCTGCATTGCATTGAGAAAACCCGCTGGCCAACTCCCCTTGAAAAGCAAGAGGCCACGGGCATTGAGGCAGGCCGCCTCATCCAGTTGGTGTGGGCCAAGTTCCATCACATGGAATTGAAACACGCACATGGAAAGAGGACATCAAAATGGAGAATACTGGCATAAGAGCTCCCATATTCCTACTTGATGATTTTTGCTCTCTTCCCCTTTGTCTTTGTCTGCCCATATCTACCTGCCCACTCTATTCTTTATTTCTCTGTGGTAGCCAAAAGAGCTGTGGAAGGTTTGGGATTTCTGGAGAAACTGTTGGAGCAAGACTATTGTTGGGCTTCTATGACCTGAGACAAGAAGACTCCATGCTAATAGAGTTGTGTCACACCCACAATCTGGCCCTGATAAAAGGGAAGAAGATAGAGATTGGACCAGAGCTGCTAGGACATTTATGGAATGAACAGCAAGGCAGACTACATTCATATGGGGATTCAGAGGATTATGTCTCCTTAAGCCCTAGAGCTGAAAATGCCATCCACATATCTTCCTGCTGGAATCCTATCATCTGCATGACCGAGTCACTCATGCTGACTGGACTGCCATATGGGTCTTGTGCCTTGTAGAAACTTCCAGTCATTTCAAATGGACTATATGAGAGATCATTGTGAGGGCCAGAGATGGACAATCATTTTGGTCGTAGCTGTAGTGAACACATTTCCCCCTTTTAAGAATGCTTCTGTGAGGCCCATCCCCCACCCACCTGCCCACTGGGCCACTCACTGCCTACAGGGCCCACTGCAGATTGCCCAGGCAGCCCAGCAGTGCCATGATGGCCACGTCCTCTGCCCACACCCTGCAGCATCAACTGTGCGGGATGGGGCATGAGGGCAGAGTCTTGTCTACGCTGCCTGGCTGCCATGTCCTTGGCTGCGCTGCTCCGTGTGGGCCATGCTCGGAGGTGACTCTCCTCCAGGGGGCTGCTGGTGAGGAGGGGGTCATGGGAGGAGGCAAGGCTGGGGCAACGGCATGTGTGCCCACAGAGAGGGCTCCGAGTGCCACCTCTGACACGCATGCCATAGGTTCGTCACCACTGTTTTAGGACCTTTCCAAGTTATAACGGCACTAAAAAAAAAATGAAATATATCTGGTCCTCACGGGACTATTGCAGCATACCCATGTGGTCATGTGATCAAAATTTGGAGGGTTGGCAACTGGCATCTATTTATGACATCAGCTACATCCTGGGTTCACGTGATTGCCATTTGCGATCTTCCCAGCTGCTTCTGACAAAGTCAAATACAGAAAAGTTGTATTTGCTTAATGACCGCATGATTCACTCAACAACTTAGCAATCATGGGAAAAGTCATAAAATTGGCTGCAACTCACTTAACAATCCTTGGTTTAGCAATGAAAAGTCTCGTTCCAGCTGTGGTTATAAGTCAAGCTGTAGTTAACCAGAAATAATCAATCCACATTGTCAAAGAACAAAACCTGGTTCTTTGTCTGGGTTTTCTTTTTTTGAAACTGTTTAATGGCAGTTTACTGAACCTCCGTCAGATGCACTTTAATGTCCAGGTTGATTATTATCTTCCTGAATTGTAAGGGAAAATTTGATTCATCCTGTACTTCTAGCTTACTTTTCTTAAGGGTAGCCTTCCTTATTTATCTCTGAATTTTTTTTCAGAATTTGCTTCTGAGTTTTTGATGTCAGTGGTATCAGAGAAGGGGGACAGAATTATAAAAAATAATGTTGCGTTATTGTGATGCAATCCTTCCTTTTCTATATGCATGATGATGTCACATAGTATAGTAGGTTTCAATTAATGTCAGAGCAATATTTACTGCCTTGATGTTCTCTCTTAGGACATCTTTTTAAAATGGGGTTGACCTGGCCAAAAGTAAAGAATGCCAGAAGTTGTAATTTAGCTCCAGGCTTGCAAATTACAGCAGCCTTTGGGGGGGGGGTTGTGCAACAATTTGATCAGAAGTGAACCTAATTGAAGTCAATAAAATTAACTCGTAAGCAAAAGTGTAGGGTTGCAGACTTAGTGACTAAATTTAGTGCTTCCAGATTTCTTCTCAACCCAGCTTCTGTCTTTGAAGCTTTTTAAAAACTGAATTGCTTGCTTATTTCTCAGCCCTGCATTGCAATAAAAATTACGCTTAATTCTTCTAAGCTACTTGCCAGCCTGGAATCTAAAGCTTCAAAGTTAACACAGTTGGTAGCAATATTAGGATCACTGAAGTGGATATAAGCATCTGCCCCAGCAAGTAAAATTATTCTGTTCCTCTTTCCCTCCAGGACAGCCTGTTTACCAGATAAAGCTTAAATGGCAAGTGTTGTCTTCTGGGACACTGAAAGCCGTGCCATTACTATCTCACAATGAAAAGAAATCCTTCACATTCTTTTTCTCATAAGGAAATAGGACAGAGGTGGGACGCAGAACTCAAAATATGAATAGACTACTATTACCGTTTGCTCTGTCCATAGATTTCAGTGAGCCTATTATTGGGGCTCAATTGAGACCGGGCCTCATATCTTACTGAGGTCATTTTATAATTGCTCTTGTGATGAACATGGTGAAGATCTGAGGTACTGCATAATAAAGGTAGAAGCTATGAAAGTGAAGTCTGAGGGAGGATGAATGGCAAAGATCAACTTTTATTGAGGAAGGGAAACTACTAATAATTTTGCAGTAGGATGTAAAGAAGACTATTAAAGGTCTTCACTGAAGTAGAAAAAAAATGTGGGAACTGAGTTCAGTTCATTAAAATCGCCTGAGTCAATTCTTTCAGATTTTTTTGTGATCTGATGGATAGAATTTTGTTAGGACTGTTTGTCAATAATTACATCTTTAACAAATGGTAGTATATCTTGTCTTCTGGTGGCCTCTTTTTTGATTGTTGTAGTTTTTTTTCCATACACCAGGAGCTCTCCAATAACTCTAGCCTTTGCATTACTGTATTTCAGCATTAGCTTCGTTAGCTATGTTTTTACCCAACAGTCTGCTTTTAGTTCATGTAGGAGGGAATTATTTGTTCTCTTGTGGCCAAAGATATTCTCAATACTTTTCTCTGGTACCAGAGTTCAGAGGAATCTTTTTCTTCAGTCCTTCTGATGGTTCAGCTTTTACAGCCATATGCTGTAACTCCTATAACATATTCTTTTGTTGTTCATATGAGATCTCTGCACTTTAATATTTCGTCTAGATCTATCATAGTTTTTCTCCCAAGTAGGAAATATCTCATTATTTCATGACTGCAGCCATCACCAGGTGAATTTTAGATCCTAGCAAAATACTCTGTTCTTACTTCAACTTCTTTTCCTCCTATTTGTATCAGGTTGGCCTTGCCTTTTTAATGTAACCTTAGCTTTTCCTAATAGTGAGCAGCAGACCAAAATTGGATATTTTTTTCTTTCTCCTTCACCATTCCTTAAGTCTTCTTCAGACATCAGAGTAATACCTTCAGCATATCCTAGGTTACTGATACTTCTTCCAGCATTTTAAAATAAATTTTAAACTCATTTAATTAGATTTAGATTCTACCTTTCATTCTGGAAACATACAATATTATTTTCTCTGTGAGGTAGTTTGGGCTGCGGAGAAGCTAGCCCAAAGTCATCTAGTGAGCTTCTGCGGCTGAGGGATGACTAGATTTTGGACTTCCTGGTGCCAGTCCAGCCTCTTCGCCACTTCCCCCATATGGCTTTTTCTAATTTCTGTTTCTTTTTTGTGCAGCCTTTGTATAAAACTTGTGCAGCAAATTAAGATGCCACCCCTTTAAAGTAGGCCAGATCAGGAAATACGAGGGCAATTTGGAAATAAACTTCTGTTTGTTTATCAATGACAAGACACTTGCAGATACAGAACTTTTATTATACACATTAGAAAACAACATTACATTTCTTTTCAACATAATCACCATTTAAATTGAGGCACTTGTCATAACGTCTTACAAGATTTGAAATTCCTGAGTAGTAGTCACTCAGCGCCAAGGATCATCATAGGGGGGATGATTAAAAACATCCCGATGGAACTGCTTCAAAAGATCTTGCGGTGTGCGGGTGAGTATTATCGTGAACCAACACCACACTGGAAGTGGTGTCATAGAAAATCCTGTCAAATGTGAAGATGCCAAAGGAGTACTGCTAGTGAAGTTCATGGAGCGTGTTTCAACCATCAGTTCAGAAATCTACTGTGAAATGTTACAAAAACTCAGATGAGCCATCCATAACAAGCGTTGGAGCATGCTGACTTCAGGTGTGGTGTTGGTTCACGATAATGCTCTCCTGTACACTGCTAGACACACCCAAGAACTTTTGAAGCAGTTCCATTGGGGTGTTTTTGATTAGACTCCCCCATAGCCCAGGTTTGATGCTGAGCGACTACTACTAAGGAATTTCAAACCTTGTAAGATGTTATGACAAGTGTCTCAATTTGAATGGAGATTATGTCAAAAAGTACTGTAATGTTGTATAATAAATGTGTATAATGTGTATAATAAACATTCTGTATCTGCAAGTGTCTGTCATTGATAACCAAACAGAAGTTTATTTCTGAATTGCCCTCGTAGCACAAGGACCCTAGGAATGCTACTTTAATGTTGTAGGGAGTGATAACAGAATCTTTAAACCAGACACAGCTTCTTTCTCCTCCTCTTATGCCAAAGAAACTCAAGACAGGGTTCTTCTGAGTTTCTTTTTCATACCTTCTCCCAGAATTCAGATCTCTCATATTGCATAGCTTTTTCAAGATTATCTGTGCTTATCTCTACATAAATACAATAGCAATGCATTCCTTTTATGCATTCCTTTCCCCTTTTGGGGAGCATTTAGTTGCTCCATATTCTCTTTGGTTGGTTGGTTTCTTCTTGGTTGGGGTGTACATTCTTCATTAAATAGATGTGATGTCCAGTACATCCATTTTTAAAGGGTTAGTCAAATATTTTATGGACTACACAATCAGAAGCCTTAGTATAATCAATACAAGAAAAACCTAAAGCTAGTCCTTTGTTTTTTTCCATTATGCACTAGCTCAGCGGTTCTCAACCTTGGGGTCGCGACACCATTTTGCGGGGGTCGCCGGACACTGCGGGCCGCCATTTTGTTTTTATTTTTTTTTATTTTTTTTTAATTTTTTAAATTTTTTTTATTTTTTTTTGGCCGGTGCATGCGCAGTTCGGCCCGGCGCGTGCACGCGACGGGCCGAACCACGCATGTGCGGCACGCACGACGACCCAATCCGCACACGCATGCGCAGCGGAAAACTCCGGCAGGCACACGGAGGAGCGGTCCGGAGCAGGCGGGCGCAAAGCTGCCTCCTTCCCGCTCCGCTCCGCCACGTCCCAGGCCCGGCCTCCAACTCGCCCTCCGGCAGCCAGCCAAGCGGTCGGGGCAGCCGGACCTTGAGGCGGGCCTGCACTTCACCGAGACTGGCGTCCAGGTCGCAGCGCTCCGTCTGCCAGGCTCGTCCGGGACTCCCGCGCCTTCTGCAGGGCCGGCAGCGGCCGCAGGTAGGTAGGCGGGCGGCAGGACTGGGGAGCCCACCCGGGCCAGCTCCCTCCCTTGGTCGTCGTCAGCGGCCGAAGCAGGCGGTAAGGCGCCCAGCCAGCGGATCGGCAAGATGAACTGGTGAGTCCCTGCCGGGCGTGGGGGGGAGGCCGAGACAGGGAGGGAGCCGGGCGTGGGGAGAGGCCGAGCCAGGGAGGGAGCCGGGCGTGGGGAGAGGCCGAGCCGGGGAGGGAGCCGGGCGTGGGGGGAGGCCGAGCCGGGGAAGGAGCCGGGCGTGGGGGGAGGCCGAGCTGGGGAGGGAGCCGGGCGTGGGGGGAGGCCGAGCCGGGGAGGGAGCCGGGCGTGGGGGGAGGCTGAGCCGGGGAAGGAGCTGGGGAGCCTGGCCAGACGCCCCCCGCCCGGCTAGCCAGCCCGACCCGAGCGGGACTGGCGCTGAGAGCGAGCTGGCCCGGGCGGGCTCCCCAGTCCTGCCGCCCGCCTACCTACCTGCAGCCGCTGCCGGCCCTACGGAAGGCGTGGGAGTCCCGGATGAGCCTGGCAGGGGAAGCGCTGCGACCTGGACACCAGTCCGTAGCGTGGACTTGGGGGCCGGAGGCGGCCGCTGGGCGCCTCTCGCCATAGCCGAGCTGGTCTCGGTGAAGTGCAGGCCCGCCTCGAGGTCCGGCTGCCCCGACCGCTTGGCCGGCTGCCGGAGGGCGAGTTGGAGGCCGGGCCTGGGACGTGGCGGAGCGGAGCGGGAAGGAGGCAGCTTTGCGCCCGCCTGCTCCGGACCGCTCTTCCGTGTGCCTGCCGGAGGCGAGGCCGGCCTGGTCTGGAGCCGGTGGGCCCGCCGGTTCTGCGCATGCGCAGTGCGGCGTTTCGCGCGCATGCGTGGTTCGGGCCTGTCACACACACATGCGCAGATCGGCCGTCGCACGCGCACGCGCAGATTGGCCGTCGCACACGCACGCGCAGATCGGCGTGTTGCGGGCCGCCATTTTTTTGGGGGGGGCCGAGCGCGCAAGCGCGCACGCGCGCTCCCACGTCGGGGTCGCAGCGCGCATGGGCGGCGCAAAGTGGGGTCTCAACCTAAAAAAGGTTGAGAACCACTGCACTAGCTATTAGTAATATGAGTTTGGTTCTGCTATTTCTGCTGAATTCAGCATCTACATCTAGCAATTTTTGTTTCAGGTACTGTTGAAGTTTGGATTGCAAAATCTTTAACATTATCACATTAGCACTGAAATAATTATTCAGCAATTTGAGTATTCTTTAGCTTTTCGTATTAGCCATATACATTTATCTTTTCTAATTCCTTGACTACTGTTAGGTTTTTCATATTCTGCATAAAAACTACATGTGGCGCTTCTACTGAGTCATCTTGTATGAGTTTAAACACTTTTTTTGCTGTTATTTGATCAATTCCTGTAGCTTCGTTAGCACAATTTGCTGGGGTCCATTTAATTCACTTAGCAGGATGTCTGGCTCTAGCTCATTGATCAAACTTTCATACATATCATCAGTTTGAGATCTTGTTTTCCCAGTTCTACTGTAAACAGTATTTGCACCAGCTCTTTTGACAACTTCTTTCTCCAGCAGATGCTTGCATAGAAGTTTCAAACAAAAATGATTTCTGTATTTTTGTTTAATAAACTTCTTTCTGTTCAGTTGTGATCTTCCATTTCTTTGCTTTGCTTATTGAGATCTGGTTCTCCTCTTACTCTTTTCTGGAACTCTGCATTTAATTGGGCAACTTTCCTTCTGTCTCTGTTGCCTTTTCC
Organism: Bothrops alternatus; assembly: GCA_034064705.1. Taxonomy (NCBI): domain Eukaryota; kingdom Metazoa; phylum Chordata; class Lepidosauria; order Squamata; family Viperidae; genus Bothrops; species Bothrops alternatus. Next base: position 13,752,233 of record JARGCV010000007.1, on the reverse strand, counting down.
TTTCTACCTTTGTGAGCCATTCTCAAGGTGCCAGCAGCCAGCCCCTGGCCTTCTTTAGATTCTTGCATCTCAGGATATTTGCTTCAATTTTAATGATGTCACAAATCTCAGGCCAGAGTTCTTCAGGCTGCCCATTAAATCTATTATTTATTTTCACCACCTAATATAGAAGATTGCTGAGGTTGTATTTTGTTGTTCCAGCCATTTTGTTAGTTTAATGTGAAGACGTTTGTGATGTGGGTGGCAATCAGCACCAGGTCTAGTGTTTTTTTCCTCCACTTTTGCTTGCAGATTGTGTAGGTTAAAAAAAAATTAGTCATTTCGATCTGACGATGACCATGCACACAGCCATATTTTAATTTGCCATAATTTTAAAATAAAAGTTGAAAAAAATTCCTGGCAAAATCTATTAACCTCTCTCCTTCTTCGTCTTCTTCTTCTTCTTTTTTAAACCAAATATTCCAGGTACTATTTTATTCCTAACTTTAGTAGTCCAGCCTCCTATAATTAGCCTGATGACCTTTGGCGTTGTTAGGTGTTCCAAATCACATAGAACTATTGAGGTTCAATTACTCTACAGTTGTGGTTGAACTGAATCATTATAATGTTGATTGGTTGTTAATTCAAACTGAGTTCATCCTATCATTTTTGAATTCTAGCCAAACACTGAGTTTGATACCTTTTTGTTACTAATGATGGCTATTTTATTTCTCCTCTGATTTATTTTTTTTTACTACAGTAAAAAGATCTGATGATTTTCTGATGGGAAGTGTCTCATTATGATCCACTTTAGTTCACTGAAAGACGCCAGAGCTTCTGATGTTACGAGTCCAATTTTTTATTTATTGCAATGGTAAGGTTTATATTTTGGTTGCGATGATCATTAGCTGCATGGATATTCTAAAAGTGAATGAGGGAGTCCTGGGGAACTTTAAGTCAGTTCTAATGAAGTTTGTTTTTGTTTGTTTCTGTCTGGGCCAATAAATATCTTCAAGTTGCTTAAAACTAGATTGAATGCAGTTCCCTGTGATATGATTGTATTGGATGCCTTGCAGTTGAATATGGTAGTGATGTAGCACTATAAATTTTTATCCCCTGTTTAACTCAGATTTTAGTTTAGTTTTTAGCATTCTTTCACTGATGGAATTCTCTGCTCATTTAATGAAAATGCTATTGCATAGGATTGGTTCCATCAGTAGAGGGACTTCCTAAAAGTAAGGTGCAAGATCCGGTGGACCCAGTTTTATCAAGGCCAGACTCCGAGCCTCTCTGTTATGAACAAAACTGAAAATGCTCCAAAATAACCTTTGTTATCTAGGTTGTCTAGGATTTATAAGCAAATTCTTCCCTATCATATCCTTCCTTTCCTTATACCATACATTAATATGTACATGTAAAATGTAATCAATATAAAATAACAGATTGCCAGCGACCAACAACCATTGATTCTAAACAATGTTAAGTGGCAATTGTTCTTCTATTTTGCTATTATTGCATCCTTCATAAATCATGATTTGTTCAGTTCTAATGGGGGAAATCCTTTCCCTCACTATATGGAGGGAGGTTTTTTTGCTACAATTTTAAAGTTAAATTTTTAGGCTGCAACATTAAAACTCTGGGCACCATATCATATACAAAATTTAAAATAAATCAATGGTAAAAGACTGCAATAGGATTGTGATGGCTCAGTGGTTAAAGATGCTGAGCTTGTCAGCTACAGAGCTGACAGCCCAGGTTCAAGAGTCACACAATGGGGTGAGTTCTGTTGCTTGTCCTAGTTCCTGTCCAACTAGCAGTTTGAAAGCATGCAAAGGTGATTAGATAAATAGGTACCACTTTGATGGGAAGGTAACAGTGTTCCATGTGCCTCAGCTATAGTCATACTAGCCACGTGATAACGGAAGTGTCTTTGGACAACTTCGGACTTTCTCAGCTAAGAAATGGAGATGAGCACTGTGTCCTAGAGTCAAACGTGACTGGAGAGGGTAAATCTTTTCCTTTACCTTAAAGGAATGTAGATTGTAGTGGAATCTAAAGAAATAAGTCAAAACAATTGGAGAGGTATAGGCAGTTTTACTGAGCTAGCAAAGAATGAAGTCATCACTGGGCACCTAGCAAGCAAAGCCCAGAAACTCAATGCATAGATCTTATACATTTTACATCCAATTCTAAGGAATAAAAGCTAATTGGTTTTCCATTACCTTGATGAGAAAGCAGAAGGTATTACCTGTGAAGGCTGGGTTGCCTATTTGTCAGAAAAAGAGAAATTGTAACCCATAGGTAGTAGGTTATCAGTTTTTATTTTTATACATAACAAAGCTTGAATAAGCTTATTTTCTTTGTCCTTCAATAAATCAGCATAACTGAAGGACTTCTGAGTTATACATCAAAGCCTCTATTAGACACAGGGAAAAAGAAAAGCAATTTAAAAATAAAAGTGATTTTTTTTAAAAAAATGTTATTTTAAAAGTTCATTTGATAATCATTTTTAGTTTTGCTGTGCAATTTTCAATGTTCTAAAACATTTTTTGTATTAACATTAGAAGCTGGTTTTTGCATAGTTTTATAGTCAGGTTACTCTAAGGAACTGAAGAAGTGAGAATTCCTTCTGCTCTACATCCTTGTTTGTTAGGCTGTTTTTTTGGGGGGGATGTTATGTTATTTCATAGACAACCAATAGTAGGGTAATAAGTAGCTGTAAAAGAATCTTGTGCAATTTTAAGACTAACAAATTACACACTTCTATGGACTCATCCATTCAGGAGCATTATTTGTTAGGAGAGAAATAAAATGTATGTAGAGGGATCGAATGATAATGAAATGCAAAAGGTACAGACAATACATCAATTAAAGATCAATAGGCAAAATAAACAACTATTCACAACAGTCATAATTGGGGATAACATCATTATTTTATGACTGAAAAAATCAGTACTGGGATATGTCGGTTTCTAATCATATCCCAATTGCTTCCTTTCATAAAAGTAACAGAGGTGTTTAAACTTGCCAAAATAATTGTATTTCACTCCTGCCCGGAGCTATCTGGTCAATATAAATCAGGGATGTCCAACCTTGGCAACTTTAAGACTTGTGGACTTCAATTCCCAGAATTCCCCAGCCAGCCATGTTGGTATAAATCAGGGGTATAAAACTGCCGGCCTGTAGACCGATGCGTCACGCTGAAACCGCATCCACCCCATTGCTGGTAATGGGGAAAAAGTCATGATATGTCATGACATGTCATGTGATGTTGGAAGTTTGACACCCCTGGTTTAAATCATCCTAGAAAGAGATAAAAAGAAAAGCATTCAGAGGATAAGTAGTATTCTCCCTCCCTCCCTCCCCCCCAAAACTGTCTTTCAACACTTTTAGCACTACAACTCTGGTATATTTCTCTATGAAAAAATCTATTTCCTGAATTGTTGAAGATAGTAATTCTGTCATGTCATATTTGTAGAATTAGACAATGTAACTCCAACCTAATCTGAAGTGGGCAGTCAAAGATTAAACACTGTTTCTTCTCCTTAAGTTTGATAAGTGGTTCTAAAATGAAGCATTTAAAATTGGGTAGGCTTATTCTGTGTCATACCTAGGTCAAATGTTGATTATGAGTTTATGTGACTTTCTGAAGTGAGGACTGTAGGATCCATGTTTATTTTCCAACTATAGCACAAAAGGACTCTGTAAACTCTTTTGAAATGACATGTTCTCATCCCATTGCCTTCATCTAATTGTCAACCCTTGGGAGAGGCCGTGTTATCTAAGTGTTGTGCGTTTAAATAACTTTTCTCTTCTCTCAACACAGTCTTTGCTATGGACATGATCTGTGACACTTCCTTGACAATATGGTGAATGTTGCAGCATTGGCCATTTTAGATTACTGTAAAAATAAGAGCAGGGGTATTTATTTATAAGTAAGTAATTATACATTAGATATAAATACTGATAGGATGTAGAAGATGAAGTGGGGAGGAATAACTTTGATACTCCATGCAATGTTTCCTCTATGCCTATGGATATTTTTGAACATAGTCTAAGTACTCCTCTGGAAGAGCATTAAACCAGCACCCAAGACTGAACTCTCTTAAGTTTCAGGCATGGACAAATGTGAGCCAGGGCCCGTGTATTGAGAGAATTGTATTTCATTTCCTGCCTCTCTGTCACACCTATGATCTGTCACTCAGTCAACTTGACATGGGGCTAAATTATCTGATTGCAAACCCACTAAATGAACGATTGTAAGTTGAGGACTACCTGTATTTCACTGATCTTTCAGAGACAGGATCAGTTGGATTGGGGTACTTGGAAAAGCAGGACCCAACAACTGGAGGAAAAAGCACAGAATTTTTATCCTTATCTTTCTGTAGGCATTTCCCCTTTTACAAAACTTAGGCCGCAATGCCATCTTGACTCATCCCTCTCATTGATCCTTTATACAATATCTCTCTGTATGAAATTACCTTTTTACTTTTCCCACTTCCTCTGCCTGTGTAAAACATGTTGCTTGTAGTTAACTGGTATCAACCTAATGTTTGCGATTAGTAGGATCTTATGTCAACCTAGCTGCAAAATCTGAAGTGGTTTGGAAATAGGTCAAAGGGAGGGGCTGTTCTATTGAGGTAAAACAAAGCTTCATGCTTTTGAAATTGCTTCTTTGCTATAGCAGAGCTGAGCCACTGACAACAGTGAGGTTATCATATTTTGGAAACTTATTCAATAGAAAAATGGGAGGAAAATATGTTTGGGGATAGCCGGAAAAGATAAAATAGGTATGTAAAAGTAAATGGCAAGCAAAATGCTTGGCATTTAAGAAAATAGAAAATGTTCCATTTGGGAAAAAAGAACTGAAATTCTGAAGCGGAATCTTCCTTTTTAAGCAGATTGCAATGCAACATTTTGTTTTAAATTCTTATTTATTATTATTATTATTATTATTATTATTATTATTATTATTATTATTATTATTATTATTATTATTTATTAAACTTATTTGCCGCCCTTCTCCCAAGACTCAGGGCAGCTCACAACAAGAATACAAGTATAAAAAAATAACATAAAATCAATTAAAATTACTAATTTACAGTATAAAAAACTAGGTAATTTATTTCACTCATACAACACAGAGTCACAGTCAAAGGCCAAGGGGCAGAGTGCAGCTCACACGCCCCAAACCTGTCTGCATAAATGTGTTTTCAACAGTTTTCAGAAAGCTAGGAGGGAGGAAGCAGTACGAACCTCTGAGGGAAGCTGGTTCCAGAGGGCTGGGGCAGCAACAGAGAAGGCCCCAACCCTAGGCCCCGCCAGATGACATTGTCTAACAGACGGGACCCGTAGGAGGCCAACCCTATGTGCCCTAACCGGTCGCTGGGATTCATGAGGCAGAAGACGGTCCCGCAAGTATCCTGGCTCATTGCCATAAAGGGCTTTATAGGTCATAACCAACACTTTGAATTGTGTTCGGAGACCAATTGGTAGCCAGTGCAGCTCTGGAGGGCTGGAGTGATATGAGCTTGTCTTGGGAGACTCAAGACGACTCGCGCGGCCGCATTCTGGACTACTTGCAGTCTCCGGACATTCTTCAAAGGTTGCCCCATGCATAGAATCTTGTTACCATAGAGGTATTAAAATGGACGTACTGTTCTTAGATAGTAAATACTGTTTTATGAGGTAGAGTTAGGGAGCTGAGATTGAATTACACATGGCTGTGTGAGGATTTGTATCCATATACTCTTCCTTAAATCAGAATAGAGCTGGAAAGGACTTTGGAGGTCTTCTAGTCCAACCCCTTGCTCAAGTAGGAGATCTTATATCATTTCAGACAATTGGCTGTCAGTCTCTTCTTAAAAACCCCTAGTGATGAAGCACCCACAACATCTGAAGGCAAGCTGTTCCACTGATTAATTGTCCTCACTGTTAGGAAGTTATTCCTTAATTCCAGCTTGCTTCTCTCCTTCATTAGTTTCCATCCATTGTTTCTTGTCTTGCCTTCTGGTGCTTTGGAAAATAAACTGACATCCTCCTCCTTGTGGCAGCCTCTCAAATACTGGAATACTGCTATCATGTCTCCCCTAGTCCTCTTTTTCTATGGACTGGCCAATCCAAAATCCTGCAACCGTTCTTCATATGTTTTAATCATCTTAGTTGCTCTTCTTTGCATTTTTTCCAAAGTCTCAATGTCTTTTTTGTAATGTGGTGACCAAAACTAGATGCAGTATTCCAGATGTGGCCTTACTAAGACTTTATAAAGATACTTCATGTGATTTTGATTCTATGCCTCTATTTATACAATCAAGGATTGTACTGGTATTAGCTTTTTTGGCGACCGCCGCACACTGCTAGCTCCTGTTTAAGTGATTGTCCCCTAGGATTCCAAGGTTCCTCTCACAGTTATTGTTTTTGAGCTAGGTTTCTCCTAATATGTACTTGTACCTTTGGTTTTTCCTGCTCAGGTGTAAAATCTTGCTTTTCTGCACATTAAATATAATTTTATTGATAGGGGCCATTGTTCAAGTCTGTTGAGATCTTTTTGGATTCTGAGCTTGTCTTCTGGGATGTTGGGTATTCCTGCCAGTTAGTTTCATCTGCAAATTCGATGATTTCCCCTTCTATTCCCTCATTTAGTCGTTTATGAAGATATTGAAGAGTACTGGGCCTAAGACAGAACCTAGTGGTACCCCACTGCTTACTTTCCTCCATGTAGATGTAGTACCATTAAGGACTACTTGTTGCGTACGGTTTGTCATCCAGTTACAAATCCATCTGGTGATGTTGCTATCTATCCCATATTTTTCTAGCATACCAAGAAGTAGGTTGTGGTCTACTTTGTCAAACACCTTGCTGAAGTCTAAGTACATTATGTCCACAGCATTTCGCTGGTCCATGGTACTAATTTAGTCACTTTGTCAAAGAATGAAATAAGATAGGTTTGGCATGATCTGTTCTTAACAAACCCATGCTGGCTACTAGTTATAACTGTGTTCACAGATCTGTTTTTTGATTATTAAAACATATTACTTAAATCCACTGATGTGCGTTAGCTGATTAATACATGCATACATCCCCTCTTCTGTAATACATAACAGTGTCAATATTAGAAACATAAGATGATTCATAGTTTTGTTAAACTGGTAGTTAATGGTTCATATTCTTCTAATATGTAACTATTTCAAACTGATACAGCAACTAAAAGGCACATGGTGTTTGCCTTTATGTATGCTTTGAACAAATTTGTCAAAATATACTTTTTTTAGATAGAAACTTGAATATTTTTGGTGCTCATTGAAATATTTTGATACTTTGTCAAAATGTTGATGTTTTCTTAAATTTTTCAAAGTTAGATTCCTCAAGGGGATTTTTTTTCCTACTTTCCCAACCAGCTCTAGTGTGAATCAAAAAGCCATATGTGTTTCATCAAAAAAAAAAAAAGAAGAAGAAGAAGAAGCTGCACCAGATTTGCGATGTTGGGATGCTGATGAAAGGTGTGAATTCTAGAGTTTTGGAGCAGGTCCATCTAGTTCTACACCAGGGACCCAATCCTGCAGTAATTGGAATTCTTTTCTTTCCTAGATATTTGGAGAGGTGGAGCAGGATTTGAAAGTCAGTGGCTTGAATATAATCAGATAAGTATTCGGTAATGTATATGTATGTGTGTGTGTGTGTGTGTGTGTGTGTGTGTGTTTTCTGAGGTTTTCGCAGGTGTTTCTATGTAGGTCTTTTTTTATTTGGGTTTTCTCCCGCATAAAATTAGAAGTGTTTTGGCGATGTTTCGACAAAGTCCCATTCGTCAGCTTCAGGCTGGTGTTTTCACCTTTGTGCTTTGTGCTCCTAGAAGCACGAAGCTGAAAACACCAGCCTGAAGATGACGAATGGGACTTCGTCGAAACGCCGCCAAGACACTTCCAATTTTACGCGGGAGAAAACCCGAATAACTAAAGACCTACATATATATATTTCAGCCTTCCTGCTCAGAGAGACTAAGTCAGAGCTTTGGTCACGCCTCCCTCTGGGCATGGCTCCCCAGTTTTGTTTTAGTCTCGGCTCAGCAAGATGCAAAAATATTGACTCCCTAGCTAGACTGCTCCTAACTATTGGGACAAATTGTCACGAGGCTTCCAGCAGCCGTTTCCTTTTGGACCAGCAGCAGAGGCTGCTTCTTCTAAATGCAAGTGTTTCTGATAAAGGGGGAAGCGGTTTTACCGACTGGGACCAGGATTTCCCCTGTTTTTTACTTCTCATTCCTCTATTTGCCTCATTTTTGGAGGTACGAGGAGGCGCGACCTCCATTTTAAAGGCGTGGTCACCCAGCTGCCGCCATTTTGCGAGGCCTACAGGGCGGCCGTCATTTTGTAGCCTCATTATTTTTGAAGCCTTTCGGCCTGGCCTTTCTTGCTTATTGCCTTGGCCTGCGTTGGCAGGTCCGAAGGGGGGGGGAGTAATTTGTTGATATCAATAACAAAAGAGAAAATAATAATAATAATAATAATAGTAATAATATCAATTGAAAACAACAATCATGTATATATACATATCTTCCATCTGTTGAGGGTCTCCCTCATTTTTTGGGGGGGCTTTATATTGTAACCACTAATTAAGGCACAGGTCTTATCCACCTGTGACTGGAGCGTTGGGTATCTCCTTTGTTTCTGACCACCTGTTCTAATTAGCTGTGGCCTTTAGTCACTGGGCCTAATCAGGCAGGGCTACATACCTGTCTGACTGTCTCTGCCTTTGCACAGGGCTCAGAGTGAGGATCGGTTGTACTCCATCTCTGACCTTTGATCTGCGTGCTTGGGTTCCCCCCATCTCTAGATATCCTTGGCCGGTTCTATCTAGATTGCAATGGCAGACAGTTCTTCGCCCCGCGCAACACAAGTCTCCGGTGCTACCCCTGCACAACCAAAGTGCAGATCTACTGATTTGGAAGCAGGGGGGGAAGAAGGCCAAAACCAAACATTTATCCACCAAGAAGACTTCCAGAAGCTGGGCGAGAGGCCTCGAGGAGACATCTGGCACTGGAGAGGGAATTCTCCAAGGCACAGCAACTCCTGTCCAGCGGGGCTGAAGTGGTTTCCCCGGCCCCACTGGACACATCCACATTTGAGCCACCTTTTGAGCCTGTGCAAGGTGTCCCATGGACATGTTCTCTTCTGGGGGGAAACCGAACAGGCAGGTCCCCCTCACTCCTCTTCTTCTCCAATCCATCAGAGCCCTCAAATTTTTACATGTTCCAACGGTGGTTGGGGCTAGTTCCAAAGACCAAGGTGATATGTGGTCTCAAAGCCTATTTCAGTCTTTTATGCATCATGCCTTTGTGCAATTCATGTCCTCCTCCAGGAGTCCTCAGGTTTCCTCCAAACAGTTACCCCCTCCCACTAGTCTTACTTCAAAGACAGGATGCGACATGGTGCCTGGGTCTGGCATATCTGAGACTTCCTCTCAATTGGGGGAGGGGGGATCTGGAGATCTGGGCATAGCTGAAACGCCCATGTCAGAGGACGATGAGACAGTGCCCCAACAGGTATTATCCTCGGGATTGTTTGATCCATCCCTGTTCAAATCCCTTCTATTGAAGGCTTGTAACACTGCTAATTGACCTCGGTACAAGAGGACAAACTTCTACCTCCACTGAGCAGGAATCCACCCCTTATTCGCGGAAAACATTGTTGAACAGAAACAGGTTCATGCCCGCTAGTCTTCCGCGCTTAGGTTGAGAAACAGAGGTCTTCTCTAGCAACCACACCTTCTCCAAGCAGGCTGCAAAAGAAACTGTATAACGTCTCTCCTTCATTTGCATCCCTTCTAGAGATGCCTGCAGTTGATGATCCTCTAGCCTATTTATTCTCTACGTCCTCCATCCCAGGAGATATGGCTGAGGCCCTGAAGGCTGAGGACAAGAAGTTTGAGTTCTCTCTCAGACGAGCTCACCAATCTTCAGGTTGGGCCATAGGGGCAGTGACTTCGTCCTCGTTCTTGTGAGGACGGCAATCTTGTGGCTTTGTGACCTCCAGGCGCTTGTTCCATCTGACCAGGTTAGAACACATCAGACACTAGTGAAGCTGGTGGCAGCCAGAATACATGGCTGATGCATCCCTTCATTTGGCCAAGTGTTGGCCAGGTCAATAGTGGCCACAGTAGCCTCTCATAGACTACTGTGGCTGAAACAATGGAGAACTGACTCGAAGTCAAAAGGGTGTCCTTCTCGACAGCCAGGTACTACGGGGCACATTTATTTGGGTCAATTCTCGATCTTCATGTGGTCAAGGGCAAGGACAAACACAAGTCCTGACACAACCCTCCAAAAAGTCGGACAGGAGGTCACAGCAGGAGTCCCGCAGACATACATTCTGCCCCACTGGTTCTTGGGAATGGAGGCAGCCCTTTCGACCAGGGCAGTCCTGGGATTGGTCCAGAGGCTCGCAATCTTTTTCCCTAGAGACAGGATCGCCAACAGGACTGTCTGAGTATTGGAGCCAGGGGCCAGTGAAAACCAGTCCAAGCGTCCCTTCAGGGGCTCAAGTGACGCCATAGGGGATTTTCCGATAGGGGGACGACCGGCAGTTCTACGAGATCTGGGAAAACACCACTACCAACTCTTGGGTCAGAGACACCATCACACAGGGTCTAGTCCTAGAGTTCCAATCGCTCACCCTGGACCAATTCATACTGTGCCCAGTAACGCGCAACTCGACCAAGGTGCAATTAGTCACCACGACCATCGCACACCTTCTGGAAACTAGGGCCATAGAAACCTTTCCACAGGATCAGATAGGAAAAGGGTTCTATTCTATTTTGTTCATGGTCCCCAAAACATCCAGAGGATGGAGGGCGATACTGGCCTTAAAGGGCCTCAATTGCTTCTTAGTATACAGAAGGTTCAAGATACAGACCCTGATGTCCATCCAGGCAACATCAGAAAAGGGGGATTTCCTCTCCTCCATAGACATCACAGAGGCATACCTTCACATTCCAGTACCCCTGGGTCATTACAGGTTCCTGCGTTTCTGCTATGCACGCCGCAATTACCATACAGAGCCCTTCCATTTGGCCCGTGTTCGGCCCCGAGGGTCTTCACAAAGTCTTTGGCGGTATTCGGATGAGGCTGGTGCGCGTGCAGTGCTACCTGGCCAACATACTTGTGCAGTCCCGGTCTTTACAGTCAGCACAGTTAGACCTGCGTCTCACCATACAGGCTCTTCAGGATCACGGGTTTTCCGTTAACTTAGGAGTCACACAACCCCCATGAAGCGTCTGATCCATCTCAGAGCTCTAATAGACTCCGACCTTTGCAGGGTCTATCTTTCCCAGGAACGTCGGGTAAGCATCCGAAGGCTGGTTTTCCAGGTCCAGAAGGAGAGGTTGGTTCCTCTGGTCCAGCTGTCCCAGCTTTTGGGAAAGATGGTTCTTGCATGGGAATGGTTCCGTGGGCAAGATTTCATTCCAGGAACTTTCAGTGGTTTCTCTTTCCCTTCCAGAAGTGAAACCTCCGTGCCTCCACCAGGAGGGTCAAGGTTCCTCATCACACGCTGGCATCCCTCCTGTGGTGGGCTTCGTAGCCATTACTGAGGGGACCATCTTTGAGGAGCCTCACAGACTCACTCTGATCACAGATGTCAGTCTGTTTGGTTTGGGGGCTCACCTTCAGACTCAGTTGGCCCAGGGATGGTGGTTCCGGTTGGATCTCAAGCAAACATCAATTGGCTGGAACTTAGAGCAGTTCATTTAGCTCTCCTCCACTTCTCCTCCCTAGTGTCAGGGCAACATGTTTGATTCTGACAAACTATGTGGCAGCTAAGGCTCATATCAACAAGCAGGGAGGGACATGATCTTGGGCTCTCATAAAGGAGGCCCTGAACCTAGGTCTGTGGACAGAGTCCACCCTGGGCTCAATCAGGGCAGAGTTCATATCGGGGGTGGCAAATCGTCAGGCAGACTCACTGAGCACGGCAACCATTCAGAGTGGCGCCTGGACCTGAAACTGTTCAACATGATCGTGAACAGGTTTGGCAGGCCACGTCTGGATCAGTTTGCCTCCCCATCCAACGCCCACTTCCAGGTTCTTCCCCAGTCTTCTGACACGGGGGGCCGAGGGGAAAGTTGCCCTTCGGTGCAAGTGGCTGCAGGGTCTGCCTTATGCCTTCCCTCCCCTTCCGTTGTTGCAGGCCACCATCCGCAACTGTTTCCGGAACAGGCGGGAGTAATATTGGTTGCTCCATATTGGCCGCGACTCCCTGTGGTTTGCCGACCTTGCGGACCTGTCGCTCTCGCCTCTGTTGAGGATCCATCCGGACCAAGTAGCTCTCAGCCGGGAGGATTTTCAGCACCCAGACCCTCTGTGGCTTCAGTTAGCCGTTTGGCACTTGAGTGGGAGAGTTTAGCCAAACAGGCCTATTCCTTGGGCGTGATCTCAATGGTTCAAGCCTGAAGGTGCCCCTCGACTAATAGGATCTATGACGCCATGTGGAGAAGCTTTTGCCAGTGGTGCATTACGCACAATCTCGATCCTCTTTCAGTTAATATTCCCAATATTTTGGAATATCTACTGGAGGGCATTTCCACAGGTTTGTCAACCAATACCATCCGTAGGCAGGTTACAGCCTTGTCCATGGTTCTCACCTGTGACAATTTGAGTCCGCTCTCACAACATCCAGCTGTCACTGCCTTTATTAAAGGGGCAGCCAATTCGGGTCCTCCGACAAGGCATTGGTATCCATCTTGGGATTTACCCACTGTACTGCAGGCCTTAACTACTTCTCTGTTCGAGCCTCTCGAGTCTTGTTCTCTGCATTTTCTTTCATTGAAGGTGGCATTCCTAGTGGCCATCACGTCGGCCAAGAGGATTCGCAATTGGCTGCACTCTCAGCCAGAGATGATCTCTGTACTTTCTACGCTGATAGGGTGGTCCTTACATTAGACCCCTCCTTTATCCCCAAGGTGAAATCTTGTTTTCACAGATCCTTGGACCCAGTCCTTCCAAGTCTCTGTCCCAATCCTCTCACCGTCTAGAATGACAGTAGCACAAACTAGACATGCGCAGGGCCCTGCGACATTACATCAAGCGAACTTCGGTCTTTCGCAAGTCGGAGGCCTTGTTCTCCTTTCAGTCTGCTTCCATGGGCAGGAAGGTCTCTTCTTCCACCAGTGGTAGATGGATTAGGGCTTGCATTGCTAGGGCCTAGGTTTCTAGTTCCTACACGTATCACAGCTCACTCGACACGCAGTGCAGCGACATCTGTGGCCTGGTCTACCCAGGTTTCTGTAGAGGAGATTTGTAGGGCGGCAACGTGGTCATCTCCATCCTCTTTCATCACTCGTTATAAGGTTGATAAGTTTGCTGCGGCTGATGCCGCATTTGGCAGACGGGTTCTTCAACAGGTTGTTTCCTCTCGGGAGACACCAGCCTAGACCTTCCCTCCCTTTGGGGACATGAGGGGCTTTGGTATGTCCCAATCAGTGGATTCTATATCCACCATGCTGGAGAAGGGGCATTGTCTTACCTGAACGCCTTTTCTCAGCATGGTGGTGTAGAATCCACACCTCCCCTTCTTAGCTGTCTAGGCTTGTGTGTTGTTATCTTGTTGCTTTTTTTTGGAGTCATTGCATCAGACTTCCTCAGGATTCTTCGCCTCGTCAAAACTGGGGAGCCACGCCCAGAGGGAGGCGTGATCAAAGCTCTGACTTAGTCTCTATGAGCAGGAAGGCTGAAATAACCCCCAATCAGTGGATTCTATACCACCGTGCTGAGAAAAGGTGTTCAGGTAAGACAACACCCCTTTCCTTTCCTTTAGAGATCTGAGAAGGTCATAAATATGAGGATTGCTCATAAAGTTACTTTTTCATCTCTGTTGTAACTCTGAACAGTCACTAAACAGGGCAATTGCCACATATATCTGTTCATAAGCAGAATAAGCCTGAGGATTTAGCAAACTGCCCTGTGTCTGTCCTTTTGACATTGTTTTGCATGTAATTTGGATAGACAACTTGCTATCTAAAATCTGGGAAACTGGTGGATTATTGTTCCTAGTGGCGAGTTAACTGGGAGGACCACATGAAAAATACCTTAAAGATATTTTTCCAGTGAATGAAATATGGAAGTGGACTGTAAATATTATCACTGGCAAAACTGGAATATGATGTGAAATAAACATTTCTACCAGTATGAATGCCCCTAATGTAATGTCCCTTCATGCTGCAGATCAGCCTTTCCCCTTGAAATCCAAAGCATGGCACAGCTGTATTTGGTAGCCCTCGGCAGAGAATGCCGGAAATTACATTGTCCTTTTATCTCAAATATCTATAAATTTAATCCTTGAGGTTCACACTTGGTGACAATAATGAAGAAATGGATAAGTTAGTTTCTGGCTTCATGCTCTGAAACTATAGAATTTCAATCCTTTCTAACCTCCTTGCAGTATCCAAACACTCTTTTCCCTCTGTTTTTTTTTTTGAAATGAGTAAAATGACTTATATCTATCCATCGAACTGGTTGCCATTCTCTCGCCACCCCACCCCACCTCTACCCTCCATTTCCCCTCTAAATATAAGCTCCTCTTTTCTGTATGTTCCTGTATCTGTTCCGCAACACATCCAGAGTTTGGTTTGAAGGTGTGAGGAATATTGTAAGTGCTGCTATACTTGTTGTACAAATGTCATTTTTGATGCACTTTGTCAGCATTTACTGGTCCTCAGTATCCCTTGGGATGCCTTGGTGATTTATTTTTTTGGGAACAGTCTCTGATATAGCATGTAGTGTTCCATCTTCTTGTTCTTTCATAAACCACTAAAAATGAAAGAGTAAGCTTGCATTTTTTTTCTTACTTAGGTTTAAAATCTCTCCCACACACTTTATTATCTATATCTATATCAGGGGTGGAGGGAAGGAAAATGAATTATTGAACAATCCTGGTAGAACACAGTTTTTCTTGTTGGCATTAGTAGCAAACTGATGTTGTGTATGGGTGACTGGATTTCTAATTAGAGCTGCTCTCTCTTACCTTTACGAACTGGAAACGTGAGACCAAAACTTTAGGCTAATAATTGTGGGAAATTTGCAGAAATTAGTTGCTAGCTGACAACAGAGTATATCCAAAGAGGATCCTCAAGGACATGAATATGTGCATTTTGGATTAATAGTTCAAATAAGGATTTAATGTGGCAAAAAAACAGTTGGAGACTACGGCTTTTAACTGACTTGCAAGAGGGTCTGATTGAACAAGCTTCACCAATATTGGCTTTGTCTTCCAGAGTGGCTATGGAATTGTTGATGTCATCCTGTAAAGCAGGGCTTTTCAACCTTTTCACCCATTGTATCACTTTTTAGGATATGGCAACATCCGAGTACCACCAGTCGCCTAGCAAGGTGTTAAAAACTTGATGACCAAAAAAAAAAAAAAAGGAAAAAAGTAATAAAGTACAGGTAGTCCTTGACTTACAACAGTTCGCTTAGTGACTGTTCGAAGTTACAATGGCACTGAAAAAAGTGCCCCCCAAGCAACAGCCGAGCAAGACACCTGCCTGCCCGCCCAGCGGCACTCTTCCTTCTGTCTGAGATTTTTTATTGTTGTAAGCATTTCTGTTGAGGATTGGCAGTTGGGGTGGGGTGGGGGGTGTTTGGTTTTTATTTCCCCCCAATCTGCTGGGTGGTTGCAGCAGGTTTTGGTCATTTCACATGACCCTGGGACACTGTGACCATCATAAATATGAATCAGTTGCCAAGCATCTGAATGTAAATCACAAGACCCTGGAGATGCTGCAACATTCCAGCTGATTTGCGCTTCTTCTGGGCTCAGCAGAAGCGCCAGGATCAGTTCTGCTTTCCAGCTGATTGGTGCTTCTTCAGGGCTCAGCAGAAGCACCAGGATCAGCGCCGAGCTCCAGCTGGATCCTGGCACTGATCCTGGCGCTTCCCGAGCCCTGACAGCACCGAAAAAGCACCGATCAGCTGGAAAACGGCACTGACAGCCTTGCAGCTCCAGCCATCTCTCGCTCAGGCTTGTGCGGTGCTGCCATTGGTTCAGCTCATTCCCCTCCCCTGCTACCACTTTTCTAGGATGGTCACGTACCACCTGCCAGGTGCCAATGTACCACAGGTGGTACCTGTACCACTGGTTGAAAAGCCCTGCTGTAAAGCATGATAAAATGGGACTGGGGTTCTAAGTGCTCTTTGCAAATATACAACATTAATTTTCAGTAGCAGATCTAGGAACAGGGCAGTATTAATGCTTGAAAAATGCCTTATTATATAGACAAAGCTCTATATCTTCATAAAAAAGAAGAAGAAAGGAGCCAGTACAGGAGGAGAGATTCACTACCAAAAAGGAGACACCAGTCCTATTTTTCTTCCAAATTGCTCCATCCTCAGTTCTGAGCCTCTTCCTCTTCCATAGTTCCAAAATATTTGTATAAAAGCATATATCAGCCTATTCCCTAAATCAGGTGGAGATTGAACTAATTTTTTGAGCCTTGTCTCTCCAAGGCTAGAACAGCTGCATTACTGCAGAGGTTTTCTGTAGCAATGTTGTTATTGTTATTTCCCCCTTTGGTCTCTGTAATGGTCTTCTTCTCCGACCAATTGCCTTGCTTTGGGGTAGCTGCTCAGAGATGTGTAGATTTATTTCCAATAAGTGATAAGGAGCTTTGCCACAAAGTGGTCTGTATGAGAAGATTCTTAATCTTGTCTAATCCTGTAGAATAAACTTGTTCCTTATTGTCAGGCCTGCTTTGCTATACTTTCTGAGAGGAAGGGTCTATGTTGAGGCAGACAGGAAGCTGTCTCCTTAGTTCACAGCTGGAGATTTGAAAATTGGCAGCTCTGGAGCCAGGATCTTCACTGTTCAATTTCTTTGCTTCACAAACATTTTTTTTTCTGAACCAACAGGAAACTCACACCAAAGTAGTAAATAAATCCTAAAATGAACAAAAACTGCTGATGTTCTTGACATAATAAGAAAGACAACTTCAAAGACATTTCTTTTTCTTCCATGACTAAAATGTTTTCCTCTGTTATGTACTGCCTAACTGATGTTGTGACCCACTGAGTTCAAGAGAGTCCTGCTGGATCAGGCCAGTTGTTCATTCTGTCTAGAACCCAATACTCAGCAATTGATCATTCTGCCACCAACATATCCAAACCACATCAATTTATAAAAAACAACAACAACTTAATATCACTAAAAATTAAGCAGTTGAAATATCACAAAATGAATGAATTATTGAATCAGTTGCAACAGCAGTCAATGAGAAATAATCTTAAACCAAGTATGTTGAAATGGCACATGACAGTTGCCTAAATTCTCTTGGACATCTGTAAGCAGAGCCCATAGATGTCTGTCCTCTCCTTTTATCTATAATACAGGGTGTTCATGAATAGATGCCTTCTAAATATGGTGATTCTATATAGGTAGTTTGATTATACTGTAGGTCCTTATGTCTGCCTCTTTTGCTAAGTCACACCTTTGTCCAATTTGGTTTGTGTGAAAATAAAAATAAGAAAATGTCTTTTTCCAGATCAGCCTGATTTTAATATGTGGATAAAACAACTGGGAAATGAGCAAACAAAGCTTGGTGATCTTCTATATCATGGATTGATATCTCTCCTTCATTCTGAAAGTACTTTGAATATTTTTAGCATATCTCCATCTTAAGCTTCTAATAAAACTTAATAGAAAACAGACTAAATTGTTATTGCTTTCTCCTCTTATGCTAAGCAATCCATTTGTTCTATCTCCGCTTGCAAGAACATGAAAATCAAAGTTAAGCCAGAAAATAATTAATTTATATGCCATATAAATGAAATCCCCTTGTTTCATGGAAGGTCTTCTCTGGTTTAATCTTCTGCAGTTGCCTCACTTGCTGAGAGATCAAATTCTAAAAAATGATTTTGACTTTACTCTTCATCTTCTATAGATGTACACATGGTTTCTCCAAACAGCATGTTTTCTCCCCAAGTGTAATGAAGAAAATTTGTATGTAAGTCTAAGACAAAGATTGAAGTTATAGTGCCAGGCCTTGTAGCATAACAAATAGTGACCAGAATATCTTAGAGATCACTTTCTTCCATATGTATGGAATAAAATCATCTGGCAAAATGCTGCCACCATCTGTGCTATTCTTTAGCTGAAATTGTACTTTTTCTCTGATGGCACCAAATACAGGGAAATCTGCCAGATTTATGTCAACAGAATTCTTAGGCAATTAATAATGTACAAACAAAAACCTGTTCTATTGGACCTTTTGAAATCTAGGAATTCATCCGTTATATAAATGAATGAATGTTAAGGGGTTTGTTTCTTCCTTTGTTTTTCCTCCAGGTTCCTTTGTTATTTGTTAGTCTTAAGAGTGAATAGAATAGTTTTGTTTATTGATAATAAGAGACACTGTTACTATTTCAGTTTATTAAACTGCCAGTAAAATTGCCTGCAACACTTTGGTATGATTTATAATTCTGACCCTGCTTTTTTCCAGCACAAGTTTTCCTTGAGGTCTTCACCGATGCAGAAATGTAGAGTATGAGCAACTCTAAGGAGGAGTTATTTTCTTATTGTGGAAGGAATTGGGTAGGATTACTTTTGGGAGGAAAAAATGACTAAGGAGGATAGAGAGGATTCTTCAAACAGCTGAAAGGATGGTAGAACCCATTAGCCAGAAAAATGGTGCCTTATTCTTTGCTAAATGTGGCTATGCTTTAATTTGGGTTCCTACAGTACATTGAGCAGGAATTTGATTCGGTGGTTGAAATGGCCTCTTCCAAATTTATGATTCTGTGATTTTTCTCTCCAGAAAATCAACATGCATCCAGTTAATGTAGTAGGAGTGTGTTCTCCATCTTTTTTTTTTAATGCCGCATTTATTCCACTTGGTTTAATGGCTTTTGTCTTTTTTCCTTTAGAATTTGATTTGACCCTTTTTTTGGTCCCTTCTGGGATTGTCCTTATCTAGCGTGAGAGCCCTTGTTCATGACAGTTGTCTCAGATGGCAAGCACTAGGCGCTGACGGGTGAATTGAGTTTGTTGAGAAACTCCAGCCTCGTTGGAACCCACTTCCATCTAAACCAGCAGAGCAGAGAAATTGCCTGTTACTTTGCGTCGATTTTTCATGCACTCTTAAAGTGCTTTGTATTGACACGCTGTCAGAAATGGATTGTCACATTAATCCGCTGAGCAAGGCATGGGTTCTTGAGCATGTGCGATTGCACTGATGTTCTTCCACTCATAGACTTAGAAGAAGGAGCCTTTTTCTATATCTGCTCTCCCTTCTTATATCCCTAATTCTGACTATCTCTTTAGCTCTTTATTGGCAACATTTGTATAAGCCAAATATCCTTTGAGCTGAATTCATTTCCTGGTGATGTCATGGAGACATATAGTTTACTGTAGCGTGTATATGATTAGTTTCTGCCTTCTAGGATGTCTTTTCAAATTCTTATTCTCATGTACAGCTCAACACCTGATGGTCACCCTTCCAAATATTAACAGATCTGATTCTGCTTAGCTTTTGAAGATCAGCTGGCTACCTGATACAATATTTATTGTATTATATTTACTGTACAATATTTATACAACTGTTTATTTTTTGTTAACTGAGGGGTTGTAGGACATATGCTTTGAATACAAGCCTCTTGCATCTCTAGTGAAAGATATCCGGTAGAAAATGGCAGGAAAGACTTCTGCCTAAAATCTTGGAAAGTCTTTGCCAGTTGTGGTAGACCAGAGCTGGTAATCTGATCTATTGTAAGGCAGCATCCAGTCTGTTGGATCAAATGAAAACTTTCCTAGGTGGTTCAGAGTAATACAACAATTGAAAAATTAAAGAGCAACATTATTTTAATCTCCAAATCTCTCTAATATCAAATATAAAAGGCATAATGCAGTATATTCACTCTCTTTTGAAGAGACCTAAGGGGACTGTATAACCTAGAGAACCACCATCAAAAATACTTCTCTCTCACTGATCAGCATTCCATAGTTTAAAGAACATAAGGCAGGGATATTAAACAAAACTTAATACTAGGCTCTCTAACAGAACACCTTCCATTTGTAATAGGCTACAATTACCATAAATTTTAATGCAACATTCTACTGGTGACTTGGGGATAGTCTGTTAGTCCACCATACCTGTTGGGTTCTTGTTGGGGAAAAATTAGAGGATAGATTGACATCTATGCCACCATGACCTACTGAGCGGAAGGCGGGATTATAAAATCTGGTAATTATGACATGGTGGAAGGCTAGTATAAAATGATGAGTCCTTGGTACTCTCTGGCCTTCCGAAAGAATTTAAAAACCTACCTCTGCCGGCAGGCCTGGGGATGATTGTTGATTGTGGTGTGATTGATGAGTATGTATGGGGTTTGTATTTTTAATGTTGTTCGGATTTGTTGCAATTGTTTATATATATATGTTGTGAGCCGCTCTGAATCTTCGGAGAGGAGCGGCATACAAATCCGAATAAATGAAATGAAATGAAATGAGCTTGATTGTTTTCTTGTAGATTGCTCATTTCAACTCTGAGCTACAAATATTCTCCTTTATTGCTACTGTGAAGTCTTGTGTAGCATTAGTTCTACCCCCCAGTGTAGCTAGAATGCACTATATACTCTAGAGCAGTATTTCTCAATCTTGGCAACTTTAAGATATGTAAATTTCATCTCCCAGAATACTCTAAGCAGCGTGTTCAGTTCTGGGAGCTGAAATCCACACATCTTAAAGTTGTCAAGGTTGAGAAGCACTGCTCTAGAACAATGTAGTAAAGCCATGTGATGGGATGCTTGCATTGTAATCAGAAACTGTCTGTGTGCATTGCCCTGCTGCAGTGATCTGCCCCCATCAATTATTATTCATATGGCTAAGACACCCACTGAGAGAGAATCAGAAACCAAGATCCATTTATGAAGTGAACTCCCATGATACTGTTGTTTTCTCTGATAGAAAGTTTGGAACTCTTTACAGATCTGCTTCAAATACCAAATGGTGTTACACAGAAATAATGAGGAATACAAATGGTTAAAAAAGCTGAGCTTGTCAGCTGGAAAGCTGACAGTCCAGGCTCAAGACCCAAGTGCTGCACAATGAGTCCTGCCCCAGCTCCTGCCCACCTAGCAGTTTGAAAACATGCAAATGCGAGTAGATTAATAGGTACCACTTCATTGGGAATTCTTTCTATTGTGGTTAAAGCAGGGGTCCCCAACCCCTGGTCTGTGGACCAGTACTGGGCCATGGCATGGCAGCAGTCGGTCTGCCCAAACAAGCAAAGCCCCATCCACAAGTTGCAGGCAGCACACAAACCATGCCCTCTCTGGTCTGTGGAAAAACCTTTCTCCGTGGAACCGGTCCATGGTACCAAAAAGGTTGGGAACCTCTTGGTTAAAGGACCCAGCTTCTCAATATGAGCGTGCAGGACAGGAGTGCAGAAAAAAATTCTGGAAATGGAGCTTTGTCCATTGGCTTGTTTTGTGAACTGGTATATATCTTTTTTGCGACTCTTCTTCATTTTCTATCCTTCTTGTCCCTTTTTCTTTACAGTCCATTATTTTCCCTTTCCCCACCCCCGCCCCCATTTCATTAAGTCTTACAGATTTGGTTGACAGCCAGGTACTGTGTTTCTTGACCTCCTCTTATCTCTCTGGTCATGTTTTCATCTCAAAAAGTAAAGGGAGAGGGCAATGTTGGTGCAGGAGAGAGAAGAAAAGGAGAAGCTTATTGGAAGAGGGGTGAAGGGTCAGACAAGCTACAAAATTGCTGCCCGAGAACCAAAAGGTAGGAAATAAAAATGAAATGCAGATCATATCATCTGCTGATTTCCAAGAGAGCCTTAAGAGAAACAAGCAACTAATACCACTTTACTAGGATCTGTAAACCAAGGTTGATATTACACTTAGAGTATCTTTTCCCTATTTCTGCAGAGGTTAAGTCATGCATATTTTTTTTCTATGTGTGACGGAGTGAAGTTGGAAAAGCAGCTACAGCCAGACAGGAATGCTCCAACCTCCCCCTCCGCCCCACTACTCTCATACCTTCATACATTCACTTTACCCCCAAGCATCTAATCTACTAGTACCGCTTTACAAAGCCCTAGTAAGACCACACCTGGAACACTGCAGCCAATTTTGGTCACCATATCACAAAAAATATGTTGAGAGTTTGGAAAAAATTCAGAGAAGAGCAACTAAGATGAGCTAAGGCCTGGAGACTAAAACATACGAAGAATGGCTATGGGACTTGGGTTTGGCTAGTCTAAAGAAAAGAAGAAATAGGGGAGACATGATAGCAATGTTCCAGTATCTGAGGGGCTGCCACAAAGAAGAGGGAGTCAAGTTATACACCAAAGCTCCAGAGGCCAGGACAAGAAACAATGGTTGGAAACTGATCAAAGAGAGAAGTAACCTGGAATTAAGGAGGAACTTCCTGACAGTGAAGACAACCAGTGGAACAGCTTGCCTCCAGAAATCATGGGCGCTCCATCACTGGAGATTTTTAAGAAGAGATTAGACAATCACCTGTCTGAGATGGTATAGGTTCTCCTGCTTGAGCAGGGGGCTGGACTAGAAGACTTCCAGGGTCCCTTCCAGCTCTATTCTATTCTACTCTTGCTACAGAGATACTTGAGCCACACCCTGGCATTTTCAATGATGTCCAGAGGCAGCCTCACCGCATCCAAGCCCTTAGCTTACAAACTCAAATGCTAAGACAGACTCAGGAGGGAGTGTAGGAGGAAAGATGATAGCAAATAGAATATGGACAGGAGGTGTAATCTGGAGAATGGCTGCTACCGTGTTTCCCCTAAAGCAAGACAGGGTCACACTTTCTTTTTATCCCCAAAAGCCCCACTATGTCTTACTTTCGGGGTACGGCTTATATTGATTGGAAAACAATTGTCAGTTTTATTTTAAGTATTTTAAGTATATTAAGTATTTTAAGTATTTTAAGTATTTAAGTATTTTAAGCAGGAGGTGGAAGTGGGCAGGAGTAATATGTCTTACTTTCGTGGTACGGCTTATATTAGCCGACCCCCTGAAAACCCCGATACGTCTTACTATCGGGGAAACACGGTATTAGAAGCAGGCAAGAGGGTTGTATCATGTGAGGCTTGCCTGGAACTTTGAGCTTTGACAGAAGAATCTCATTCAAGACATGTCCAGTCTGTGAATCGTTCTAGATATCTTTTTGGAATTTTAATTGTGCCTGCTATGTATGTTAAATGGGGAAAAATATTTAGTACACCCCTGGATTTTTCCTGCTTGGCACCATTTCCTGCAAATTGTTTAATTCATCATAATTAAAGACAGTGCCAACTCTGCAATGAACCTGGCTGCAGCCATTTTTTTCCCCATTTTAGGTTGGCACAAGAAGGGGAATGGGGAGAAAGTATTTCTGGTAGTCTAAACATGAGAAACTCTTGTGGGAACCAAGGCCATTCCCATGCCGGAGGGAAGGAGGATCATTGAGTCAGAAAAGCCTGCCAAGGTGTTCTATTGGGTAGCATGAATAGAGGAGTGGGAATTGTACATTGTATAACTTTGCTTCCTGGAGGGAAAGTTTAGATCTGGTTTCATTTTTTTGAATGTGCCAATATTATGTATCCAATAAACATGTTCTTTGAGGAATTTCCCTGCCTCGGAGTTCTGATTTATTTGATCTCATTGATTGGAACTTTGACAGACAGGCAAAGAGAGACACTGATCCTTTCCAACCTCTTTTCACTATGTCTCTCTCATACTTCCCCCCCCCCTGACTCCCCACCTATGAAATTGATGAATGCCTCTTTAAAGTCTTGTGCCCCATCCTATGTAGTGCAAGAATTTGGGGGGAAAGACAAAGGTTTTATTCCATTTTACAGACTTTGAGACCTTTTTTTTTAAAAATCAACATTAAAAGACTGAGCATAAAGGACAGAGTATTAAGAGCAACTTGCAAAACCTTGAAGGGTGGAGTTAACTTAAAGTAATAGGCTGGTGTTGGGGAAGCTGCTTGCTGCAATAAAGTATGTATGTACAGCTTTGCTATGCCCTAGTGTGGCATAATTTAATTTTTTTAATTTCTTGGAAATTAAAGAGGTCTCATTCCAATAAAGGAGAATATTTTTAGCTCAGGGTTGAAATGAGAGGTCCTTGGTTTTCTCTTGGCTTGGATGTTTTCTTTCAGATGTTTCATTACCCAAACTAGGTAACATCATCAGTGCTCCTTAATCCTCATACCATGTGAGGTGAGATGTAAAGGACCTGTGCACTGGGCAGGGGCTATACTAGATGATCTCTATGGTACTTTCCAACCTTTCCATTCTTTGCATTTTTTCTTCCTTGCCACTATTAAACAATACTTTCTCTCTTCCAATTAAAAATATATTAAACATACAAACTGACATTTGTTTTAACAAAGTTTCATTTGTTTTGACAGATGTCAGAACAAGATCTGCAAAGAGTTTAATGCAAAAATGATGAAATATATAAAGTAGCTCAACTTCCAAACTGCCTCAGATTTCCCCCACCAAGACAAAAGTGATTTGACAAGACAAAAATAGAAAACAAAGTGCCATATCCAGTTCAGAATGGGGCATTAGCTGGCATGAATAAATTCAAGTTTACAAAACTTGAAATATATGTAAGGGAAAATATCTGCATTACAGTAGCAAAGTCTGTCAATTCATAGGTGACACAAACTGTGGTGTACTAATTTCCTTGTTTTCAGCTATTAACCACCCTCCTAAAACCCATGCCTCGATTATGGTTTTTGGGATAAGTATCCCCTTGTATAAAAAAAAGATATCTAGATTACTCTTGAATAAAAAAAAATGCAACAATGCTTGGCCATGGATATCTGAACGGTGCTAAATCAAAGCAATGACATTACATTAGCAAATCCGAGACCAAGAAAGGCTAAAAATATGATTTCTGCATTGCCAGTGCAGGAGAACAACATTACAAACTAGGTTGTTTAGAGAGGATGAGGTTATTTACAGCCGTAGCCTGTGTTTACTCAGAAGTCAACCCCCACTAGGCCAATATGCCTTTTCCATGTCAGTGTGCAGAAACTTTAAATCTTTATGAAGTTGTAATTCAGAGTAGCCTGAACCAGGAACTCCTTGCTTCATATGGTACCATAGATGGTTAGCAGGATCTTTTTTTTTTTTTTGCTAAAGTGTGATCAGCAGCAGAAGCCAAGGAAAATGGGTCTGGTTCACGGGTGGCAACCCCTGACTCTGGAGCTGCATGTGGCTCTTTGAGCCTTCTCCTGCGGCTCCCAGCCTCCTCCGCCATTTGGAGAGAGAGAGAGAGAGAGAGAGAGAGAGAGAGAGAGAGAGAGAGAGAGAGAGAGAGAGAGAGAGACTTGCGCTTCCCTTCTCTCTCTCTCTCTCTCTCTCTCTCTCTCTCTGTCTCTCTCTCTCTCTCTCTCTCTCTCTCTCTCTCTCACACACACACACACACACACACAGAGTGGGGGAAGAGGACTGGCAGACCAAGGACAGGAGAGAGCCAGCCCAAATATAATATGTGTCAGCTTGTCATGAAGCCAGCTTGCCAGGTGAGCAGAAGAGTGGAGAGAAGGAGAGAGGGAGGGAGAGGGAGGGAAACAAAGAGAGAGAGGGAGAGGGAGAGGGAGAGAGAGAGAGGCACTTGCGCTTCCCTTCTCTCTCTCTCTCTGTGTGTGTGTGTCTGTCTCTCTCTCTCTCTGTCTCTCTGTCTCTCTGTCTCTCTCTCTCTCTCACACACACACACACACACACACACACTGAGTGGGGGAAGAGGACTGGCAGACCAAGGGCAGGAGAGAGCCAGCCCCCCAGAAGAGTGGAGAGAGGGAGAGAGGGGGGAGAGGGAGGGAAACAAAGAGAGGGAGAGAGAGAGGGAGGGAGGGAGAGAGAGAGAGACAGGCAGACAGACAGACAGACAAACAACTCATGCACAGCAGCCTCTATTTCCTTTTAATTAAACTCTTCAATCAAGCTCCTTCCCTTGTGCGCACGGGTACACGTGCAGGTTTTGCGGCTCCCAGTGTTTTCTCTGGGAAACGGGTCCAAGTGGCTCTTTGTGAGTGTTTAAGGTTGCTGATCCCTGGTCTGGTTGCTCCTGCTATACCCTAAAAATGTTTAAAACAGGCGGGCTTCTTCTTCTGTGCTTTTCACATGGATTATTCCTGAATCCATACAACTTTAAAATGTTACTAGGTTGATCCTCGTCGCCTCAATTATTTTACAAACCACCCCCCCAAAGGTAATGGGATGTTTCCTGATATCTAACAGTCATAATTCTCATGCGAAAAAGGGAAAGTGCAGCTGCTGTGATAAAAATAAAAACGAATCTCATTGTAATGAGATTTGGGTCTCCTGATAAAACCATTTTTGATAAATGGTATTAATTTTCCTTGAGCTGTATTTATGTAACGTATCCTAGTTCTGTTTACTATTCTTTCTTAGGAGTACTACTAGAATTATAAGCAGGATCTTCAGACCTTCTTAATGCTAGAAATGGAACTGTATTAGGAAGCTTTTTTAATCACAGGTGACAGTAACAGATTTTTGTTTTCTGGGAGCGGGGGCGGTATCAGGGCCTTAGGTTTTTAGAATGACTTTTCTGGAACAATTTTATTCGTTATTTTCTGCAGACTGAAGTACGCAGGGAAAGACTTTCAGTCGGGGAGGGTGGGTGATTTGAGGGAAGGTCAGCAATGTTAGTTTATGCAATAACCTTTTCTGATGAAAAACAATTTTGCAAGAATACCACTTTTCTCAGAGCTAAATCACCCAAATTTGTTGACATGATTTTTTGAGCCCCTCCCCCCGATGGATCCAGGCAGTTTGAATTGTAGTGTCCATATACTTAGAAATATCCATACAATAAATGATTTCTGGCATAGGAAGGGCATCCAGCTAGTAAATGCTCAGCTCCATCCATTCACTCCAACTCTACCCTGAATTAAGGGATTACATGGTCATAAAAAGGGAGGGTTTTCTTTTAAAAAATAATACTTATGCTGTATTTCTTTCATGTGTATTTTCGGGAGAAGTGGAGACCTGATGATACATAGAAGAGCACATCTCTTGCTTACATGACATGAATGTGGGGAGTTGATAAGGTAGAGAGACTCAAACTGAGGAGACATATAAAGCTGCTAAGGGATCTAGACAGGCATTGAGTAGGAGAAATTACTGCTGAATCAGAACCAAGATCTTCCTATTTATTTATTTAGATTATAACCCATAGCAAGAGAAAGAGAGAGAAATCCATCCATCAAGACACATGCAATAATCATTTACAATGTAAAAATGAACTTTTTTATGCTGAAAATGTTTATTGCATGTGTTTTTATGGGTTTAAGCAACCAAATATCTCTTTCTCTTGGGTTATAATCCAATAAATAAAATCCAATCAATCCAATAAATAAAATCCAGTTAATAAAAATCAACAACAAACCCAGTAACTAACCAAGCCTCTTCGGTCAGGGTTTGAAGGCAGTGGCTCTGGCCTAGCATCTGACCTTCAAAAGCATAGAGTCATAGAATAGACAGATGGCACAGAGAGGCAGATCAGAAGTCACTCTTTTCATCGATACCGTCCTACATAAAACTAAACTCTAAGCTGCTGGGTTCTTTTTAATGTGTGACTTCCCCAATAATGTATTTCTGCTGCCTATTACGAGAAAGCTGTTAGGAAATTCTTTTGAAAAGCAAAAGGTGATTGCCACATTGACTATTTGACATATTCCTGTTTTGTCTGTCTTTTCTAATTTCTATGTTCAGATGCTTCCCCTCTCAGATGGCCCTTTTTCTCTCTTCCTTGCACATTCATCCTAATTCTTCTAAAATGTGATGTGTTGTGACTGGGCTTGATTGACAGTGCTTCTTGCCTGCCATACTGTTTAGCTGTGCAGCCAAGGATCTGCATTAGAAAGCAACACTGAATTCTGAAGAGCCACGTGGAAGATTCTTAGAGGGTAAAAGAGAGTCAAAACAGTGTCAAACTGCTGCTCTGCCAAAAACTAT
The DNA here is from genome assembly GCA_034064705.1 of Bothrops alternatus. NCBI lineage: Eukaryota > Metazoa > Chordata > Lepidosauria > Squamata > Viperidae > Bothrops > Bothrops alternatus. Next base: position 13,724,264 of record JARGCV010000007.1, on the reverse strand, counting down.
TGCATGTCACCTGGTGTCACTTAAAGGGTTCAGTGAAGATAAGTTGCAGCATGAAATGGAAGGTCTGCGTGTCACCCTTGATGATGTCATAAATCTGCTCTCAAAAGAAAGTATATATCTACTAATACACAACAGACATATACACATGGTTTATATATATATAAATCCATCCCATCCCATCTCATCCTCTTATCTTAAGAACCATAGATTGTGTGTAGGTTAATCTTTAGTGTTCACTCTAGTAGGTAAAATGTCTTCTCTCTTTTAAATAGTTATTTTCAACCATTCATCTTGAAGAATGTGGTAACAGTGAGATAATTTTTGTGAGAATGTGGTAACAGTGAGATACCTTGCTTGATCAGTGAAGTTTTATGCTAACCATCACAGTGGAATTTCTGAAGCAAACTGGTACTAAACATGCTTACCAAATCAGTGATAATGTGAATGCATGGACCATCTTGAAATATATTTGAAAGTTGTAACTATCCTATCTGTCTTGCTTGCATCTTTGGTGTAGATATGACAGGCATAGTAGAAGAATTTGAATCCTTGCCTTCTAATATTTAGTTTATGATGCAGCATGGGACAAATTCTTAATATTTCATCATATCAACCTATAGGCAGTAGGTTATATAGGCGAACACTGTAATGCCTTCCGGCTTATAAAAATCAATAATTTTTGCAGTTCTTGTTTTTTCTTTCTTTACTCTCTATGTGTGTGTTATGTAGAAGGAGAAAAAAGTTCTTATTTTCTGGGGGAAATAATTTGTTTTCAGGCCTGTAGGCAGCTGAGTATTTAGACATCAAAGGTAACAAGTAATCTGAGATGGTTTATCTATATAGCTGTCTCTGTTGTATTTACATTACTGATGTTTGCTACCCTTGAATAAAGTTCACACGTATAAAATCCTATCTGTTGGTTCCTTGTGGGACCCCAGGTGTTTCCGGGAAAACTGGAAACACAAAATAATAATCCTATCCAGATGGCACCATCATTCATTTTTTGTTTGTGTCGTATTTTCTATTTGTTTTTGTGTTTGGCAGGTTACCCAAATTACTTTGAGAATGGCTTCATTTTTTTGTTTGAGTTTTTTTTTCTTTTTCCCTTCACCTCCTGAAGCAAAAAAGGGAAATATTGGACATTGCAAGGTCATCTCATGTCCTTTGTGTGAAAAGATGAACCATCTTTCCATCCCTATTCCTGAGATCATATTTGGAAAGTGAACCAATAACTTCTCCTGGACACTGGCCCAGCTTAATTTCTTTTTCCCTTTTTATAGCCAGGTTGAGATTTTGTCTGCTCTCAGTTTAGATGAATCAAAAGAGTTTGTCAGGAGGCAGTTGAGATATTCTCCATCTCCTGGGCAACAATGAAAAGTACTGGGTAAAAGAACTTTCTACTCGTCTCAAATATCTGAGATACAGTATACTGTATCTTACAAAAGCAATTTGGTATAATCATATAGCTAGTCCTCAGGTTACAACAGCAGTTGGGGCTGGAATTTCCTTTTAAACACATTTATTTATTCTTTTATCACCAAAGATAAACTACAAAATAAAGAAAAGAAAAAAATAAGAAGAAAAATCTAACAAACATCCAACACTAACAACAAAATAAAACAAAATGTATACAACACCACCACCACCACCCTGCAAATATCAAATACATCTAACATTAAATGTAAGAAAAAAAACACCACCCCAGCTGAATGCTGAAAAATATTTCAAAAGGCTAATATATTCCTCTCCCCTTACATTACAGGTCTCCAAATAGTTACAAATGTTCCCATCTGTATTTAACAAAAATGCTTTATTACATAAACAAGTAACCTTAACTCTCTCTCTCTCTCTCTCTCTCTCTCTCTCTCTCTCTCTCTCTCTCTCTCTCTCTCTCTCTCTCTCTCTCTCTCTCTCTCTCTCTCTCTCGTGTGTGTATATAAACAAACAGTCAATAGGTTATCCCACAGTTAAAATCTTCAAATACCTCTGTTAACTATCTATCATTGTATTTAACATGTAGAAAATCCACAAATGACTTCCAGTCTCTTATAAACCTGTCTAATCCATTGCCGCTAATCAAAGCAGTTAATTTTGCCGTCTCTGCTAATTCAGTCCATTTCAGTAAAGATGAACGTCCTGCCAAGATTTCTATTTCTCTTCCAAATGCTACCCATACTCAAAAACGATGTGGACTTGGACAATTGGCAGAAGGGCATCAACAGATTTATTTGGGATGGCAAGAGACCGAGGGTAAAACTAAAAATCATCCAGGACACGAGGAAGAGAGGGGGACTAAAAATGCCTAACCTAAAGCTATACTACTACGCAGCGACATTGGTGGCGTTGAGTGACTGGATCAATATGACGAATGATAGAATATTGAATGTTGAAGGGCATGGTCTACTATTCGGCTGGCACGCATACTTGGTGTACAACAAAAAGGCAGACAAGAACTTCAAGGAGAACCCACTACGAATCCCGTTGTTGTGGGTCTGGAGGAAATATAAATACCTTCTACACGACAAGATCCCCATCTGGACGATCCCCGGACACGCAATAGGGGTTGTAAACATATCCCAAGGGCAGGAAGTGGTGCCCTACAGTAAACTTGTACTGGAAGAAGAAAATGGGTTCTCCTTGAAGCCCCAAACAACGCTAGCAGACGAAGGAATAGGAGGCACCTGGCTGTCGTACCTACAACTGCAGTCAAGGTGGCATAAAGACAAGAAGAAGGGTTTATCCCGGACTGATGAGAATTTAATTGAACAGATTAGGGAGCAGGGGATCATGCATATCAAACGAGTGTACAGCGTACTGATAGAAATTGACTCTGAAACGGTGCTAGTCAAGAACTGTATGGTTAAGTGGGAACAAGACTTTGGGCATCCAATCGCGATGGAAACGTGGGAGGAAATCTGGGTGAGAAATGTAGAATTTACGAAAGCACAATAGCTAAGGGAAAACTTCTACAAGATGTTCTATAAGTGGCATCTAGACCCGAAAAAACTATCATACATCTATCCAGACACCCAGCCCAAATGCTGGAGGTGTGGTGATGGGGAGGCTACATACTTTCACGTATGGTGGACATGCAGAAAAATTAAAGCCTTCTGGAGGAAGATATGGTGGACACTCCAAACCATTTTCAAAAAGCGTATTGAATTTCTACCCCAGGTTTTTTTGTTAGGGATCATAAAAGATTGCACTACCTCAGAGATGAACTTATTTCTGAACTTGATCACAGCAGCCAGATTGTTGGTGGGACAATACTGGAAGAATCCAGAAATACCACCTATAGAAGAATGGACTTTGAAAGTAATAAATTTGGCGGAAATGGCGAAAATATCGGCATATTTGAAAGATCGCTCAAATGAACAATATTTGACTGACTGGAAACAGTGGATAGACTATATACAAGAGAAACACCAATCAAATAAAATGTATCTGGCGTTTAGTTGAGGCTTGACGGGAGGAGTGAAGAACGTTTACCAAATCAGACGTTTACAAAGACTAATACTTAATGTTGTATTTTATGTTCTATGATGATTGCTTCTTAATATGATCTTAGGTTTAATGTTGATGGCTTTAATATTGAAAAAGCGGATTGAATTTCTAACTCAGGTTATTGAATTTCTACCTCAGGATCTTTTGTTAGGGATTATAAAAGATTGCACTATTACTGAGACGAAGTTAATTCTGAAGCGCGAATGAACAATATGTGATAGACTAGATATAGTAGATAGACCATATATAAGAGAAACACCAATCAAATAAAATGTATCAGGTGTATAGTCGAGGTTTGACGTGAGGAGCGAAGAATGTTTACCAAACCAGACATTTACAAAGACTAATACCTCATGCTGTATTTTCAGGTTTTATGAGGACAGCTTCTTAATATGATCCTATGTTTAATGTTGATTGCTTTAATATTGGAAAAGTGTACTGAATTTCTACCTCAGGTTATTGAATTTCTACCTCAGGATCTTTTGCTAGGGATCATAAAAGATTGCACTACTACTGATACGAATTTACTTCCGAAGCTCGAATGAACAGTATGTGATAGACTAGAAACAGTAGTTAGAACATATATAAGAGGAATGTTTACTAAACCAGACGTTCACAAAGATTAATCCTTAGTGTTGTACTGCAGGTTATATGATGATTGCTTTCTAATACGATCTTATGTTTGATGTTGATTGTTTCAATAAAAGAATTTTTTTTTACAAAAAAATAAATAAATAAAAATAAAAGAGGCTCTTATGTATATAAAAAAAAAATCTGCTCTTTGACAGTTGGCATCCCGGGCCTGGAATTTCCATTGCTAAGTGATGCAGTTGTAAAGCACAACCTCCTGTGACTACATTGTTTAGCTGTGGCAATCCTGGAAGTCTTGGCTGCCATTGTAACCTGAGGCTGGTGAGGGTTGTTAAGCAAGGACCTCATGGGAAAAGGCAGGAATCTAGACAAGCAGACTAGGTGAGAATGCAGACACTATATAGCATGGGCAGGTGGGTGCTATGGATGGGCACTATGGAGTGCAAATAGGGAAAAATGGCTAGAATGGAAGTGACTTGAAGGAGTGACCTGTGATGTCCTGCTGGCTTCCCCATGACTGTGAGATGTTGCAAACATCATAACTGTGAACCAGTTGCAATCACCTGATTCACAGTCTTGTGACCATGGGGATGCTGTGATGCCCAAACTACAAGAGCCAGTTGTAAATTCCCCTTCTTTAGTGCTGTTGTAATTTTGAATGGTTGCTAATAGGTCATTATAATCTGAGGAGTACATGTATTATATAGTGTCTCTGGATATGAATATGGTTGGTTTATGTGTAGTTGCATCTGCTATATATGAAAAAAAAACTTTAGAATAAGCATTCAATAATCAGTTGATATGGGAATAAAGAGAAAGTAAAATAGCCTTTCTGGAATAGTGAGCACATCTGAAAGATTGAGAGTTTGGTTTGAGTCCCTTTATACAATGCTAACCATAAGAGGGTTGTCTGTTTACAGTATTAAGCATGTGAGTCCCAAATGAATTTGCCTGCTTTTGTTTTTGAACAGGTAGGTGTGTTTCTATATCAAACATTGTATTGAGCTACTCACAGTTTTTACTTTCTAAGAAAGCCTCTATAAAGCCTACAAGGGGATGAAAGAATAAGACGAAAGTGTTTGTAACATGCTAGCTTCTCATTTAATTTTAATTAAATAATTAAACAATTAAAATATAATAACATCATGATATGCTCTAAGGATATCTGTGAGCAAATCTGGCACCAGACTGTTTATATCTGAACTAAATAGCAGGCATATTTTTTTTTTCTTCCTTGGGGCAAATTCCATCAAGTAAGACCAAAGGGTGGGAGAGATGGATGAATGACTCTTGAGTTTTTAGCTGTGAGATTACCTGGATTTAAAATGGTTAAATATGAATCTTCTTTAAATCTTGGATTGGCTCCATGTCCAATCATCATGAGAAAGAAAATCTGAGTGGGCCAGATAACAAAAGGAGGAAGGTTCGGTTGCTGACTGCTTCAACTGAAGCTGAGGTGAGTAATTTTATTTATTTATTTATTAAATTTATACATCACCCATCACGCTATTCAAAGCAACCCTGGGCGGCTTTGTTTCGAACAAGGAGATCTGCCTTTCACAATACTTAGCTTTTAATATTCCAGACCAGGCTTTTCGTTGCAGCTGGTGGCCACCCTAGAAAGTGCATCTGTCCAAATTGATTTCTGCTGTGAGAACTCCAGGGAATTGCCTTTGCTTGGAATAAATCCTGATGAATCCTGCCACTCTGCTACCCAACAGAAATATTTGTAAGCTTGAGAATGTCAGAGTTAACTGTGGTCCTGGTAAGGTGACCTTTTGCAACAACACTCAAATAGAGCTATAAAAAGGTTCCTGATTGATAATTTATCTTGGTTAAATATCAGATCAACAGATGACTTAGGCCTACTACTGGTTTTTTTTTCTTCTTCTGTGACAGAGAGTTGGGGGGGGGGAAATCAGGTATAGGAATTAGCAGTCAGTGTGCACCTGTTACCAAAAGAGACTCCAGCTGAAAAAAAAAGAAGAGGCACTTCAATTTAGTGCAATTATCTCCATTTTCCCAGGATAAGGATCCTTGAGATATTTATCTGATTTACAAGGGTGTTCTGTCGAGGTGGCAGGCACAAGACCTTAAAGAGGCATTCATCAATTTCATAGGCAGGGGGGTCAGGGAGGAAGTATGAGAGAGACTTGGTGAAAAGAGGTTGGAAAGGAGCAGTGTCTCTCTTTGCCTGTCTTTAATTATGATGAATTAAACAATTTGCAGGAAATGGTGCCAAGCAGGGGGAACCCAGGGGTGCAGTAAATATTTTGCCCCACTTACATATGTAACAGGTAGAATTAAAATTCCTAAAAGTATCTAGAATGGTTCATAGAACAGACATGTCTTGAATGAGTTTCATCGGGGAAAGCATTCTCCATTTCTTTCTTTGCATAGGCCAGGGGTAGGCAACCTTGGACTTCAACTCCCAGAATTCTTGGCTCAGGCCATGTAAGAAATAGCAATAGCAATAACACTTAGACTTGTATACCACTTCACAACCCTCTCTAAGCGGTTTACAGAGTCAGCCTATTGCCCTCAACAGTCTGGGTCTTCATTTTACCAACCTGGGAAGGATGGAAGGCTGAGTCAACCTTGGGCTGGAGAGACTCGAACTGCAGTCAGCAGAAGTAGCCTGCAGTAGTGAATTCTAACCACTGCACCACCATTTTTACCTAGGTAAAACGTTTGATAATGCTTGTGAGGGAGCAATTTAATCCAATCAGGGACAACACTGTTTTTTCTTGGTTACTTAATTAATACTTTTTTATATCTTTTATAGGACATTGAATCATAACCTATGGAATGGGCTGGATTTGTGAAGGATGGTAAGAAAGCCCTGAATATGCAATGAAACTTGCCATGTTGTATAAATGCAGCATCTACATCTTTTATGTATCTGGTTAATTCTGTTGCATAATAATAATAAGATAATAAAAGCCAGTTTGGTTTAGTGGTTAAGACACCGGGCTAGAAAGCGGGACTCTATGAGTTCTAATCCTGCCATAGCCATGAACACCTGTCACTATTTCTCAACCCAACTCACCTCACAAGGTTGTTATTGTGGGAGAAATAGGAGGAGGAAGGAGTATTAGATATGGTTGCTGCCTTGCGTTACTTGTAAAAATAACAAAGGCAGGATACAAACAATAAAAAAAAAGTTAGTCCAGCCACTGGTGGGAGAAGAAACTGGCAACACAGAATCCACCCATGCACACATACCGGTACTTTGCATACTTTCAGCTACTTTACTTGAGCCAGGAATCTGATGCCAAAGAGAAACAGATGCTGTAACGAAGAATCAGTTACCCACAAAGTGATTGATAAATCCATGCTGCAGTCACAATAAAGAGTCAGGATTTCTAGATAGGCTAAATTATATATGGCCTTGAATAGTAGGTCCTTGATCTAAACCCACTTCATACTTGTTAACCCAGTGGGCTTGGGAATCTAGTTGGCATAGGGGAACAAATGATGAGAACTGTATCATGATAGCATCTTATAAATGATGAAAGTTACTAGTGTCAGAAATAATGATCAAGTGCATCATTGAGTCATTTTGTGGTAATGTTATATCTGTGGCTTGGTATTGATATTTGTGCTGATAGGCTTTGGTAAACTTATTTTCAAATGATTCTTAAAATTTTTCTATTCCATACAACTGCTATATTTTTCACTCTAATACTAACTATTCCCATTTTGTCTTTTTTGAAGGAAATTAGTTATTTTAATGTGTTCTCCTTCCGAAACCTGTCCTTCCTTCCTTCCTTCCTTCCTTCCTTCCTTCCTTCCTTCCTTCCTTCCTTCCTTCCTTCCTTCCTTCCTTCCTTCCTTCCTTCCTTCCTTCCTCCCTCCCTCCCTCCCTCCCTCCCTCCCTCCCTCCCTCCCTCCCTCCTGGTTTCCTTTACAGGCTTCCTTCTTTGTCACCAATTATGTTAGGAAGGCCTTTTTTAAAAAATAAAATTTTAATACTGTATGGTTCAATTATTGAACTGAACTTGATTCTGGGGACGAGCAAAGGTTGTTCTGGGGGGTGGAGATTTGATAAAAAGAGTCATCAGTGGGCTATGCAATAGATGGAATTTAAACCCTTTTAGCAGTGGAAGAGTATCAATCTCTACGACTCTAGTTCATTGTTCATTTTGTACATTTACAAATGCTGATTTTTAAAAACTGAAATAAATCTAGACTCTTAAATTAAACTGGTCTTTTCCCAAAAAATAGTTGATGAGATTTATTTAAAAGTGGAATCTTGTCTGAATCTGAATATACCTACACTTTTTAATTTATACGCAGTCATTTCCAACAGCTATGTCTGCTGCATTTTTTTCCCCAGTGTGGAACTATGATAAATTTTTAGTCTCTTTGACTAAACTGAGTATAGTCAAACTGTCTGATTCAAACTAATGTATCTGGCAACATGCTCATTCCTCTCTATCAGAGCACTGCTGAAAGAGTAGCACGCTTCTTCATGATATCTGTTTATTTGATAGCAGCTGTTGAAAAGGGCTTTCTTCTCATCCTGTCATTTTTTCCATAAGTTACCAGTCTGTATCATTTAAAATAACATCAGTGGGCAAAATCATTCCTTCTTTTATGATAAAAATCTTTAAAACATTGCAGAGAGTTAATATCTGTCAGGGTAGATTTTTACAGAGGTTAGGAATCAAATAAAGTGGCCTGCCAAAATTTCCTATACCATTTTTGAGGCCTTAACAACTGATATGCACTTACACTGTTGTGTAACTATTGTGTCTTTTGTCCCAAAGGTGCTTTTCCAAGACGTTTCTTCAGTTCTGCTTCTTGGATGAGAAGTAAAACGTCTTCAAGAAAAAATGAAGTCCAGTTGCCTTTTGAAAAAGTACCTTTGGGACAATCTGGATGACTCAGAATCACCATAGATATTGTGTCTCTTACACAATAGTGGGTGGTAAGGTCTTGACAGCTTTTTGTTGAGTCAGTGGCTCCATGTATACCGTATGAAATAGATTATAGGTATATGTGGCTGGTCGTTTTACGGGAGCTCAATTCTATTTTTCCCACTACACTAAGCTTGACTTGGAGAATTGCTCAATGAAATGGAAATAGGAGAACAGGAAGAGGAAATGCTGCAACTTAATCTGACTGCTGAAATCACCTAAAGGAATCATTGGCTCATATGGGTAAATATAAGTAATAAACCAGTTCAAGAATTGGTAAGCTCAAGTGAGACAGTGGGAAGACCACCGTTGACCATGTGGCAAATATAATTTGCCAGGGCTGTATAAGTGAGCTCAGGTCTCTAACCAGGAATTTTACTTTTCTTCATCCCCTTTAATTCATCGGTGTCTTTACAATGTGCTCTTATTTATACATTTACCAAGTGACCATGCTGGCAGCTGGCCTTTCTTGAAAAGATTTATATCTCTTATAAAAGACCCTTTGACAAAGCCTCATTTAACAAGGCAGTTGTTGAGGCCCTGGGATGTGATTGGTCTTATTGGTGAATGTAAATAATTGCTGCCTTCCTTTAAAGACCAAAGAAATCACAGCTGAGGGCTCTGCCTAAAGCACTGAATTCCACCCTAACTCTGAGCAAATCACTAACATTGTTTTTCTCTTATGTTTTCTCCCCTGGTTGTGCAAAAATATTGAACTGGCACTTAAAATCTAAGCATCCTGTTCGTATTCGTTGCCTGCGGTCAGATTTCTGTTGCCAGTTATCTCAACAGTATAATAATATAAGAACCTGTCTGGCTCAGACCAAAAGGCCACTTATGCAGTGATTTTGTTCTTCCAGATGCTAACCTGTTGGAAGACCAGAAGGAAGACACTAGCACAGTAATGTTACTAGTAACTGAAATTAATATAATGATTGTTGGTTTTTGGATAGTTGTCCAACCTCTTCCTAAAAACCTCCAATGTTGGAGCATCCAAAACTTCTAAAGGCAAGTCATTCCACTGATTAATTCCACTGATTAGCAGTGTTTCAATATCTTAGGGGCTGCCACAAAGAAGAGGGAGTCAAGCTATTCTCCAAAGCACCTAAAGGCAGGACAAAAAGCAACGGATGGAAACTAACCAAAGAGAGAAGCAACATAGAACTAAGGAGAAATTTTCTGACAATTAGAACAATTAATCAGTGGAACAACCTGTCTCCAGAAGCTGTGAATGCTCCAACACTGGAAGTTTTTAAGACCAGACTGGACAGCCATTTGTCTGAAATGGTATAGGGTTTCCTGCCTGAACAGGGGGTTGGACTAGATGACCTCCAAGGTCCCTTCCAACTTTATTATTACTATTAATTGTACTAACTGTCAGGAAATTTCTCCTGAGTTCTAGGTTGGGTCTCTCTTTGCTTAGTTTTCTTATTCTTGTTTGCTTCTTGTTCTGCCTTCAGGTGCTTTGGCTCTTTGTGGCAACCCCTTAGATATTGGAACATTGCTATCATGTCACCACCACGTCCTTCTTTTCATCTCACTGTTTGCTTTCCATACAATGGGCAGAAATCTCTATACCTGCATATATTCTTGTTTCCTTGACCAGAATTATGACTATGCATCCTCTCCTTGTAAGGAAGTTATTTTAGCCCCTTGATAATTTTAATTGATCTTTTCCTCACATGTTCTAGCTATATGGCATTTCTTAAGCCCCAAATGCTACACTATTCTAAGTATGGTAATACTAAAATATTTCAGAGATATTATAAATTGTGCAGTCTTATTTTCATGGCAGCAGCAACATACTGGATGAACTTTTCAATGAACTATGTCAATGAGGACGCTCAGTCATCCAGGCAAAGGTGTCAGAAGGTTGAATCATGGCCACTGGAGTAATTTTTCAATGAACAATCTGTTAAGATCCTTTTTCTAGTTTGTCACTGTTACTCAGATCATGGATGGATATGTTTGATTAGCTCATCATAGTATCATGCATTTCATACTTGCTTTCATTAAAAGGATTATATCTGTCCCAGATTTGTTAACTTTGTTTATCATACATGTGTTGGCTTGTTCCAAGATTTCAGATTTGCCCAATAGTATTTTGATTAGTTCTCACCACAGATTTAAGATGGAAATCACAATTCCTACATAGTTTATAATATTATCTGATAGTAAGTTTTGGACAGTTTCTCATGAATTTCCATGAGGCTGAGTTATCATTATCAATGTAAGTAGAAACAAATGTAATTGGGTTGTAATCTGTTGACTTTATTTCTATATATTTTTATAACATATACTTATGACTTCTAGTTTGAAACTTCTATTTTATCTGTGTCGTTAGGGTCACCTGAGGTGTGGAGCCTTCTTGGAACTATTGAAAGGACAGTGTTGTAGACTGGAGATAGATGAGGTCGGATCCCTTCCCCTCTGTGTCAAAACTGAACGGGGGGGGGGGGCGGGATAGAACATCATCTATCTCCAGTCTACAACACAGTCCTTTCAGCAGTTCCAAGAAGGCTCCACACTCATTTGTACTACTCAGGAGACCCTGATGACACAGATAAACCTCCAGATGGCCTCAATGACTCTCTAAAAGAATGCAAATGACCAGCTGTCTGCAAGGAGTATAAATCCTTCCATTCTCCACCATCCAGTCAGAGCTGAAGAAGCTTCTTGGATGAGATGTGAAACGTCTTCAGAGAGAAACAAGAAAGTCCAGTTGCCTCATGAAAAAGCACCTTTGGTATTGAGCTTATAGCCATTAATGTAGCCTTCATGGATTCAATAATTGAACAAATCTCACTTCTTAATTACTTTGGATTTTACTTAAATATATACATGCTTTTTAAAGATTGAGATCCTTCAGAATGTCAAGTTCTATTGTATTCAACTGGTGAGAGGTTTTTTTTTCAATACTTTAAAAAATTATGATTACATGGTTAAGGCTTTATATTTTTTTCTTTTTTGGAATATAGTAAAAGAGTAATTAGACTATTCGCTTTAGAAAGTTTTAAATAGATTAAAGGTTTATATGGACTTGAATTAAGACTTTGAAGTTCGTTAAAAGAACCCTTTCCATGGGAACATTTCTATGTTTAGATCTGAATAATGGATGACTTTCAAGACTGGCACTAGAGGGCATTTTAAGGAAATGATTGTATCAATGGAGTAGCTAAGAGTGATCTATGATTTTGGGACACAGAAAATAATTTTAAAATTTTAAAATAAATAAACTGGATTCTGTAACTGAAGTTGTGGAAGATTTATTGAATAAAGGTGAAATCAATCTAAATGTGGGTTTAAAAAAGAATAAGTAGATGGAAAAAGAAGAAAAAGTAGATACACAAAAAGACAAACTGTCAGATATACAAGTGAAACTGGCTTTGGTTTAACAAAGACACATACTGTACAAATACTAAACCACAAGAGTGATATGGATAATCTTTTTTTATTGGATTTACAAAAGAATTTTGATAAAGTTGTCAATGATTTGGGGGGAAGAGACAATGAGAATCGAAAAGTGATGTGGATAATTGTATCGGATCCAAAAAAGAGGCTTGCTAAAATTGCCAGCAATTTTCTGACAGGAGGCAAAGAGACATAAAAAGGAAAACATGTTTGGATATTATCTAAAGGAACTAAAGATTGTTCTTTAAAAAAAAGGAGAAAGAATACATAGTTTTTTTTTTATTTGATCAAGGTTAAAATAGATGGATTGCTATTTCTTGTAATGCTGGATGGATTTATGTGGACTAGAATTGGTTTTTTTTAATTATTATTATTAGATAAACATTTGTACATGTAAACAAAGAAAAAATTCAAATTAAATGCCATTCAACTTAATACAATCATTTTAAATTTGTAGACCTTCTTCACTCCGTATATCCAAGTTTAACTATAAACCAACTACATTTTAAAAATTGTAACTTTCACTTCTTTTCAGATCAATCCATTGGACATCAAACAAACAGGTCATCTTATTAAAATTAATAATTTTCATGTCGATACGCCCTTCCCTTCAACAAGTATATTCTTAGTCTATTTGATATATACCTTCCAATAATCAATAGATAAATATTTGTATATGTAAACCAGGGGAAGATTCAAGCTAACTGCTATCCAACTTAATACAATCGATTTAAATTTAAATTTGTAAACATTCTTCACTCCTTGTGTCAAGATTTAACTATAAGCCAGATACATTTTCTTTGATTGGTGTTTCTCTTGTATGTAGTCTATCCACTGTTTCCAGTCTATCACATATTGTTCATTTGAGCGATCCTTCAAATATGCCGATATTTTAGCCATTTCTGCCAAATTTATTACTTTCAAAGTCCATTCTTCTATAGGTGGTATTTCTGGCTTCTTCCAGTATTGTCCCACCAACAGTCTCGCTGCTGTGATCAAGTTCAGCATTAAGTTCGTCTCTGTGGTAGTGCAGTCTTTTATGATCCCTAACAAAAACACCTGAGGTAGAAATTCAATACGCTTTTTGAAAATGGTTTGGAGTGTCCACCATATTTTTCTCCAGAAGGCTTTAATTTTTCTACATGTCCACCATACATGAAAATATGTAGCCTCCATACTATCAGACCTCCAACATTTAGGTTGGATGTCTGGATAGACAGAGTTTGTAATAGTTATTATTTAATGGATTCAGCTGATTAGGATGTAGTGATGAGGCTTTAAAGATTTGTTTATAGAGAATGGAAGAACTGGAAGGCAGGACAAGAAGCAACAGATGGAAACTGATCAAGGAGAGAAGCAACCTAGAACTAAGGAGAAACTTCCTGACAGTTAGAACAATTAACCAGTGGAATAACCTGCCTCCAGAAGCGGCGAAGAAAACTGGAAGTTTTCAAGAAGAGACTGGACAGCCATTTGTCCGGAATGGTGTAGGGTTTCTTGCCTGAGCAGGGGGTTGGACTCGATGACCTCCAAGGTCCCTTTCAACTTTATTATTATATTATTATTATATTTTATTATATGGGATGAAGTGATGGTTGTTGTATTTTAAGAGATGGTGATAAACTGTTAATGTTAACTCTGCTCACTGGAGATGAAAGGGGGGATTTCTTCTTTTCTTTTTTGCACTTTTTAATTTTTTTTCTTTTATCTTTTTGAATTTTTTCATCTTTTGTACTTTGTATTTTTTAAAATAACTGTAATGCAGATAGGCTTGATACATTATCTTTCTTATAATAATTATATTAAGAATTACATTATAAAGATAAAAATCTTAATACAATTATTTAAAAAAGATAATGTATTAATCCTATCTGCATTATAGTTATCTTAAAAATTAGATTGAAAAAGTTTGAAGAAGGATATTTCACCCAGAAGCACAGGAAGCTAGTTTAGCACATGCTTAATCAGAACTTTAAGTTTGGATTTGGTTTAAAATTAACCGTATAAGCATTTGTCAAATAGAATTATTGTAACTTTTTTTTTATTTAAACAAGGTATATTTTACTGTTTCAAAGAAGAGAAAATAAAATGATATAAAACAAGCATGCCACCTTCACATCTGCCAGATGAAATCAGTATAGTACATTTGATAAAGTCACTATCTGAAAGCAAATTTTATACTGCACATATGTGGGGTTGAAAAGCCATCTTGTTTTCAGAGGGCCACAAAACTTGTTGCAGCAGACTCCTACCTAATATTAACAAATGGCTAACTGCCATCATTAATACATAGATTTGAAATAATAACACAATCAAGGGATAGTCTGTTTCTCATTTTACCTAGGAAGCCCCCACATTTCCCATGCAGCAGTCACTGTCAGCCATTAACCATGTAGTAGCACTTAGACTGGTTTGTAATCCAACTTAGACTCCAGCTTCTTGGAATCCGCAACTTTCCTAACTGCCTTCATGAAGTCTTCCTGACTACAAAGTCATGATCAGCACGAATAGCAAACATGCCTGCTTCAGTACAGACATTCCTTAGGTCAGCACCATTAAATCCATCAGAAAGCTTCACAATTGCTTCATAGTCTATTTCTCCATGTTTAGTTATAGGTCCAGCATGGATTTTCAGTATGTCTAACCTAGCTTGTTCATTTGGCAAATCAATATGAATCTTCCTATCCAATCTTCCAGGTCACAACAATGCTGGATCTAGAGTATCTGGTCTGTTTGTAGCCATTATCATTTTGACTCTGTGTAAAGTATCAAATCCATCCATCTGATTCAATAACTCCATTAAAGTTCTCTGGATCTCTCTGTCAGCTGAAGTTCCCTCAGAAAAACGGCGACCACCAATAGCATCAATTTCATCCATGAAGATGATACAGGGCTGATGGTCCCTGGCATAGTTGAACATTTCTCTGATCAGCCGAGCGCTTTCCCCAATGTATTTATCTACAATGGAACTAGACACAACCTTTAAGAAATTGCAGTCCAGCTGACTGGCAACAGCTCTAGCCAGGAGAGTCTTTCCTGTCCCTGGTGGGCCATACAGCAAGCAGCCTTTGGGAGGTATAATCCCCACACGTTGGAATAATTCTGGATTTGTCAGGGGTAACTCTATAACCTCTCTTAGTTCTCTGATTTGTTCTGACAATCCGCCAATCTCAGAATAAGATACATCACCAGGATCTTCATGAGACATATTGTAAACAAGTGGATCAACTTCTCTTGGCAAATATCTCATAATTGTTAAGGTGGTCATATCCAGTGCAACTCTCGTCCCAGGTTTCAATTTGCTTTTATCAAGCTGACGACGACAGCCAACTACATATCTTGGTTCATTTGTTGCTTTGACAATGAATTTCTCTTCTGTTAATTGTTTAAGAACCTCACCAACAATCTGTCCAACACTTTGTAGAGCTTTGAGGTCATTTTCTGATTTTTCATACTGCTTGGTAAGTTCCTTTAGTTGTTCCCTTAGCTCCTTGAGGCGCCCATCGATCTCCTTGTGCTCTAGCAATTTCTTGCGATAGTCTTGCAGAGCCTTGTCTCGCGGCTCCGCCATGATGATGAGACGAAAGCCGAGTTATGCCGGTGGTAATGCGCCTGAACTATTGTAACTTTTGAATTATAAAATCACATAAAAAGAATGGTAAGAACAGTTATAGTCTAGGAAGGATGCAATCCTATGTAGACTTTTAAGAATTGTAAAGAGTTTCAAAGGAGTATAATAACATTCAGCCTGATATGCTGCAGGGTTTTTTTTTCCTCCCCAAAACCATCTATATATTATTGGTATGATTGCTGCACAACCAATCTATCCATACAGTTTCAAAATTATAGATGATTAATTCATTTCCAAATAATAGGGGCAGCACATGGTTGCAAGAAAATGTTGGCATTCCTGCATGTAACTAGTAAACGTAAATACAGATTGTTTATATTTTTCACTGAATTGTTATTGTCAACATTTACGTTTTCTTCTGAACATTCCTCCAGATGTGTGAGTGATTGCCACTATTCTGTTATGATTGTTGATAAACATTATATTGTGTATTGTATTGTGTATTATTTGCTTGCCCAATTTAAGGTACTTTTCCAGGTACAGTGATATGTAGACAAGAGTGGTACAGTTCTTTATTTCAATAAAAATAAAATCAGTATGCATTGTATTCACTGTAGTTTGATCTTTGAGGAGCCTTGAAGAAATCTCTTTAGGCCCTAGTCTTTCCCCATAGTGCTGGTAAAAAGATTATAGGCCTAGTATATTCAGAGAAAAACGCCAGGCCTCTGGGCCTAGCATACTAACCCATACAAAGGATAACAGAAGCCTAATTAATTCTCATGTCTCAGAATCTGATAACAGCCCCGCACACAGGCAAGTCCATAAGGGCTTAATGAGTTTAATCGACTGCACTTGATGATTTTATTTGAAACCCTGTGCCACAAATTAAACTATTAAAATGCACTTGAACTTGATTGGCAGCTGTAATCCTAACAAAGTCTATTTAATCCATTGAGTCAGAGAGTGTAACTTAAATACAACTTTTTTTTAATGCATTAAAGAGGTAGGGTATTTTGTGTTCCAGGAAGCCTGCTCATTTTATGATGGCAGATTAGGTGAATTTTAAGAAGCAAGCAATGGAGCAATTAGTTGGAAATGAGAAGGATCACCTAAGACGTGAAGGTCATTGCAGCTGCCCGGCTAAAGCAAGGCAATGCTCTATATTGAAGAGTATTGATATAGCAAAGTATTGGAGGCAGATAATCACTATAGTGATGGCAACAAATGAATCATTTCACACAGAAGGCAATGGTAAACCATTCCAGTATTTTACAAAGGAAACCAGATGGGGAGACAAGATAGAACAAATGTTGATACAATGACAAATTATAGGCTGCTCAGGTCAGGTGGCATTCAACATGATCCTGAGAAAGAGCTGAGGATCTTTTAGAGATGGAGTCTATGATGTGGTTAAATTAAAGCTTTTGGACATCTAGTTGCTGATATTACTATGCAGAAAAAGAAAACCTGAGGGTGTAGAGACAGATTACAGTGGGAACATGGAATATGGGAAGCATGATCATGAGAAAGTTCAACAATGAAAGATGAAATTATTAAACTATTATGAATTGGTATCAATAGAAATGATCCAGAATTGGACAGTCAGGATACACACACACACACACAAACAATATATATAGCAATCAGTCTCAGAACTGATAATGAAATCACTGAAGTAGTTGACGGTTTCTGCATTAACCATTAGAGCTAAAAGATCCAGCATCAAAAAAAAAAATTTGAATTTGGTAGGTAGCAATGAAGGTCTTGGAAATAATATGCTGATGCTATGATATGTTTGTATCTACAAACATTGGAATTGTTCAAGCAAACTTTTTTCTTCTGATATTCTATAGATGTAAAATTTGGACTTGGAAAGAGCCAGATAGAGGATTGGCATCTGTGAACTTTGGTGCTGGAAAAGGCTCTTGAGGACATCACAGATAACTAGGAAAACCAACAAATGGATCATAATATAAAAATGAAAAAAAAAATCAGAGTTCTCAGTTGAGATGCTAGTAACAATGCTTGGGCACATTATATGAAGATGTTGATGAAGATTTTCAGTCATCCAGGTAGAGTCATGGCAACTGGACTTCTTTTCTTATAGGAAAGATAAGGGGAACCTTCTTTAAGGAGGATGGATTTGATTACAATGGCAATTGATATATCACCCATAAATTTAAAAAGGCAGGCTGAAGGCAGAATATCCCTGAGAACATCTATGTGGTTGTCATGAATTGACACACATTTGATAGTACATAATCAGCCATTTTATACATTTCTTCTATTTCATTTATGCTGTCTTTTCATCAGCTTCTGCAATAGTGTTGTCTTACCTTCTCACAGGCTCTCATAATATATAGTCATTAATGAGAAATTGTATTGTGGATCAATATAATGAGCAACTGTTGATGTTCTACATCAGACATGTCAAACACAAGATCCGGGGGCTGGATGTGGCCCGCAAAGTGGTTTCATGTGGCCTGCGAAGCCATCCTGGAAACAATGAGGGAATGGCCCCTGGTGCCTTGGCCCTGGTCCAGGCCGGCTGGGAGCCAATGTACAATTTTGTGGTGGCCATCTATGCTGAAATTCATTCAGTCTTAACTCTACAAGGCCGTCTAGAAACAGTGAGGAACCAGCTCCTGCTGTGTCAGCCCCGCGCCCTGGGTGCATACTGGGGAGGTGTCACCCTTTGTGAGGAATGAAGAAATGGACCGTGCCTTGGTGCTTGCCACGGTCCCACTCTCTTCTGCCAAAGACCCTCAGATCTGTCCCAGTCCTGCCCAGGCCCCCACAGGCACCCTTGACGCAAATGATGTAGAGCTGGCCATGCCCACCCAGTAGGCCACACCCACCTGGTCCCCCAAGGGCAACTGCAATGCTGATGCGGCCCTCAATGAAATTGAGTTTGACACCCCAGTTCTACATGGAAGCAAGGGAATTGTTTTTGACTCTTGAATCCTTGTGGCCTCGCTGCTGGGTGTTAATCCCACTGTTCCCTTCAAGCAAATAGCGAAGAGGAGCAAAACCTGCTACCATAGGCCTCCTCCATCTGAGGGGGTGAGATAAATTTGGCCCATGTGAAAAAGGAACAAATAAAGCATATGGAACTCTTTGAAAGTAATCTGTCCCCAAGACTCTTCTAAATTTAAAGTCTACAATACTTCCTTGATTTGACTTAGAAAGTTTCCTCAGAGGTTCTTGCCTCAATTTTTTATTTGCTTTACACCTTAATTTTCCACCTTGCAGGTTTCTTTTTTCTCGGTGATTTGTCTCCTGTAGAATGAAGTTAATAGTATTTAATCAGAAGTAAGTTCTATATATTCTGTAACAAGGACTTTAATTCAGAGTGAACTGTAAGTTCCAAAACTTCTAATTCAAATAAAAGTCTTTGAGAATGATTGTCCAATTTCTTACTGTGAGTTCTTTTTCTATATATAAAGGGAGTTAGTGGCCTAGTTATGTACATTCAGATATTTATTATAAGCCTTATTATTGTTATTTTCCCCAGTTCCATGGTACATTGTAGCATGAAGGTTCAAAAGACTAATTTCTCATTTATTTACATTGTAGGAGTTTCAAGCTTTTTGATAGAGCATAACCTGTTACCCTAATCATTATTCTATTCAGATCAAAATGTTATATTTACTCCCCTCCTTGCAAATATTTTAAACCTTCAAGGGGGAGAAAAAATTATCAGTATGCAGGTTTTAGCTCCTGCTGCTAATTCCATCAGGAGCAGCACCCTGGGGAAAACCTTCAGTTTTCAGACTGTCTCAGGCCATTCAGGCATATCATCCAATAGCTGATCCAAGAGGCTGGTTCCAGGAGCAATGGTGTGGGAGGGAGCAACTGAGAAAGTAAATACTATTTTATTTCAGATCAGTAGTCTGTGATGTAGTTTCCTGTTTTCCCAAAGATGATGGAAATCTGTGTTTTATTTTCAGGATAAAACGGAGAAATGAAAGTTATTGAGTTCCTCCCTCCTTATTCTCCTTTTATTGTGTTGAAAGCCTTTGATAATTTGAACATTGTAGGATATAATATCCTCTGAATCAGTGAATTTATTTGAATCCAAAATTCTATGAGATGGGGACTTATGGCAAAGATATTCTAAGCTGGTTTTGGTAGAGTTTGTTTTGCGGTATAGGAGAGGTCTATTCTGATCTATATTATTCTGAAATTGATCTACAAGGTCCAATGTTTTTAATCATGAAAGATCACAATGGATTTAAATTATTTGGTAAAACCTGTATTCAAATCTATTCTGTTGCTACAAATGAATGTATTCTGTATAAACATAGCAGTTGTGTTACATCAGAGCAAAGCCTCATTGACTTGTGCATTCAGGTTTCATAGTGGATCACTGGATGCCTAAGGGAAGGCAACATATAAATCATAAACCAAGTAGCCCCTCTTGTTTGTATTCCTCAGAAGCTGGTATACAGACTCAGAGAAATTGTCTAGAATGTATAATGGCATTTCAAAGTTATGTTGGGAATGCGAACAAGAAGAGACATTTTATCATGTGTAAAATGTGAATATGTGGATGTGTAAAAAAGCTAGAAAAATTTGGATTCAAATAAATACACTGATTCAGATGATATTAATTGTGGAACTTTGTTTTTATATTTGATAACTGTGCAAGATTATTGTATGCACAAAAAGAGAAAGATTTGGCATTATTCACAATGGAGAAATAGTTGGTGAAGATGGTAGAACTTGCTAAATTAACTTCTTTGATCAGAGAAAATTATGAACTTTTAAGGCAAAACAAAATAGTATACTTATGATTTTGATTATAGACAAGATAGATTATAAAAAGAATTTATGTAGTAGAGTAAGAAGAAAATTCATAATTATAATTACTGTAAAGAAGATCAGAAGCCATTTCTTTTTTCTCTTTTTTCTTTTACATTTTCCTTTTTTTGTACCTTTAGCTTTTTCTTTCTCTTTTTTATTTACATAACCTTTTATTAGTGTCTGTCTGTCTGTCTGTCTGTCTATCTATCTATCTATTTGTTTTCTGAGGTTTTCGCGGGTGTTTGTATGTAGGTCTTTGGTTCTTCGGGTTTTCTCCCACGTAGAATTTGAAGTATCTTGGCGACGTTTTGACGAAGTCTCATTCGTCATCTTCAGGCTGGTGCTTTCGGCTTCTGCTTCTAGGAGCAATGTGAGATTTTAGTTGTTTCTTCCTTTTAACTGCCAGTGGGGGTTTGAACTGATTGGCTGGGAGCTCAGCTGTGTTCTGATTGGGTGGAGGTGTGTTCTGATTGGTTAGGGGCTTGGCTGTGCTCTGATTGGCTGGGGGAGTGTTCTGTTTGGGTGGGGGCTTTGTTGTGCTCAGGTTAGTCTGATTTACAACACCTAAAAACCTAAAAACCGAACTACACACTCTCACTAATGTACTAACATCCAACGGATTCCCAAGAAATAAGATTTCCAACTTAATCCAAAAAGAAACTCCCACTAAAATACAAGACAGAGAACAAGAAAATGGCAAAGCCCTCCTCCCATACATAAAAGGCACCACAGATAGGATCAGCAAAATCTTGCACAAACATAACATTAAGACAGCATTCTGCACAAACAGAAAAATATCCACCATCCTAAGAAACCCTAAAGACAAAATTGAGTTAGAAAATCAAGGAGTATATGAAATCCCATGTACTGCTTGCTCCACCACATACATTGGACAAACCAACAGAAGAATAAGTGCACTCATTGAAGAACACAAAAACTCAGTCAAAAAAGAAGAACCAACTTCTTCCCTGGTCCAACACCTTAAAGCCACAGGACATAAAATTGATTTCAAAAAGACCAGAACTATTGCCAAAACTGAACACTTTAATAACAGAATAATCAGAGAAGCCATCGAGATAGAAAAACGCCCTCACAGCATGAACAAACGAGATGATGCCTCCCGCCTACCAGCCATTTGGAAACCTGCCCTTATTGACAGACGAGTCCATAGTACGGGGAATGACACCAGACCTACACTCACAAAAACCACACAAGATGTCACCACCACACATCCAGGCAAGGGGCAGACCCAGGCCCACACTGATGGGGAGGCACGGCCACAAACCAGAAGCCAGACCACAGCTGCATCATTGGCCACCTTGGACCCCTCCAATCCATGCACGAAGCAGACTGACACCCACCATGAAGATGAGGCACGACCACGAATGCGAAGCCAAACAGCTATGCAGTTCACCATCTCTAATCCCCTTGTAAATCAGACTAACCTGAGCACAACAAAGCCCTCACCCAAACAGAACACTCCCCCAGCCAATCAGAGCACAGCCAAGCCCCTAACCAATCAGAATACACCTCCACCCAATCAGAACACAGCTGAGCTCCCAGCCAATCAGCTCAAACCCCCACTGGTAGTTAAAAGGAAGAAACAACTAAAATCTCACATTGCTCCTAGAAGCAGAAGCCGAAAGCACCAGCCTGAAGATGACGAATGAAACTTCGTCGAAACGTCGCCATGACACTTCAAATTCTACGTGGGAGAAAACCCGAAGAACCAAAGACCTATCTATCTATCTATCTATCTATCTATCTATCTATCTATCTATCTATCTATCTATCTATCTATCTATCTATCTATCTATCTATCTATCTATCTATCATCATCTATCATCTATCTACTGTATATCATCTTTAATACCAGAAGTAAAGCAGTAATGCATTAAATAATGATGCCTATCTTTAAATTTGTCTTTTAAAAACCATGTGCATTGATGGATATGAGTATATCTTGAAGTAGCAAGTTCCATAGCTTAATAATAATAATAATAATAATAATAGTAGTAGTAATAATAGTAATAATAATAATAGTAAAGTTGGAAGGTACCTTGGAGGTCATCTAGTCCAACTCCCTGCTCAGGCAGGAAACCCTATACCATTTCGGACAAATGACTGTCCAGTCTCTTCTTAAATGCTGTTGGAGCATTCACCGCTTCTGGAGGCAGGTTGTTCCACTGTCAGGAAGTTTCTCCTTAGTTCTAGGTTGCTTCTCTCCTTGATTAGTTTCCACCAGTTGCTTCTTGTCCTGCCTTCAGGCACCTTGGAAAATAGCTTGACTCCCTCTTCTTTGTGGCAGCCCCTGAGATATTGGAACACTGCTATCATGTCCCCCTTCATCCTTCTCTTCATTAAACTAGACATACCCAATTCCAGCAACCGTTCCTTATATGCTTTAGCCTCCAGTCCCCTAATCATCTTTGTTGCCTTCTCTGTACTCTTTCTAGAGTCTAAACATCTTTTTTACATCACGATGACCAAAACTGGATGCAGTATTCCAAGTGTGGCCTTACCAAGGCATTCTAAAGTGGTATTAACATTTCACGTGATCTTGATTCTATCCCTCTGTTAATGCAGCCCAGCACTGTGTTGGCCCTTTTGGCAGCTGCAGCACAAAGCTGGCTCATATTTAGGTGATTGTCCACTAGGACTCCGAGGTCCCTTTCACAGTTAGTACTATTGAGCAAGGTACCCCTTATACTATACCTGTGCATTTGGTTTTTCTTGCCTAAATGTAGAACCTTGCTTTTTTCACCATTGAATTTCATTTTGTTAGATAGCACCCAGTGTTCAAGTCTGTCCAGATTGTCCTGTATCTTAAGCCTGTCTTCTGGAGTGTTGGCTATTCCTATATCATCCAAATTGTTGATATAGATGTTGAAGAGCACCTGGCCCAGAACAGAGCCCTGGGGCACCCCACTACACACTTCCCTCCATGTAGATGCAGTTCCATTGAGGACCACACGCTGAGTACGGCCGGTTAGCCAGCTACCGATCCATCTGTTGGTGGTGATTTCTACCCCACATTTTTCTATCTTGTCAAGTAATAGGTTGTGATCTACTTTATCAAATGCCTTACTGAAGTCCAAGTAAATTATGTCCACAGCATTCCTCTGATCCACTAATTTTGTCACTTGGTCAAAGAATCTATTTTTGACAAACCCATGTTGGCTTTTAGTAATGACTTTGTTTGCCTCTAGGTGTGTGTTGATTCGTTGTTTGATTATCTTTTTCAGGATCTTCCCAGGTATTGAGGTCAGGCTGATAGGTCTGTATTTCCTGGGCCCATTTTTTTCCCTTTTTTGTAAATGGGAACTACATCAGCTCTTTTCCAGTCCTCTGGTAGTTCCCCTGTGCTCCAGGATCTTTGAAAAATATAGTTCAGTGGTTCTGAGATCACATCTGCCATTTCCTTGAGAACCTTGGGGTGTAATCCATCTGGTCCTGGTGATTTGAACTCGTCTAGGCTGGACAGGTACTCACTTACCATTTTCTTGCCTATAAAAACTTGTGTTTCTATTCTGTTTTTTTATGTTTTGCATGGAGAACTTTTTAATATAGTTATATTCAAAAGAGCCTAGTACTGTGCTTAAGAAAGCTACCTAACAGATTGTTTGGGACATCTAGATCAGGGGTGTCAAACTGCCGGCCTGTGGGCTGGACACATCACGCAGAAGCTGCGCCCACCCCATTGCCGGCAATGGCAAAACTGTCCCAATAAGTTGCGTGATGTCATGTGACGTCACAAGTTTGACATGTCTGATCTAGATCATGCTCTTTAAAAAAAAATCTACCAAATTGTTAAGAAGCTGAGTTGAAAGGACATTTAGCTTGATAACAAACTGCATACTCTCCAAATTGTATGAATTATACTGTAGCAGGAACACAATACAGCCACCTGAACTGAAAAACTTTGAGGAACTTTGTCTGAACTGCAGGCAAGTAATTACAGGCAAATCACAGCTGTGCCCAATCACAGAAGTGAAAATGTGACTATGATAAAGTGAAATCACACCCTTATCACCCATGTGCATTCTTTTCAGGAGCATTGGTTCGCTGCTGTTCAGAAGTAGGATTATCTGCTCAAGAGTTAGCAATTTATCCTTGGAAAGCCTTTGGGGAAAAGGCACAGGGATGCATAGAGAAGATAACAAGATGTTCAGCAGTAGAAGGACAAATAATAACAATCAGTGTCACAGATGACAATGTCAAATAAATAAAATAAAGTATATTTTTGATGGAATCTTTCTCTCCAAGTCCAGTAGTTGAGTGGGCAGAAGCTTTATATCCAAGCAGATAAATTTCAATGTTTTTTTTTGAATGATACATATTTCACCTAAATACATTTGTTTCTTTTATTTATATACTTACTGGATTTACTTCTTCCCATAATCCCAAGTCTCTTGGTGGTTTATAGTAATGAAACATTTAAAAAATGAAGAAATATGTTGTTATAAAATCAATCATCCATCCTAGTCTAGAAGACCTCTGAGGTCCCTTCCAACTCTATTCTATTCTATTCTATTCTATTCTATTCTATTCTATTCTATTCTATTCTATTCTATTCTATTCTATTCTATTCTATTCTATTCTATTCTATTCTATTCTATTCATCACTGTAGTCCCTTGAAAACTATTCTGTTTTCAATAGTTTCTGGAAGATAAATCTAATTGTAAAGATCAATCTCAGTCCAAGCGGAAGGTTGTTCCATATTATAGATGTTGCCATAGAAAAATAGCACCTATGAGCTTCTAGTGTGCACCTCATAAAAATAGAGGGGTACCTTCAGTTTCTCCTCCAGGACAAACAATCAGGCAGGGCAGTTGTGCTTGGCAAAGTTAGTCCTGAAGTTGGAGCCAAACCACAGAGGCATCTTGTACTCAAAATCTAATTTGGAGCCAGTGGAGGTGTAATATATATTCATGGCAGCAAGTGTCACCCATGAGAGGTCCTTGGTGCTCTCTGAGGCTGGTTGTTTTTTTGCAGATGTTTTATTACCCAAACTAGGTAGCATCAGCAGTCCTAGTGTCACCCATTAAACAAGTTTCTGCATTCTGAACTAAACCACCCTGAAACTTCAAGATGGGCTCCAAGGCCAACTATACACAGAGCTCCCTGCAGTAGTCCAGCTGCATGTAATGAGGACCTCATTTTCTGCAAATAAAGAAAAGGATTAAAATAGAGATGCCCTGACTTCTGGTTCTGGTTCGCAGCCTATTCTCCTTTGCCGGTAGACCCCAAAAGGGGTTGAAAGTCGCCTTGGAGGGGCAACCACTGATGAGGAGATTTTCTGGTGACTATGGGAGGGCAGCAGCTTCTCCCGCGGCTCCAGCTAACTCCTTAGGGCCGATGGAGCAAAGATCATCCTGCAAGATGGCCGATCATGTAGCTTCACTAGCCGAAAGTCACAAGAACATCTAAGCATTAAGAACCATCGTGGATGATCCAGGTGAGACCCTTCTTTTCCTCTCTTCACCCTATTTTTCTCTTTGCCTGTAAAAAGCCCCTTTGGAACTATTTCCCTGCCCTGAGAGAACGGCATTTGTTTGCATGGGAAGAAAAGTGCTGAATTAAAGGACAGAATAACTAACTTTAATGACTATATTTTACTTCTAACTGGGGTCCACATAAAACCTTTTTATAGAGCTTTTTTCTAAAAAAAAAAAGGAAAATTTATTTTATTGGTGTCTGGGAAAGATTCTGTAACCCATTGAGGACATCTTGTGGCGAAACCTAATACTGCAATTGCCTGCTTCTGTTTGGAGATGAGGTTGGCTTGACCTTCAAACTATTATAAAAGGGAAAAAATAAAGAAGTTGATGTAGAAACTGTGGGGGTGGACATTGGTTAACTCTTATTAAATATAAGAGGACCTCTCATGGTCTATGAACATTAACATGCTTGTGAAGAAGGTACAGAAGAGGCTGTATTTCTTGAGAATGCTCAGGAAGATAAATCTATCTCAACATTTACTTCTGTCCTACTATCACAGCACCATTGAGAGTGTCCTGACATACGACATTCTTGCATGGTATGGGAGCAGCTCTGTAGTGGACAAAAAAGCTCTACAGAGAATTATTAAAATTGCCCAGAATATTATTGGACTCCAGCTACCAGCCCTGGACAACATCTTCGAATCTCGTTGTTTGAGGAAGTTGCGTAATATTCTCAGAGATTCTTCCCATCCTGCTTACAATCTTTTTGAACTGTTGACTTCTGGTAGAAGATATAGAACATTTAAAACTCAGACCACCCATTTTCTAAATAGTTTTTATTCCAGAGCTATAATTGCACTTAATAATGAATTAAAGGGCCATCATCAGTGAACTGTTGGATAGTACTACTTGGTCTGTTGGGTGGATGCTGGTGTGTTTGGGGGTGGGGAATTGTGGTGGGTGGGAGTGTGTTTGGGGATTATGTGTGTGGGACCTGGTCTTTGGGTGTCATGTAAATTTCATTGTATGTGTATACTGTGTATATACACACAATGACAATAAAGTTATTATTATTATTATTATTATTAAGTTATTATTATTATATAGCCTCCACTAAAAGATAAAAGGACTGCTTCTAACTATTATTGAAATGGAGAAACCCTATTTACAACAAAACTGTAAACTTATATTGGAAAAAATTAATGAAGCCACTGAGCAAGTATGCACTAAAATAAAAGAGATTACTACAGAAATAAGAGTCAGAAACCTTACTACAAACCCTCAAACTGACTTCCAGACTTCAACTGATTATCCTATAGGCCAAAATACACCAGAAGAGGAATTAACCTATATTAAAGAGGAATTTATATTACCTCATAAGCATTCTATTGTGATTTCTGAGGATCAAAAGGTAACCTTAATCAAACTACATACAACTCAAAAAATAACAGGAATTGATGTACAAACACGACTTACTGAGAACGATGACAACTTTGATAACCAACTACTAACCATAAAACTGGATACAACTGAATGTTTTACTCAGCTGAACCAAACATTGAGACTTGAATTTCTAAAGCAACAAAGGTCTAACTACAAAGGAGTCAGGCTCCTAAAACAGAAGATGGGATGTCTTCCATTGACCAAAATGACATCAAAAGGAATAAAGGGAGACCTATCTGCTGAAATAGAGGTTCTGTTATGGAAGCCTTCTTGGCACAAAAAGAAAGCCAGAATAAGACTGAAAAAAGAGACTTAAAATTACATGTAATGGGTTAAAAAGGTCTTGTAGAGATACGGATTGATTTAAGGTTTAAGATTCAGATTTAGAAGTGAGAGGAAAACTCGTGACTAATAGAATATATATGTGAAATAGAGTAAGAATGTACTTTTTGAAATAATATATTTATTTTATGTATGAAAATTATTTTGTAATGGAACAAGAATAAGAAAATGGAAGAGATTTGGACTGATCTAACAATTAATTGAGTATGTCAAGTTAGTGAGATGATATTTTGTGTAATAATATGTGTGTTTAGATATGATAATTATTTGGATGAGATTTAAATCCTACCTAATGGACTGAAATGATTTTGTGTTTTATTTTGTTTTGTTCTGTTACAGAAATAGATTGACTGATAGACTATATACACATAGAGTAGAGTAATATTTTTATCTTAACTAGGATAATTACTTTGTAGTGGAAGAAGAAATAAGAGAGATTTGTGATAAAATTAATGATTTATTAGATTAAGAATTAGAATACATCTGGAAATATTAGAATGTTATTGCTGGAATATTATGTATATTTTAGAAGGGGTACCTGAAGTGCTAATAATATGTTTATTTAAGATTAAATTGGATTATGGTAATTGTAAATTAGTAAAGCTTAAAAACAGGATTTGGATCTATATAAATGTAATCTAGAAATGGATTATTTTAAATATGTTATACTATGTGAGGGAAACAGAGAGGGAACATCTAATGTATTAATTTGAGTTATATATATATGACTTTGTTTTTTGTATGACTGATTACCCCATCACCACGGTGTTTCTCGAGCATCTTATTGTAAAAGTTAAAAAACAAATAAAACTTGTTTAAAAAAAATAGAGATGTCCTATTTTTCTGGCCAAGGGCCACACTTGATCATTAAATAATCTGTCAGTTCTGCATTTTAAAACATAACAGATGAGATCAGGACAAACCAATTTTAATTTCATTTTATGCATCTTTGCATACAGCTTTACATACATTTAATATTACTACACCTTGGATATATACTTAACCAGCAAGCAGTCTTATTACTGTAAAGACTAAGCAAGATTACCTTGATGGAGGTAGGCAGGAACTGTTCTTTAGGAAAAAGGGGCAAAGTATTTTTAAGTTCACAATGAGATAATGTTTACTCAAATAGATACCTCTCTTAGTCATTGGAGGAGGAGGAGGAGGAGGACAACGACAATCAGACTTGCAAAATTCTGCTATTATTCTTCTCAATAAAAATAGTTTCAATTTTCACATGGAGCTGATTTCCTGGTCCGGCCTGCCTAATGGGGCTAACAATTGCAATGCCTTTTAACAACCTCTCCTGTATATGACATAATGACTTATACATATACTGATGGATCTCGTTGGGCTCTATCAAATGTGTACATAAACTGGTCACAAGCTATTTCATGTTTAGTTTCATGAAAGGGAATAAAACATAATACTTATAGGAAGAGGCAAAACCAGGTACTATAGATTCAACAACTACTTAAGCAGAGTAAGGGAATGTTTGGAGAAAAAGGCTGATTTTTTTGTTCATATTTTCACCACACTGCTTGCCTCTCCAACTCCTCACATTGTATTTTTACAATCTCCTTCACTGTCATAGAGTTTATAGCGAATCAGCAATGACCCTGTTCTGACACACATCTCTATTATTACTACATCTAATCTGGTTTGTTGTGGTCCACTGAATACAAAAAATAAAATAAAAAATGAACTGTGTTCCAGGAGCAATGTAGTTCAAGTATCCATAGCATTGGATTCAGGGGGTTATTGCATGTCAATATTTGTCAGACAAACACTGCAAGAAGCAAACTAGCCTTTGTAAAGCTAATTTCTTCCCTTACTTTAAACTTGTGTACACATCTGGCAGACTAACCTAGCTCTCTCCAAACAAACATAATTACACTATGAAGGAGGTGACTGCAGGATAACAGGCATTAACAGGTGTGTTAAAGGATGTGATAGAGACATACGAAAGAATGCCTCCTGTAGAAAAAGTGGATAGGGAGATATTTTTAACATCTTATATATTATTAAACATCACTCTTAAATGTGATGTTACAGCTAGTTGCCCGATACTAATGAAGCACCCACATGGATTTCTCTCTGAAGATATCAATGGGAGACGAAGAGGATGAGATGTTGCAAAATCAGCTTTCAAAAGACATTTAGTAGAAGCTCCATGTGTCCCTTTTGCAAAAGTCCAACTGTTGGGCTTAAGTCATACAACCAGCGTCTGCAGTGAAGAGATCATGTTTGTTGATGAACCAAGTTATTTGCAACAGTTAAAAAAAATAAAAGACAGTGAAATAATCTTAATGAATTCCCAAGACCATGTAATTTATAAAATAAAAAGTGAAGGTCAATGTAAACATATACAAATTTAAGTATATTTGAAAAAAATATCCTAACTCCACTTATGAGTTAATGGGATCCAACTTCATGATGTTGATCAGTAAAGAGAGCTTGGAGATGTAGCATATAGCTCAAATGACTGCCTAAATAAAAAATATAACTCCTGAAAAAAAGTCTGAAAATAAACTACCAATATTATAAAATGTCTATACAAAATTATACTAAAGTATATGAAAGCTGAGCCACAGTATCTTCAAAAGTACTGTATATTATAGAAACAGAACTGGTGCCAAAAAAGATGAAAGAGCAGCATAGTAGTGATTTATAAAATAATGCAAAGGATAAAATAGTGGATAGAGAAACCTCGCTGCTTTTCTGCACTTTACATAAAACTTTTCTGACTTTTTTTGTAATACTAAAATTTATGTCCTTCAGTGAAGTTGAATGGGAGGATTTTTTTAAAAAAAAAATATGGAATTTACTACCACAGAATTTATTAGATTAGATTAGATTAGATTAGATAACTTTTATTGTCATTTTTTACTGTGGGCACAACTGTACACATTAAAGATGAAATTTAGTTGCTTGCTCTCAAAGTATACAGATACATAACACACATTTAAACATACTAAATACAACATATGTATAGACCTACACCCTTACATATAAGTAACATTAAATATTGCAAATATGTACAGCTTCAGAAACAAATTCATGAAGTACATAACTACCAAGAACTACTGGTCATGATGACTATCTTTCATGATGCCTCTGTTTTGCCAGCTTCTTAAAAATACATATACATATGTATTTTTATGTACAATATACTGTACATATTTGTGTTCCCTACAAGGAAATCCTGGGCTTCACCAAAATACATTGAGCATTTTGCTGCTTTATTTCACATTTTTGTCAATGTTATTTGGAGCATTTGCTTGTCCCATTCCCTTTGTCAGTACTGTCTCAATAGGAAATGAGGGGAAAAGATGTCAGGATCAAAAGAAGTAAACAATAGCTTTGACAGCTCTTGCATGAATCTAGAAGACATGTAAATTCAAATTATCCAGGTTTTTTTAGTAACATAGCCAGAATTCTATGACTATGTTACTAAATTCAAAGGTGACCCTTTGTCACAGCACCTGAAATATGGAATGGAAATTTCAAAAAAAACCACAAAACCTATTATTTAGGAACATGGAGTTTGAAGGATTACTGTACTTAGGCAACTAAGTCAAAGTTCCTTCTCAAGGTGGGTATTTTAATTAAATGTGTTTGTGAGTTCAAGGGAAAGCCAAACTATACAGGAATCTTGGAATTTTTATATGGGAAGAAAGCAACAAAGTGTAATCAGATGAGAAGAGGCAACACAATGCAGATATAAAAGGCACGAGAAGAAAGCAACCAGAAAGCTCTGCCGTAATGAATTCTACTGCATAAATCTGGCTGGGATTTTATTGTTATAATTTTCAAGATTATGTTTTTAATGCAGATTAGCCTTAAAGATACTTTTCCAAAATCTGTTACATTCTTGCCTCTTTGAAAGGTTCAGCTTCTTAGAGTAAGGTTAGTTTAGGAAACCAATATGTTTTTTTCTATTTCCCTGAGCTGATTAAAAGTTACATAGATTGATGCATGCCAATATCAACTTCAGTTTGTACTTGCTATCTGAGTTCCTAAAAATTGGGTTCTGTCTGTTATAGGCCCCATATTGAAGAAAAGTATGAAGAATAATCCAACTTCATCAGTCTATTGTACTTTATTAGCAAAATCAATAGTTTCGCTGAAAAGTGCACCAATGTTACCATATATGAGGCCATCCAATCTTAATGAACAAAAGGCTGCATTGGGCTAGTACATGCCACATTCTGTTCTCTATGGACCCTTTAACCTGGGTTAATCACGGTCAGTCCTCTTAGATATGTTAATCCACTGGTGGTACTGCTGATCATGAATTACGAGAAATCTAATACTATAGAGGAATTCAAAAATAATCTTGAAAAAGGCAAAATAAGAGACAACTCAGTTTTGGAACTGAGTTAACCCCCCACTCACAAAACCTCTCAACATGTTTTGAGAGAGAGAGAGAGAGAGAGATGGGGGAGACAAACATAACAGACGAATTCTGCTTGTTATTCCAAAAGAATTTGATAAAATGTTAAGCTAGAATCTTGGTCAGACAGAAGACTGTTTGCATAAGATCCATCTGATTATAAAAAAAAGAAATAGTTGTCATTATCAATGTGCTGTCCATATCTCTGTTGAAAACGGTATAATATAAATGGGCTACTGACTTTGCTGTTCTGTTACCATAAGTACATAACTTTTTAATGCAACAAATCTTCTTAAATCTGTCACTGAGAATAGCTGAAGGTAAAATATTGAAGTGATAGTTGTGACATTTAGATATAATAAATTGATCAAAGCACTGTATGCAGCTGGTTGGAGCTTACTCAGCTCCAACTTTTTAATGCAGCAAATTTGGATATTCTGCTATGTTCAATATTGAATTCCACATTCAAGTTCTTTATCAGAATGTGTACTTGAATATGGAATTCAATATTGAACATAGCAGAATATCCAAATTTGCTGCATTAAAAATTGGAGCTGAGTAAGTTCCAACCAGCTCTCTCTCTCTCTCTCTCTCTCTCTCTCTCTCTCTCTCTCTCTCTCTCTCTCTCTCTCTCTCTCTCTCTCTCACACACACACACACACACACACACACACACACACACACACAGTTTAACTGGTAGCTGAGCCATCCCAGGATGTTACAATTTCAGGAAGGTAAATTGATTTGCAGTCTAACTCCAATTATATCTTGGGTCAATAGAGTTTTGTTTCTAATTATTACTATTTGTAATAATAGTATTTGATTGTAATAAGCATCTGAATATATCTGCCAACTGTATTTCTAGTGTGGGAGGACAGCACTCCCTCCCCCCCAGAGAAAGAAATATTTTGGAGAATATTAAAAAGCAGAATATTGTATTTCCCAAAGGAATACAGTAATGGAGAAAGAAAATCTTAAAAGACAGAAACCAGCCCCAGCCACTCTCCCCCAGGCAGGTCTGTAGAAATGCAGATTTGACAATCCTATTCAGAAAGGTTGGAGCCAGGAAGCTAGACGCTGATGAGATTAGGAAGACAAAGACCCCTA
Organism: Bothrops alternatus; assembly: GCA_034064705.1. NCBI lineage: Eukaryota > Metazoa > Chordata > Lepidosauria > Squamata > Viperidae > Bothrops > Bothrops alternatus. Next base: position 13,690,726 of record JARGCV010000007.1, on the reverse strand, counting down.
AAATCTATATACCTAAAATCTATATATATAACTCTAAAGACATGACCTTTAGGATATAATAGGATTAACCCACCACCATCAGATTTCAAAAAGGGTGCACTCAGACTCAAGTCAAAGTACATGACACAAGAAATACAAAGCCTCAAACAGCAACAACTCCAAACACAAAAGCCCAAGAAGGTATAAAAACCCACCACTCCAGCTACATGTGATCAGCTTTCCCAGAGCCACATTTCTGTCTGACTCTGCTCTTCAAAAACTACAACCTTCTTTTTAAAGCAGTCTCCATTTTGTTTATTCCTGGCTTGTACTGGACCCTGATGAAGATTTTTCTTTCAACACTAGTAACTAGTTTTCATAGTTATTGTAGAAGACTTTCAGCTTTGTCCATCTTTTTCAAATAATAGTGTCATGACTCCAGCAGATGAAACCAAATAAATCAGAACTCCAACGCCTAAGGCTTCCTCAAAGAACATGTTTATTGGAACATAGTATCAGCATGGTCAAAAGTGAAACCAAGTCTGAGGTTCTCTTCAGATGCAACAATATTGCAAAGTTGAACTTTCCACCCCAAAGCTATTCAATTAGTTACATTCCCCAATAGAAAAGTGCGGCAGGTTTTCTAACTAAAAAATCCAGCCCCTATCTAACTGAGAGAAATGGGACAGTGATATGTTTAGACTAGTAGAAATCCTCAACCCCAATCCCAATCCTGTGGCAACTTAGAATGAAGGAAATGGCTTGCAGCCAGGCTCATTTTTAAGTTGACAGATAAATCCTAGGGATACTTGGGAATTTTAGAAATGATTAGAAGTTAGAAGTTGACATTTTAAGTTGGAAATTTAACCTGGATGTACATTTTTCTATTCATGTTCTTGGATGGGATTCTACTCATTTCAAACCACTTATGTTTCTATTTTGAGGTCTTTCTAGACTTGCTGTTATCTGAGAAGATACAAATAATTTGTTGGTCAGGATTGTTTCCTATATTCTCAAATACAGCAGTTATTGCTCCTGGAGAAAGAGATTATTGATCAGGAAGAGGACAACACATATTATAATACAGCTGAAGCAACTACCCAGTGGCATAGCTTACAATATTAAATACGTTTAACTTTGCAAGGAGACTGAAAGTGACCTGATGTTAATTGAATTCTCTCCGAAACTATATTTTTGAACCGTTTGTTAACAAGGGTTTACTAGCCCTTTGTGAATGCGGTATTAAAGAATTGTTCTTTTGTTTGTTTCGGTCTACTTTTAATCTAGATGCTCAGTGGAAAGAATAACTATTGCTGCTTTTTACTTCCATCTTGAATATATGGAAGAAATGCTATGTCTGTCAACAACTCAGTAGGTGGTCACAAAGAAACCATGTTCTTTCATTATTTGCCTTAGGAAAATCATCATGTCAATTTGCTTTATAGGGTTGTTGTCAAGTTGACTGAGAGGATGTGTGTGAGGAGCTTTGAACACTGAACATCCATGTAAATGTCAGCTCTTTTTTTTGTTTGTAGGGGGACTGCTAAGACAGGCTTGCTCGGGTTGAAAGGAAAATGGCATGGGTGTAATTGGGAGAAGGCTTGAAAAAGGTAGAGAGGGATATGACAGTTCTGGGAGACTCACCTTGGCTGTTTCATGAACAGGAATTTCTCTGCTGGTAGAAAGGGGACATACTGTAGCTGTGGAGTTCTATCGAGAACCTGCTCTGAATTTTATTTATAAGAATTTACTATCAACTATTTATGATCTGTTGTATTGACTGTGGTATTTTTCAAAGGATACCGAAATAGTGAAGTCTTATCCAGTCTGTTTGTATATTTTAGCATAGTGTGGTGCTAATGCAATTCAGAGTACACTTTTCATGGTGTTACGTTGAACTGTCTCCATTAGTTTGATCACTACTAAAAATGAAACCTTATGTTTAGAGTCTTAATTGCTCATTTTGGGGAAAGCAGCAATGAAGCTTAAATTAAGGGCCATTCATTCATGGAATCCAATCAACTGTTTCCATATCAAGACTTATTTTCTCGCGGTGGGAGAAGACTATTCTCCTGAAGACTATTGCCTCACTTCCTTTGACACCACAAAGAGAGTTTATCTGAGCTAGTTTGATTTGCTTATAAGGGCCCCAAACCAAGCAACCTTTAATAAAGCAAAGCAGTCCTTAAACCATTGTGTTTCCCTCTCATGCTGTTACAGGTATTTTTTGTGTGCATGTCTGGGTTCAAATGGAGTCTCTTATGTTCCAGAGACTTTTCTCATTCTTAAATCCCACTTTAACTGCTAGTGTAAGAAAGGGCTGCTTTGCGCAAAAAAGCATGTGAAGAGAAATATGGGATTAATAGGAGAAGATTTGTTCATATAAATCCTTTATGAAAAAGTGGAGCTGAGGCTCTGCAGGCATGTGTAAATGGAATGGCAAGATTAGCTTTGGGCTTTTCATGACAAGGGCTCATATTAAGAAAAAAGCTGCCATCTCTGGGTAAATAGAGAAGAGGTGAATGTGATATTAAAGAATGGTTCTTTTACTAGAGACAGTGATTAGAGAGTAGGGAGAAGGGTGAAGCCATTTATTGGAATAATAATAATAATAATAACAACAACAACAACAACAATAATTCCATCAAGAAGATAGGTGACTAAATGAGTTCATTGGAAATGGGAAACTGTTTGGAGCATCAGTTTTTCTATCACATTTTTAAAAATATGCTTTGTCTCCTGTTTTCAAATTTTAGAAGCGGCATTGGCAGTGAGACAATGTAAAATGAGATAAACATCTTAAAGTTATTAAAAGTGTTGGTCAATTGGCTAAATTATCATATGATGGATTCACTCAACAGACAGGTGCTCTGCACACATTTTATTCTATGTAATAAATTCATTAAGTGCCATTTCTTTTTGGCGCCAGGCTGGAATTAATTTTTCTTCTACAAATGAATGGTGGAACAGCTCTTTTGTGTAATCCACGGAAAAGACTAAAGGCTGTAACATTTACTGATTTTTTTATATCTGCTGGATTGGATGCCTGACATTCATTTACTCTGTAATCTCATGGTAGTTTTTCATAATGTGGCTAAAAATGTAAATAATATTCCAATAGCCATAGCTGAGCAGATAACAGAAATATCAAAATAACATGCCACAACAAATTTGTCTTTTCAGCTGCATCCCCATTGTCCAATATGTAACATCTGTTCTTATTCCAAGGCAGTTGAGATTTGATGTTTTCCCAGTGTGATACACGTGTCAACAGATCACCAGGATTCTGTTATTTTTGCTGCACTGAATATAGAATTAAATGAGCTAATAGCTTTCTTAAGACATTATTTTGGACTGAATTAACATTAGCTTGAAGTTCCAACTTTCAGAATCACAGAGCAGCTGACATTGCAGTTCTGTGTGGAGCACTTTAATTGTTGAATGGACCAAACTGATTTCATATAATTTAGTGAATCTGTGAAATAGCATTGGCACTGCATCCTGTATTCATCATATTATTAGAGATACTTTCAAGTGTCTTAGCCCAGCTGTCATTTCTAGAGGAATGTTATCTTAAAGAAAATAATGGACCGAGTCACTGATCTACTACTTTTCTATAAGTATTTTAGAACGATAGTCTTTCTTTCTTTCTTTCTTTCTTTCTTTCTTTCTTTCTTTCTTTCTTTCTTTCTTTCTTTCTTTCTTTCTTTCTTTCTTTCTTTCTTTCTTTCCCTCCCTCCCTCCCTCCCTCCCTCCCTCCCCCTTCCTTCCTTCCTTCCTTCCTTCCTTCCTTCCTTCCTTCCTTCCTTCCTTCCTTCCTTCCTTCGTATGTTTTTACTATATCTGATGGTAAGTTTCTAGCAGGACCAAAGGCTATTGAAAAACAGATAATAGAAACATTGCTTTATGTAAGATCTAAAATGTTGAGGTGAAGGGATTTTTTAAAATATGCTGGGTTTTTATTAAAATTTAGAATAACAAATTATCACTTCATATTTCTCTGTGTCTTATTTTCTATTTTGTCCAAACTAGTTTCCCATTATATAGGTCTTATTCACTTATGATATTGAATGTAGGGTAGAGAAAGATGAGCAAGATTAGGAACAGTGCTGGCATTCCTGCTTTTCCTGAAGGACATTCAATATCACACATGAATAAAACTAGCACCAAAGATTATGGTAACTACAAATTTGTTTGTGTTTATCCACATACATATACATTAGCATGTGCACGTATATATAACCATGTGCAATATGGTGTGATACTACATGATATAGTATGAAGCCATTTTGAGTTGAGTTGAGTTTATCATTCTGCTTTTATTATTGTTATAAATAATTCAAGATGGTAAACATACCTAATTCTCCTTCCTCGTCTGTGACTGTTTGATGTAGACTTTTAGGAACATGTATGTAGAAATTGAGACAACAAAGTAGGGAACTACTCTGGTCTACAATTAAAACTGTATTATCAAAGGAGCAATAGCCCAAGGTTTTTCGTTGCTGATTGTTCATCATAGATGCTAATTAAACACATCCTGAATGAAATATTAAAATAGGAAATCTGAGAAGTTGAGGAAAAGATTGCAAAGGAGAATAATAGCATGATCCTTTTTTTTTGAATATCACACATAAGGCTTTTTTGAGAACAGATAACTCTCCCTCAATGTTTTCTTTACAGGAACAATTACTTAATTTTACAGGAATAATTTAGAGGAACCTATCTAGTTTGGGGCCTTCTGTTTTCTTACTTTGAAGACTTCATGAGTAAAGGAACTACCGAGATTCAGAATTAGAAATTTTAGAGGACATCATTTCCCTCCTTGCTATGTTCACAGCCACATGCATGCATGCAAAAACTTATGTCTGCTTTTGGTTCCGATTCTTAAAAATGGTCTCCAAAAGATCAGATGTGCAAAGTGATCTATAAATATAGGAGGATGGAATAGGAAACTTTACATACTTTAGGACAGTGTTTCTCAACTTTGGCAACTTGAAGATGTGTGGACTTCAACTTCCAGAAATCCCCAGCTGGCAGGTGAAACCTCAGATATGATCATATTTCCCTTTCTTTCTTAATATCAAAACCAGTGAGTCCTGTGAGATATGAATCATAACTTGGAAACAAATACATTTATTACATTGCTTTCTTTAATATGTTCAATCTTATTTAGCTCTAATCACATTTAAGGCATTAATTTAGATAATGTGCCCTAGACCACAGAGCTAACAATAGTCAGTCCTATTGATCAGTTACTCTCCTCCTTAGAGTCTCATAACCTTTGCAAAGTTTGGCACTTTCAGACACTGTTTTTATTTCTCACTAAAAGAAAAAGGCCTAGATAGATTCAGACTGAGGAAAGGTGTTTTTTTCCCCCTCAGAATAAAGCTTCTGCCTCCTCAGAAGAAATACAAAATAGGGATAGAGAGAAGCAACCTAGAACTAAGGAGAAACTTCCTGACAGTGAGAACAATTAACCAGTGGAACAACCTGCCTCCAGAAGCGGTAAATGCTCCAACACTGGACATTTTTAAGAAGAGACTGGACAGCCATTTGTCCAAAATGGTATAGGGTTTCCTGCCTGAGCAGGGGTTGGATTAGATGACCTCCAAGGTCCCTTCCAACTTTACTACTACTACTACTACTACTACTACTACTACTACTATTATTATTATTATTATTATTATGTCTTGCAGCATTCTTGGACTCTACTAAGTTTTTTTGAAAGACTGATTGCTCTTTGGCTGTAAACAAACCATTACATGCATTGAGATTTCATGCATTATCATGGTTTAAGTAAGCCAATTTGCACCAAACCAAGGTGATTCTCCGACTTAGGGCCTAGATTCAGAGACTGCAATAAGTAGAAACAACATCCTAGAACTGTAAGATGTGAACACTGCTCTTCTGAGCTAAGCCAATATGCAACACCATGATAGTTGGTTAACATACTCCTGGTAGATTCTTGTAGCTGATACAGAATATGGAATTGCTTTTTGCTGAATAGTAATAATCATCCACTTAGTTATTTAGTGCATGATGAGAACATGACAGATGATAAGTAAACATGGGCACACAATCCACATAATTATATACAAAAACTTCTATGCGTGTGTGGCAGTGGCCTTATAACTGAATGTCCAATTCAGCTATCCAGGCAATCTCCTCTGGGGCTGCTTTGTGCAGATCTTCTAGAGAATGCATGTTGTGGGCAGTCTTCCACCAAGACGGCCGTGGTTTGCCGATCTCGTAAACCTATCTACATCTCCACCGTGGAGGATTCCACATGACCAAATTTCCCTCAACCAGGGATCCCTGCTACATCCAGACCCACAGTGGCTCCAATTGACTGCCTGGCGCTTGAGTGGAGTCTCCGAGAGAGACAACTTCTTACAAAGAGTCATTAAGACTCCCTAGGCCTCTAGAAGGCCTACAACTAACAGGATCTATGATTCCACTTGGAAAAATTATTGCGGTTGGTGCAACAGGCAACAACTAGACTCACTACATCTTTTTTCACCAGGACATCTCTTCTTTGGCTGTCACCACTAATGCAGGGCAGAGGCACTTCTTCCAGTATTACACTAATTCTGTTCAATTTCATCCAGACAGAGTGAGGCAGGTCAAAACCAGGTGGCTTAGTAGAGGGATCATTAATGGTCAGGTCACAAGAAGGTTCCTTGGACTATTCCTCAAGGCAGTTGCTAAATGAGGACTACAGATAGCAAAATGCTTTTTCAGAGGATCCTACCATGAAATATTTATATATCCTAATGAAAATAATGTGATTTAAAATTATTTAGCTGCATGGTGGCAAATGTCTTAGCAATACTGTTATGTTTTGAGAATATTTTAATATTAAACAGAAAAAATAAATGATGATGCAATTTTTCTGTGCCTACAGATTGAAATAATTACTGGAAAACAAATTATACTAGAGAGGAAGCAGTAATGAGGCCAATTCTGTTCAACAAACATCAACAAGTGGCATGTCCAAATAGAAATTATGAATTTTACAATTTCTTCATTTTAAGATTTAGCCATATATTATTAATACAATTCCATTTGTCTTTTCTTTTTGAAGTTGACGCTTTCTCAAAGAGAAATGTATGAGGAATTCATTTAATATACACTAACACTGAGTTGGTATAACATTTTATACTATTATACTATTTCTTCTTTTTTTTTTAATTAATTATTTTTATTAAATTTTATAAAGTTTTAACAAATTTTAACACAAAAATATAATAACTCAACTGATAACAGAGAAATAACAAATTTAACAAGCAATACAAATAGCTGCTCGGAACCCCCCCCCCCACCACATCCTCCCACATCCTAACCCCTAACCTCCAAACCACCTTCCTCACCATCCAATGCGGTGTAAAGTTTTCCCGAGCACCCTAAGAAAAAAAAAGAAAAAATCTATTCCCTTAATATCCCCAACTACAGTTGAGAAACATAATCTATTACTTATTATCTCCCTCCCCCCTCCCCCCCAGGCTTCCCGGAGTGAATACAGAGTAAAAAAATGCAAGAAACCCCGCTAATCTACTATTTAGTAACTATTTATCTATATATCATATCTAGTTCTTTCAATTGATATTTCTTTTGCATATAATCAATCCATTTTTTCCAATCCATCAAAAATGTTTCATTTGAGTGGTTCTTCAGGTACGCTGATATCTTAGCCATCTCCACCAGATGGGTAACTTTTAATGTCCATTCTTCAATAGATGGTATTTCAGATGACTTCCAGTATTGACCCACCAACAGTCTTGCAGCCGTAGTCAAATTCAAGATCAACTTAGTCTCTGTGGTGGAACAGTCCTTTGTTATACCCAACAAAAATAATTGTGGTACAAACTCAATACGCTTTTTCAAAATATTTTGAAGAATCCACCATATTTTTATCCAAAAAGCCTTAATTTTTTTACATGTCCACCAAATGTGAAAATAAGTTGCATCCAGAGATTCGCATCTCCAACATTTGGGTTTCAGATTTGGATACATAAGCGACAATTTTTTTGGGTCTAAATGCCATCTATAAAACATTTTATAAAAATTCTCTCTTAAATGCTGAGCTTGTGTAAACTTAACATTTTTCACCCATATTCTTTTCCAAGTTTCCATCCTGATTGAATATCCAAAATTCCCTTCCCACTTAATCATACAGTCTTTAACTAGTTCCTTTCCAGAATCAATTTCAATTAAAGCGTCATATATTCTTTTAATATGCATCGCTCTTTGGTCTCTAATTTGTATAATCAGTTTTTCATCCTTTAGAGAAAAACCCATCTTAACATCTTTTTGCCATCTGGCTTGAAGTTGTGCATGATGATACCAATTATGAGCTATACCTTCCTCCCTTAATCTGTCTAGTGATTTCAGTTCTAGGCTATTCCCATCTTTATTCAAAAGTTTATCATAGGGCTCCACGTCTTGAATTTGTTGTATACCCACACTCTGTATTGCATGTCTGGGAACAGTCCATAAAGGAATTTTACCATTTAACTTATAATAATACTTTTTCCAGACACGCATCACAGAGTTTCTTAATATATGCTCTTTAAAACCCCTGTCCAATTTTTTATCATAAACTAAATAGGCGTGGAACCCATAGACCAACCCATATCCTTCTATATTCAGTATTCTTTCATTTGTTAAATTAATCCAATCACTTATTGCCACTAGAACTGCTGCATAATAATATAATTTGAAATTAGGCACTTTCATTCCACCTCTCTCTCTTGTATCTTGAATAATTTTAAGTTTAACCCTTGGTTTCTTGCCATCCCATATAAAGTTGTTTATACCTTTCTGCCATTCATCAAGATTTCCATCCTTTTTAAGTATTGGCAACATTTGAAATAAAAATAGAAATTTCGGTAATACATTCATTTTAATAGCAGCTATCCTACCCAGGATAGATAATTGTAGTTTTTTCCAATTCTCCATTTCTTTTTGAACTTTACTCCATAAGAACTCATAATTATTCTTATATAATTTACCATTTGAGGCTTCTATATAAATTCCTAAATATTTAACTTTTTTAACTATCTCACATCCCGTTATTCTTTCCAAATCTTGTTTTAATTTATTATCAAAATTTTTGACCAACATCTTTGTCTTGGATAAATTTAATTTAAAACCAGATACTTTTCCATAATTTCGAATAATTTCCATCAAACTCTGAGCCGATTGCATTGGCTGAGTCAATGTCACAAGTAAATCATCTGCGAAAGCACATAATCTATAATCATGTTTTCTAATTTGTACCCCCTTTAATTCCTCTGATGCTCTAATCCTATTCAATAAAACCTCTAAAGTTAAGATAAACAATAAAGGGGATAAGGGACAACCCTGTCTAGTACCCTTTTCAATGTTAAACAAATCTGTTAGTTGACCATTTACTATAATCTGTCCTGTTTGTTTCTGATATATAGCTGTTATGGAATTAATAAAGTGGTCCCCCATTCCCATCCTTACCACAAGCCTTTGCAGAAATGTCCAATTCAATCTATCAAAAGCTTTTTCTGCATCTAAAAACATTAAAACAGCCGGCACTTGAATATGTTTATCCAAGTATTCCAGTATGTTAACAAGTTGTCTAACATTGGTTTTCATCTGTCTCCCTTGTAAAAAACCAGTCTGATCCGGGTGTATCCTCTGTGTCAAAACTGTCATTAATCTATTAGCCAAAATTTTTGCAAAAATCTTGTAATCCGTATTTAACAATGAGATAGGTCTAAAATTTTCTACTTGTACATTATCTTTGCCCTCTTTAGGAATCAAACAAACATTAGCCGTTTTCCAGGAGGGTGGAACCGGACCACCTTCTTGTATGTTCACAAATAACTCCCTCAAATGTTCGACCACTTCCTCCTGTAAACACTTATAATAAATCGTAGTAAAACCATCAGTTCCTGGAGATTTTCCCAATTTCAATTGCTTAATTGCGTCAATAATTTCTTCTGATCTAATCACAGCATTTAATCTATCTCTTTGTTCCAAAGTAATTTCCATAACATTTTGATTTTGTAAAAAGGCATCTACCTCTTGCTCTTGAACTTTTTCTTCAGCATACAATTTGGTATAGAACTCTAGAAAAGCTTTCTTAATAGCATCCTGATGAAATACTTCTTGCCCCTTATATTCTACCTTCTCAATTAAACGGGATTTTTGTTTCTTCCTTAATGTATAAGCCAACCATCTGCCAGGTTTATTAGCATTAAAAAAAGTGTTATGTTTAGCATATTGTATGTTCCTGGCAACCTGATCGGTCATCAAAATATCAAATTGTTTCCGTAAAACCTTTATCCCTTCTTTAATATTACTATCATCCGGTTTATCTATTAATAATAACTCTTTCTTTTTTATCTCCGCTTCTAAAACTCTTCTCTTTTCCTCTTGTTTACGTCTATGTCTTGCATTCAATTCAATTAAAATACCACGCATATGGGCCTTGCTAGAGTCCCACACCGTTTCTATTGGTAAGCCTATATTCAGATTTAACCTGAAAAATTCCTTGATAGCCTTTTTACATTCTTCCACATACATTTCATAATTAAACAAATTTTCATTAAGTCTCCAGGATCTGCATATATATTGACCAGTCCTTAGTTCCATCATAACTGGGTTATGATCAGACAATACATTAGGTAAAATTTTAGCTTTCTTTAAACTTAACATAAAATCACTCGTAGTTAAAATAAAATCAATTCTAGAAAATGATTGAGGGCAATTTTGGTTAAAGATCTAGAATCATTGCAAATTTCGGAATCTCAACAACCTCGTACAATTCTTTTGACGGATATGGATAAAGCAGTTGAACAACCAGTGCAGTCAATTGATATTTTTCAACCTCTGGTAGCTGATAAGCCTAAAGATCCAAGGGGTCCACGTGAATTAATTCAAACCAAGCAAGCTGATCTGACATCTTTGGAAGCTATGGGAGCAAGGCCTAAGAGGAAGGAAGAGGTAGTTTCGGCCCTGCAGAAGCTTTCACGAAAAGATCATGTCAAATAAGTATTTGACATGGAATGTCAACGGTTTAAATTCTCCACAAAAAAGGAAGAAGATATTTCATTATTTGAAGCAATGTAAAAATGACGTAATTTGTTTACAAGAAACTCATATTAGAACTTTGGACCAGAAATATTTGATTAATAACAAATTGGGTACACACCTTGTGGCATCATCTTTAGACAAAAAAATGGAATTGTTATTTATGTTAAAAATCATATAAAAGCTAAATTAATAGAAGCAGATATACATGGAAGATTTTTAGCTATAGAAATTTTATTGGATGGGAAGAAAGTTTTGTTGGTGGGTATATATGCTCCAAACCAAAAACAAGGTATATTTTATAAATCATTGCATAGAAAGCTAATACAGTTGGATTATAGATCTTGTATTTTAATGGGAGACTGGAATGGAGTTCTTGATGCTAGCTTGGATAAGAAAAAGATCTTATCTGTTCCTCAAACGCGTTCAATACTGCCTAAATCTTTTTTTGATATTAAAGATGATTTTAATTTGTTAGATATATGGAGAGAAAGACATGGGAGGGACCAAGAATTTACTTTTTTCTCTGATAGACATCAATCATTTTCTAGAATTGATTTTATTTTATACTATTTCTTCTTCTAAGCTATTTTCTTTTAATATTCCAACATTAGCTGGATAATTCCTAGGTTGCTGTGATTTTCAAACACTAAAAATGTGATTCTTTTTGTTTGTTTATACTGTTTTATTCCTCAATAAAACAAATAATAATATAGTAGTAATAGGAATGATAATAATAATGAACAAGGAAAAATTCTGTAGCATCATCTCCTAGCTCAAGTAGCTTTAAAACATGATGAGGGAAGAGACTATCTGCCTTCTTCCTTTGAAGAGATGGAAATAAAACATTGGCATTTTGACTTAATAATATGAAAAATAAGAAAAATAAGTGTCTTTCAGTAGTCAATATACCCAAACAGTGATGTAGAAATTAGTTGGAATAAAGCAATTAATGCTGACCAGCATCTCAAATATCAATCAAACATAAATGCAAAGTGAAGATTATACAAAGTTCCCAGATGGATCGTATTGGAACTGCAAAGTGCTTAAGATGGAATAAAATGTAAATGAAATGTGAACACAATATCATAAACTTAACAGAAAGATAGAAGAGATAATATATCCAGCAAAATTTATCTTGACGAAAAGCAATGCTTTCTAAAATCAGAGACTTTTAACTACACAGTAGAGAGTGTATATCAAGCTGGATTCCTGTTGCAGGGGGCTCTCTACTTTAGATATGGTTCTTGAAAGGATGCTTCCTCTTTGTCGCATACCATAAATGAAAGCCTTGCCATCAGAGTTTAGGATTCAGATAGATTGGTTTGAGAGGGAATAATTTAATAACTGGATGGTCCTTGTGAGGACCATTATAATAGGCCTGTAGAAACTCATTGACATTCTTTCTACTCTACAGCAAATAATCCCATACTATAACAAATTGGTTTAAATATAACTAAAACATGTTTTACCATGTGCGGGGTCTGACTGTAGAGGTGCAAAGTGAATCCAGAAGCATCCCCAGTCTAAAAATGGATCAGTAGTGTTATTCCATCCCAGCTAGGCTGAAATTCTATTTCAGCATCTATTAGCTTCCTGATTAGAAATAGTTCTGCCTTGTCTGCAGTTAAGTCTCACTATTACTGCTCTTAGGCACTGATTCACAATATCAACCGTTTGCCTGGTAATACATGAAAAAGAGAAATAGAGGTGCATGTCATCCATATATGATGCACACCTCTAATTGCTTGATGATTTTTTCCCCCAATAACTTCATGTAGATGTTAAATAACAGGGGTACAGGATTAAACACTGAAGTGAATCACAATCCATTTTAAAGGAACTGAATATCCATCCCTAGTATAGTATTCTAAGATGACCCCCAAAGAAGGATTTGAATTATCTTAAAATAGTAGCTCATAAGTCTGTTCTCACCAAGTAGTCCAGAAAGATACCATGCCTCTGACAAGAAGAATGAATTGAAAGACATATCTGTCTAGTTCAGGGGTTCTCAACCTTGGCAACTTTAAGACTTGTGGACTTCAGCTTTGCTGGCTGAGGAATTCTGGGAGTTGAAGTCCACAAGTCTTAAAGTTGCCAAGGTTGAGAACCCCTGGTCTAGTTCCTGGTATTGCTAATCTACCAGGGTGACCAAAATGACCTCAATCTCAATCCTGGCCTGATGACAGAAGGATTCAAATACCATCTAATCAAAGAAACCCTACAATAGCTTTTTGCCCAAAATGACATATTAGAAACAGCTCCTAAATTATGCAACATGGTGGGATCCAGAGAGAGCTTTTTTTTTTTTTTACATTTCTATTTTCCTAACAGCCAGTTTAAGACAAGAGGTCACCAAGGAAGTTTTGAGTAGGTACAGGAAAGAGGCAAGCATTTCCTGACTAGTTTTAATGGATCTGCAATAATTCACTGTGGCCAACTCACCATGGTCAACTCACCCCAGAACAACTCGCTGCGGGACAAGACTTAGACTAATATCAAAGAAATGGTGGAATTGAACAATTTTTTTAAAAAAAGGATGCAAAAGGAGGGACAGAATGAAATGCGAATGGCAAAGATTCAATATTTTTTTTATTTATTTTAAATATATAAATAGAATTGTTAAATTGTCTGGCAGTGAGTTGTCCCATAGTGAATTGGCTGTGGCGATTTGGGCTGCAGCAAGTTGGCCGTGGCGAGTTGGCAGTGACAAGTTGTCCCATTCCGAGTTTTAATTAGTCAAGGCTAGCAAGGACACAGCATGTGCATGGATGGCCTTGGACTACCTGGAATCTTGCTCACACTTTTGAGCCATACAAAGAAAGACTTTGCTATCACAGTTAGATAAGCAAATAGGTGCAACATATAACTGAACAGAAGTTATTATTCACAAATTGTCTGGCATAGAGTCACAGCAGGCAGCAAAGTTCTGTCTCTCAGCTTTCCTTTCTCCGTAACACCACAGGCCTTTTGCAATTTAGAATAACTGTGCTGAGTGATTCTGTGTGGATGCAATTTCTTTGCTTGGGAAGATTCATCCTGTGTCAGAATCCTCTTTGAGAGCTGTCCCAAGGAAGCCACCTGGTCCAATGATGGATGGAGAGGGAGACACATTATGAAATTAAACTTATTCTTGATTCTAGGTTGTACAAGGGAATGTTACAATACCTTGTTCAGTGGAAAGGTTACCTCCTTTTAGAAACTACCGGTATCTGGGTGAAATGTACAAATGTGAAAGCTGATAGATTGATGAAGAGGTTTTACGATAAATACCCCCACAAACCTCAAGGGAATGCTTAACCTGCTTTTTCTTTTCCCTGCAGGAGACTCTCTCTTTCTGATGGGGAGCCGACTGTCAACTTTAAAAATGAGCGTGGCTGTAGCCATTTTCACTATTCATTTTTGGTTGACGCATAGAAAGGTGGGAGGGGAGATTGCTTGGCTAGTCAAAATATTCTTTTGTCCCGTGGGAACCAAGAGACTGCAGGCTGGGCATTTCGTGAAAAGCCCGCCAAGAAGATGTATTGGGGAACGAAGTTGCTTGCATAGCTTTAGAGGTGGGATTTCTTAACTTTGCATTGGGGAATTGTTACATGTGTCTTCAGACTTGGTTTCATTTTTGATGTGCTGATACTTTTGTAACTAATAAACATGTTCTTTGAGGAATTTCGAAGCTTCGGAGTTCTACTTTATTTGTCTCTGTCTATCGGAACCTTGACAGGCAGTTTCATTGCCCTGAGCTCTCTGAAAACCATCAGGAAAGAAAAGGATATTCAGAATGTGTATGTGTCAGTTGCCCAAGTCCATTCCAGTGGCCCAAAGATTGACCAGGGCGTTGACAGAATCCCCACATGAAGTGTGAGAAAATTACCCAAAACAGTCAGATCTTTCAAAAAGATCATCTCTACAGAGGTTAGGCATATATAGTGCAAACATTTGTGTGCAGTGGGTGAAGTGTCAAACAACATTATGCCATGCCATGCAGCTCTGGTTTTAAATACTTATAGTGTAGTGGACATTCAAATGCATAGCCCAAAGTTTAAAAAATAGTCTTTAATAGGGATTGGAGAGGGCAGGAGAAGATATTGGATTGTACCATGCTATTGTCTTTCAGTTGGGTGACTTTGGGGTATCACTCTCTCGCCTGTTAATATTAATATATCGCTTGTCTGTGTATGTCATGCCATACGCTAAATAAAAGAACTCGTTTTCAATCCAAGTAGCCTCACAGGATTGTTGTTGTGGGGAAAATGGGAAGAGGAAGGATTATTAGGTATATTTGCTGCCTTGAGTGATTGATTAAAAATAATAAAGGCAGAATAAAAATAAATAAATAAAACAATAAAGCAAGCTGTCCAAATTAAAGAACTGCAGCCTGTTGATGCTGCAGGTTGTTACTATAGTTTGTTCAGAAACCCTACTACTGAGCCCCTGCAAGATGTGATTGGGAAGGTTGACTTTCTCTGTGGTAGACCTCACTCTGGAACACCCCTTCCCTGAAGTTATGGTCTCTATCTTTCCTGCATTTTGCAAGCAAATCAAATATATTAATATTCCCAATGTTTTGAGCCCTTGTTGATAGGCTGAGGGCATCTGTCACCCCCACCCTACTCCTACCTCCACCCAGATTTCTTTTTCTTTTTATGACCCTATAATCCTTTCTTTGGAGTGGAGTCAGGCTAACTGAATGGAGCTGAGTGTTTACTGGCTGGATACCCTTCCCAACGCCTATACGAAGTTTGCAGCAGATATTTTCTCTTTACGCCCTGATAGAGAAACATCTGTCACTGCCAAAGATTGAACTCTCAATCTTCTGAGTGGGAGGTGAGCATCTTTACCTCTAGGCACCATGCCACTCTACATATATACAAAGATATACATAGATATTTCATTGCTGCTGTTTTTGTGGGTGTTGCTATGTGTGGGTGGGATCATTTGGGATTGGGGTAGTCTACTAATGCAAATAAATAAATAAATAAATATAATAAATCAGGAAGTAAGAGTGGGAACCAAACTGTATTTTTGAGGACTGCTGAGCATGCAAGAAATTGGACTGCCAGCAAGAAGTTGTTAGAGCTGTTAGCTGTTAGCTATGAGGGTGTTTTTTGGAATAGTGAATAACACATGTGGTCTTTGCTCAATGACCACTCATTCAGGTGACTCTTTGAACTTACATGGGGGTGAATAAGAACTTACAACTTGTCCTTGATGTTTCAACAGTCACAATATCCCCCACGGTCACATAAACCTAATAAATCTACATTATTGATGCATGCCATCATCTTCCTTTGAATATTTTTGCTGATCTATTTTAAGCTTCACTTTATATTCTCTTGTTCTACAAGTCTCAGGTAGAAGATATGTACACCACCAAAATAGAATGGCTTGAAATATATCATGTGTATAATATCCGCATCATTGACCATGCAGTATGGAAATGAGTCAAAACTGACAAGGATAGTGAGGGGAAGCAACCATCTGTAATGCACAGGAAGGGTTCATTTTCTTTTGCACTGCTCTTCAGCAGACACTTTTTGCCTCACAAGGCAATTTCAAATGTTCTGGTTAGTGAAATAGGAAGCCAATCAAAACAGTTCAAATCTTTCTAAGCTTTAGTCATCTCTACCCATGGAACAATTATCCATGCATCTTTCTTGGACTGAGTCTACTGTTACTAAAATCATTTCCATGGTAAATGTCATAGAGCAGCGGTTCTCAACCTGTGGGTCGCGACCCTTTTGGGGGTCGAACAACGCTTTCACAGGAGTCGCCTAAGACCATCGGAAAACACATATTTCCGATGGTCTTAGGAACCGAGACACTGCTCCTCTATCCGGCCGCCGCCGCCCTCCTCCTCCTCCTCTGCTGGCTCCTCCATCTCCTCCATCTCCTCCGACAGCACCTGCTCCTGCTGCCTCAGCACCATTTCACGGCAGCCATGCCAACTCCCAGCTGCCGGCTGGGAGCCAGGCTGACTCCCAGATGATTCCCAAGAGCCAGGCCTACACGCGGAGGCTGGGCCAATTCCCAGCTGATGTGCACACACCGAGCTGACTCTCAACTGGCTGTTGGGTGCCAGGCAGTGTGTAGCGGCCCTGCCGGTTCCCCACTGACGTCCGGATGCTGACCCGACTCCCAGCTGACTGTCGGGAGTCGGGCAGTGCTCATGGGGGCCATGCGGACATCAGCTGGATGCTGACTGCATCCTCCCTGTCTCCCGACTCATGGCAAGCCCAGGGGCTTGACACGCGCCCCCGATGCCACCCTGGGCCGGCTCAGCTGCATGGGCAGCCAGTCCGAGCCAAGCTGGGTCTGGGCCGCTGCTGGCGCTGCTGCTGGGCTTACTCTCCAAAGATCCATCCATCCTTCCTTCCTTCCTTCCTTCCTTCCTTCCTTCCTTCCTTTCCCCTTCAATCTCCTTCCTTCTCCATCTCCTTCCTTTCCCCTTCAATCTTCCTTCCTTCCTTCCTTTCCCCTTCAATCTCCTTCCTTCTCCATCTCCTTCCTTTTCCCTTCAATCTTCCTTCCTTCCTTCCTTCCTTCCTTCCTTCCTTCCTTCCTTCCTTCCTTCCTTCCTTTCATCTCCATCCCTTCCCCTTCAATCTCTCTCTCCTTCCTTCCTTCCTTCCTTTCCCCTTCAATCTCCTTCCTTCTCCATCTCCTTCCTTTCCCCTTCAATCTTCCTTCCTTCCTTCCTTCCTTCCTTCCATCTCCATCTCCATCTCCATCTCCATCTCCATCTCCATCTCCATCTCCATCTCCATCTCCATCTCCATCTCCATCTCCATCTCCATCTCCATCTCCATCTCCATCTCCATCTCCATCTCCATCTCCATCTCCATCTCCATCCCTTCCCCTTCAATCTCTTTCTCCTTCCTTCCTTCCTTCCTTTCCCCTTCAATCTCCTTCCTTTCTTCCCCTTCCCTCCCTCCCAACATTTTTGAGCAAGGAAGAGTAAGCTTCTCCAGCAAGCATTGCTATATTGTTTTTGTGATTAATCACTATGCTTTAATTATGTTCAATTTGTAACAATGAAAATACACCCTGCATATCAGATATTTACATTACGATTCAAAACAGTAGCAAAATTGCAGTTATGAAGTAGCAACGAAAATAATTTTATGGTTAGGGGTCACCACAACATGAGGAATTGTATTAAAGGGTCGCGGCATTAGGAAGGTTGAGAACCACTGTCATAGAGTATAATATTTGACTACTGAAATAGATAATAGGTTTACCCTGGTGGGTTCTGTTAACTGATAATAAGTAATGTCTAAAAGCTGTTTAACTTCTCAAGATCTGAGTTCCTAGCCTGTAATGATTAAGAATCCTGTGCCTAAACAGCAGAAAGAGAAGAATTTCCATGCTTATTCAAACTAGAGTTTTATTCCAATTTAATTAAGATATACATTTATTTATTTATTTAATTTATATGCTGTCACCTCACAGACCCAAGGGTATCTTTGTATATAAAAGATACAAAGAAGTTGCTACTGATCTTCTTTACAGCAGTTATAAGTATAATTTTACTATCTACTCTGTATTTATAACATAACTTTCTTCTTTCTGTAGTCTATTTTTTTCACTCAACTCTATCCTTGCTGCTTTTCTGGTGGTTGCCATTATGATATTACAGTCCAAAAACAAAAATATCTCAAGGGAAAAAGAAAAGTTAAGCTTTGCCCTTTTTTCTCTTTTGACTGAGTGCCCTTAATACTTTCCTCTCAAGTGGCACTCCACAGATTTCAGTCATCATCACACTCAACATCTCCAGAATTACAGTCAACATCACAATTTGCCTCATATTACCTTTATGTTTTGTTTTGTAAAATCCACTGATTTTATAGTAAATAATAGTAAGAATAATAGTAATATAGTAATAATAATAGTAGCAATATAGTAATAATAGTAGTAGTAGTAGTAGTACTAGTACTACGGTAGTAGTAATAGCAATTTGCATGAAGGTCTGGTTAATTTTTCCAATTTAATTCCAATTTGTTCAAAAGCACTATCACAAAAAAAAAACAATCCTTCAAAATAAGTGTCATTTGGCCACTTAAACTTTGTGCCAAAAGTTTATTTCTTTGTGATCCAAATAAAATAATAATCTTACCAATCAGCAAATCTCTCTTTAGCTATAAAATAAATGTAAATAAACATCTGAAAAAGGTTAGGAAATGTAGCTCATGTGAACCTTATATCCATACAGACTGCATCACCAGCTATGATGAAATTCTTTGATTTCCAGTCTCTCAATTTACAAACCCACTTCAAGAATTCTTTTCCTCCAATTTACTCAGGAGAAGCAGCTGTCTGGAGTGGAAGGGGCAATCTCACAATCTCTCCTTTTTCGGTAGAGATTTTGTCAGCCAGAATTCTCTGTGTGGCTACTGATCTCATTTCTTCAGGGATATCTATTTTGATGCCAGAAGTTCCTCGCTATCTGATGTTCTTAATGAATAATTAATATATGGTTGACCTGGATCTATTTATAATCCACCAAGGTCACAGTTCAATTTTTGGATAGATTGAAAAAATAATAAATAGTAAGATTCTGTAACATAAACCTTTATGGGAGATTCCCTACTTCTTTCTCTCTTCTTGGTGATTGTGGAACCCAAAATGTTCTTTGCAGAATGACATTGGCTCTATACACACTCTATGAGAAAGGCTCATAAGTAATGACAGAAATATGGATAGTTTTCAGAGAAATACAGTATCTCAATTCCTCAGGAAAGAAAAGTCAATGGGACCACCTATTCTTAGTGTAAGGGTCTGGCAGCTACCTTTTTCTTTTTTTTTGTCTTAATAAAAAGTTATTTTATAAGGCTATTTTCAAGTGCTTTTTCCACTAACTCAATCAGAGGTTCGTACTGCTCCTTCCCTCCTAGCTTTCCGTAAACTTTTAAAAACACATCTTTGCAGACAGGCCTGGGGCGTGTGAGCTGTGCTCTGCCCCTGGGCCTTTGATTGGGAGTGTATGTTGTATGAGTGAGTATAGTTTTTATAGTTTCATAGTTTTATACTGTACCATTTTTTAAGTGACCTATGTATTTTGTACTTATATTTCTGTTGTGAGCCGCCCTGAGTCTGGGGAGAAGGGCGGCATATAAGTCGAAATAAATGAAATGAAATGAAATGAAATCAGGATTTGCTGGCTTAACCTCAGTGGAAAATGTAGAGCTTTGCCAAACTGCAGGTGCCACTATGCAGGAAGGATCTGATAATTATATGCATGTTTACGTACATCTGCATTCCAAATCATCTCTAATTTGTTCATTTATTGAAATCAGTATTTTTATGTTTTTTAAAGTGTTTGTACTAATTCATTCTTTTCCTTACCCGTTGCTCCTCCTGGGTGGAAAATAGGTAGTTCTTTTTAGAGTCAAAACAGGGCATCTTGTATTTAGACATGACTTGAATCCTTTCAAAATTTCCCATTTTGTATTGAAATTCAGATATACAGAGGCTACATTTCATTGTAGTGAAATTTCCCATTTATTGTATGAATTTATAAGGAAAGATGGTAGAAATTATGAAGCAAATTCTTCTTTTTCTATTTAAATTAATATCTAATAGAGATCAGCTGCTATTAGAATACATATGATACATATCCTAGTTATTATTTCTCTGGTTGCCAATAATAGTATACTGCTCAAAAAATTAAAGGGAACACAAACGTATAGGATCCTATACATTTGTGTTCCCTTTATTTTTTTGAGCAGTATATATAACCCCTATTATTTTGTTATGATTGTTAGTATTTAGGAAAACCCAGAGCTGAGATCAAAAGACCAAAAGGTAATTTTGCTCAACCAAGCCACCTGTTTGTTTGTTTGTTTGTTTATTTATTTATTTATTTATTTGTTTGTTTATTTTATGATGTTCATGAGTTGCTTCAGTTGAAGCCAGCTGTGTTGATGGAATGAAGCAAACATATTGTCATTACTTCAAACACTTTGAACAAAGTTTCTAGAAATTTTGAATCTCTCTTAAGACTTGATCCAAGAAATTGACATCATGAGAATCACAGAAATGAAACGGGTAATATTTCTGGTAATGAGGACTTTGTCTTTGGGGCAGAATGTTAAAATATTATTTTAAAAGTTCTAAAACTCTAAAAAGAAAAGAAGAAAAAACAGTTGGGTGGATGAACATGCTGATATAGCTTTGACTGTCTGAATTATTCACAAAAGATTACAAAAATGTTTTGAACTTTTGACATTAGCACCTGCAGGGTTGATGTGGTGGCTTAGTATAATTGTTGGGCTCCTGGACAGCTGACTCAAGTTGGAAAGCAATCCTTTTCTCAGGCACAAATCACACAGCCTACTTAACAAGATTTGTCAAGGAGAAAGAAATAATTTCAGTACCCAACCTATTTTCCATTAGAATCAATATAATTCTTAGGACATTAAAGTAGAGCCTTTCATAGTATCTTTTTATGTCTTTTCTCTTAACTGATGTGGAGATGGATCTTTTTACTGATCATGGGTTTGGCTGTCTGTGTAGGAAGGCATCTCCTGTATATAGTATCTGTGATAGCAAAGTAGATGTTGTTTGTTGTTGTTGTTTGCCAGATGTTGTAATCTTGTTGCTAATTTTATGTTCCTGACTCAGGGAGCTTTGCTTCTGTTAGTAAATGCTTATGCAAGAAGATTCAAACCTGAATACATAGTTATGTCTTTTCTAAGTATGTGCATGGAAAGTCAATTTCTTGAATCAAGTCCTAAGAGAGATGTTTATTATCCTAAGTCTGATGTTTATTCTAGCATCATTTCTCCTATCAAGGAAGTGATTGCAGCAGTACATTTGACCAGTCGTGGGATTCAAATATGTGAACAACCGGTTCTCTGTGTGGATGCCACTTCCGGAAGTCCATTTTGGGCTTGGGCAACAAAAAATTAGTTACCGGTTCTGCCAAACAGGCTGAATCCCACCACTGCATTTGACTGAAACTTTGCAGAGTGATAGGCTGAGCTATATCAAGCGCTATCACTTTTGCTTGCATTTCTTTTGATAGTTGGCTCGTCCAAAATCTTTCATTTTTGAAGTTTAAAAATTATTCTTCCAGTATGTGTCATATCTTCTTAAAGATAATGTGTAGTGAACCAATGCTATTATTTCTTCCTACCTGACCAGTAATTAATTAAGAAGGGATCAAGACTGTTAATGCTCTGTAATCCCTTCATTCACATAATTCTGCATAATAAGCCTTTAATCCTAATGACTCCAAAAGTTGACAGAGAAGACATGGTGAATTTTATTGGCATAATGCTATGGCTGATGGCTATTTTCTCTCCTCTTTTCTCCATAGCAGTAGTAAATTACAGATAACAGTTGAAAAAAGTTTAAATGAGTTGATTTACACGTAAAAGCTACAATCAAAATTCTGACCATGTTCTATAACAAGCAAGTGCCACTGGGATTAATCAGATTTATGTCTGAGTAAATACACTTACATCTAGACTGCAGGCGTGATAAGTGGCAAATTTCATAAATATATAGTATTAACTTCTTATTATCTATGCAGAAATATATTATTTTGTCAATAAGATTACAGAATTAGAGTTCAGTGAAGTTAACAACTGAAGAAACTGGGATGGTGGTGATGATGATAGTTGCATACTGCCAACTCTTTTCAGATCCCTTTACAATAAAAAAAATCTTTACAATGAAGATTAAAAGGTCTATAGTAATTGTAAATCAAAACCTATAATCAACCCTGTAACAGCCTGCATTCAGCCTTGGACTCCTGCTGGTTCTTTCATGGAGATACCCAAACACAAGCTTTCTGCTAGGTAGCTGGTAACAGAAGCTGAAATTAGGAGTTAGTTTAATTTTTCATAATTTCTGATAGGGAAATGTTCTCATAGGAAGAGGAGGAGTTGCTGTTGAGCTGGCATCTGAAGTGGAGTCGAAACCAGCAAGGATTTTTGGCAAGAACTGGAAGACGAACGTTGATAGAACAGATTAGTGGCTAGTACAACCTAAAATAAATCTACACAGCAGTGGTTGTTGAAAATGTATTGTTGGCTAATAAGCCTACATTGGACCAGGCAGTAATCATATTGCTGAAAGCTTGTTAGTATGAAGCCAGATCCAACAAGGCTGCTGAAGAGATTTGTTGGGTGAAATCAAAAGATTCATTGGAGACCCAGAGATGAGCACGTGCTTTGGACTTTCCCTTTGCTTTGCAGATGGTCTCTCAGGGATTGAAGATGCTAGAAGACTCTTCTTTCAGTCAGAGTCATGGAAGAAGCCCGTGTCAGTCCAAGAAAGAAAAAAAATGACATTATATTCAGCCCTTCCTCAAAAAAGATATGAGTAATCAGAAATAGCCATGTGAACACACATATAACATAAAAACTTATGAAAGCATAGAGCTAGTTTATGTGTATAAACACGGGGGAAAAAACAAAAGTGTGTTGCAATATCTTTGTAATCACAAGGCACTGGGGGCAGAAGGATGTGGAGATGAGATGACCTTATCTTTATTTGATAGAAAGAAATCCTTGCTTATTCTTCTAAGCATTATAGCAGACATGTCAAACACAAGGCCCGGGGGCCAGATGTGGCCCGTGAAGTGGTTTCATGTGGCCCGTGAAGCCATCCTGGAAACAGTGAGGGAACAGCCCCCTCTGCCTTGGCCCTGGCCCAGGCCAGCTGGGAGCCAATATACAATTTTATGGTGGCCATCTATGCTGAAACACATTCAGTCTTAGCTCCATAACCCCCCCCCCCATAGACTGAGAGGAACAGTGAGGCTCCTCCAGTGGACCATACCTTGGCACCTGCCCTGGTCCCATCCCCTTCTGCCAGAGACCCTCAGATCTATCCCACTCCTGCCAGGCCCCCACAGGCACCCTTGATGTTTTCAGCTCTTTAAACTGGAGCTCAGCAGCTTCTGAGACAATCATCTTGGATGGGTCAACTCTGATGGTATGTACCTCAGCATGAAACCATGTTGTTTATTTGTTGTGATTTTCCTCATAGTCATGCTTTCTCTTCTAGCTTTTTTCTCAGTGGAATCTTATTGCTGCTGAAAATGTGGTTCTTTTTTTCTTTAAGATAAACTAAGGAAAAGGTTGTCACCAAAGATGGAGCTTTCTGTGTCTTGTAAGCATGGGATTTCCCCCAAACTATAATTAACCAATGACTGATGTTTAAGGACATACTGTAGAAATTGAAGAACAGTTCCTCTGTAAATGTATATCTGTATATCTGTTTCACACATCACAACTACTCCATTGACAGTTAAGCACATATGCCTTCTACATCTTGCCCTGGGATTTTTTCTCACAATTAAAAGATTTGTCAACTAAGCAATCAAGTGGCTATGACGGACATTTTGTGTGATCAGATGTCTAGTTATTAACCTCAAAACAAAGAACTTAGATCTAGTTAAGATGCCTTAGATGCATTCCCTTTCCATTTTTGTTAAACAATGAGTACATTCTGCTCAGGAATATGGGGCATAGCTACATACAGTAAATAAGTGTTAGCATCAGAGATCCATATGACTGGACTGGTTTTAGGCAGGATGCATTTTCAAAAGCTGTAATAAGGAGCAGCCTTTTTGTCTGGGGATCTTTGGGTTTTCAGACAAAGAGTTCCCTCGGTTTTTGGGTGGCCAAAACTTGGACACAGTGGTCATTCCTTCCTGAAGATGAACAGTTGAATCTCTGTGCTGATTGAAATACTGATGTAAAGACCATTTACAATGAAAATCCCCAAATCCCCCTTCACTGTGAATTTAATAACACAGATGTCTGTAAAGCAAATGCCAGCTGATTATTGGAAAACAAATTTACTAAGAGGTTTGTAGTAATCAAACATTACTGCTAAGTAGTTCCTATCACTTTAGAGGCACGCTTGCACATTCCTAGTGAAAGAGTGATATTCAGTCAGATTAGCACCTGGCTGCTAATTTTTATCTTTTCCAAATTACACTTAGTGTAAACTGAAAGTTTATAGAAGGTGTGGACCTATATTTATATTCACATACAGTATAACAGGATTGGAATGGGTCTGGAGAAACCTAGATGCAAGACCCCATTCAGCTGTTGCTTTCAATGCATCAATCTCTACCTCCCTACCACAATACACAAGTATTGTGGAGATAAAATGTAGGGTGGTCTCTGTTGGGTTGCCTCAATTTCCTCTTCTGGCTTTATCACTCAGTGACTTCTGGACATTTTTTTGATCCTCAAATCTGAGGTCTCTATTCACTGTCTTCATAGACATGGGGAATACCATCTGGCACCCTGTGGTTATGCTGTCTTTCCTCTATGTTGTATCTGCTATGGTGTTGCATCTGTACCTTTTATCAGGAGGTTATTCTCCAAAAGTGGCTTGTCGACTTCTTTTCCCCAAAATTTGTCAGTGAAGGAGTTCTTCTTTCAACAATGTTCTGACTCCACTCTTTTCTGGATACTGGATTTATACACTATTGATTACTCTATTTGGCTGTATCTTCATATTTACTGCTTGTACAAGTACTTGAGGCTTTCCCCCAAATGTATTACGTACAAACACCACATATTCTTTTAAAGCTCCCTAGCACTTGACTCTTCACTGGGCAAGTAGCAACACCTATCTCTTGTGTACTCCTCTGTGAATGCAAGGATGTTTTGAAGTAGGGTGGTGACATCCTGCACTAGTTCTAATGGCTTCTTGTCTATTCTTCTTTTCTCTTCTGATTTATTGGCTTAATGTCTTGATTCTCACAGGGCTGCAATTTCAGTCCTTTGGTTAAGTCCTTTAATTTACAAGCAGCATCAAGGTCTCCATGCCCCATTCCCTGGTCCCATTTGGTTTCACAATCTTTGTGATTGTAATTCTTTGTTGTCCTTGCTTGAACTTATACATGGGCTAATTCAAAGTTTCAATTTTTCTGGACAGATTGCCTTTCACAAGCAATTCTCCATTCTCAGTGACATAAAAAGAGTTGCTTTTAATAATAAATAATCCTACATAACATCCTTTCTCTCTGATATATTTTATTGACAGCAGACTTAACTTCAGATCTGGAGCATATAAGCTGCCCTTAATTATTAAACTGAACACCTAATTAGGACAGAAATGTACAGAGCCTCTCCTGGCTCGGATGATATTTTCTCTACTTGCCAAGTAAATGGTAGATTTACAGTCATGCAATAAATCGGTCTTTCTCTGTATTGAAATTAAAAATTGTGACAGAATCAAAACAGATGCCCTCTGATAACCCCTTTGTTGTGGGGATTCATTGATCTGTCTCCTGTCTGGTTTTTCTTATACTGGGCTCAGCTAAGTCATTAGCTTTGGAAGGCAATCTAACAAGTTTGCCTTGTCTCCCTTTCCTGGGACAATTGATTTGTAAATGACTTGAGTTATTTCAAATGAAGCATTTCTTTTCTTTTCTCCAGGCCTTACAAGCAGATTCTTGACTGAGAGCTGTATCCTCTCCCTCAGAATTATGTAAATTAAAGGCTTACAAGTGATTCATCATCCAAGTAATATCTGCTTCCTCTTTCATTTCTATTGTGTGAACCACAGCTTGCTGACTTCTAGATAGTGAATTTAAAATGAAGGCAGCTAGCATTTCTTCCTCTGCAGGCAAGTTTAGCTACTCAGGTTGATTTGCAATATTTCTTATTTGACTTATATGCAAATTTAATTCAATGCTCTTCCCCCCTCCCGGTTGTTACATAACTTCCTTTTTCTTATAAATCTGAGGAGTTTGCCTAATGTCTTTGGTTTATGGAATTCATGATGTCCTCTGAGCTTGGTTGTTCACTTGCAGACTCACAGGACTCACACTGCTGATGTAATCTAGTTGGGTAGTAAAATATCTGCAAGCAAGCAACTAAACTCAAACAGCACTAAGAACTCCACAGTTCAATCTGAGCTCCAGATATTTTCTTTGGTTGGGTTTTTGGTTTAAATTAAAGCCCCTAAATGCACAAAATAATGTAGCTTTGTAGTATAATAATGTAATACACAAGACAAATCATTCTAGCTGCTCTGCCATTTAATACACCCTAGACTATTTGCTACTCTCCTGGTTCTGTGGTCCAGGGCAAAGGTGATCTCTGGAAGCTTCAGGAATATTTTCATTTTGGATGACCAGAGAGAATGTAGGAAGGAAATCAAACCTTCCATGATTCAACCTTTCCCCATTTTCTCTGACTTTTCAATCAAATTCCAGCAAAATGTTAGAGATTATATTTAAACAGATTTAATACCAAGCTTAAAACCAAGGCTGAAATTAGCAAGGCACATTTAACACCAAGACTGAAATTAGCAAAAGGCATCAGCCTTCTCAAAGTCAGAAACCCTTTCTACAGATTTTCTCATTAACAAAAGCTTCTTCATTCCTGAGGTCATCACCCTGCTTTGTAATGCAAAGACCCTGGTAGCAGGGTACCTAACTACCAACTCCTTTTGGTTGGCCAACTAATTGTGGTCTTCAAGAATTTGCAGAGGACAGGCGTTGTTTGCATGCTTTCAAGGAACAATAGAGGGACTTTCCTATAAAAGAAACCACCCCAAGAAATTAACATGTGGCTATCTTTGAACAGCTGATCTTTGTTTGCTTGTATTGTGCCTTCAGAAATAAACTTCCTCTTTTTTTAAGCAACTGTTTTATGTATTTTCAATACCTGCTTGAAACGAACTGTATTTCCTTATAATAGAAGAATTCTGATCCTTCCACTTTCTCTATAAGCTTAAATTTTCCTGAACCATTCCTGGAAGTTTTCTGTTTTCTTTCCTAATTTCCTTTTTTCTGCTCAGGATACAAATCTATTCTCTCCTTTATGGAGCCTCTTTCTTTCTGTTGCAAAAGCCCAGGATTCTACTGAATTGTGGATATGTAAGTGTGCATTTCCCAGAGCAGAAATCTGCTCTGAGCAGGATTAATGTAATAAAGACTTTATATAATTATAAGAGAAGGAAGATGAAACACCTTATAACAGACATGTCAAACTCGCAACATCACATGACGTCGCACAACGTATTGGAGCTTTTTTGCCATTACCAGCAAGAGGGGACGCGGCTCCGGTATGATGAAACCAGCCCAAGGGCTGGCAGTTTGACACCCCTGCCTTATAGGGATAGGCAAAAGGCCATCAGATAACTGCATCCTTCCAGGAGGATAAAAACATGCACTTTGAAAGGATGGTGGAAAGAAGTCGCCTGTGGCAAGATGGGCAGCAAATAAATTTAAATAAATAAATAATAAAAAATAAATATCAAACAGCAGAGTGAGTAGTACATTAAAAGGGACCATCAAAGGAAATCTTTACCTCTCCTATTACAGCATTCTGCTCCACTGTGGTCAGTAGATGTGCCCAAGAGTCAGTGCCCTATGCACATTACAAGCTCCTTAGAGGAAAGATATACACTATAAATGCTGTATAATTGGAGTTTGACTCCTAATGATGTCATGGACCTATTACTTTTACTATTTAATGTGGAAGGCATGTGCTAATATCTACTGGGATTTTTCTTCTTTCATTTCTCAGACTAGCCTACTATCCTTGTGTTCCCTGGTGGTTTCTCACTAATCGGCCATATTCAAACCTGCTTATTTGAACTCAAAAGTTCGTACATTTCCCAAATTCTAGTTTTAAAAAAGCAATCTCTTTAAAAAGAGAAAGAAAGAAAGAAGCCTACATATGTTACAGTTTTATTAACTATTCCTCTCAGTTCTTTGGAAAACTTTAATTCCTCACTGGTCTCTAGCATGCTGGCACAAAGAATCTATAATCAATTTTCCACCCATTACAGTTTAAATCTAGAGGGAGGAAGGAAGGAAGGAAGGAAGGAAGGAAGGAAGGAAGGAAGGAAGGAAGGAAGGAAGGAAGGAAGGAAGGAAGGAATATTGAAGGGGAAAGGAAGGAGATGGAGAAGGAAGGAGATTGATTGGGGAAGGAAGGAAGGAAGGAAGGAAGGAAGGAAGGAAGGAAGGAAGGAAGGAAGGAAGGAAGGAAGGAAGGAAGGAAGATTAAAATCCTAAAGTCAAAATTGTGAAGTTTTTGAGGGTTGGAATCACTGAACAGATTAACTTGTCCTTGAGGAGATGGGCGGTTTAGAAACATGAAATATAAACAAGCAAGTAAACAAAAAAACAAGTAAACTTAAACATTTCCACATGACAGCATTTGATGTGCTTCTCTCTTGAGGGTAAGCTTTATTTATTTAATATTTAGACCACCTGGTTGCTAAATGACACTGGATGGCTTACAACTAAAACCAACATATAAAATAATACATCTGATTGGAAAAACAAAATATAGGCCAAAACTGAAGTGGAGCAGACTAAAAAGAATAAAACACATGGCTTCATTCTTTCAGGAAGAACAGTTATAAACTAAGGGGGGAAAAGTAAAAAAAAAAAAAAAAAAAGAACAATAAGTAGAAGTGCATGTTCCAAGAAGTGCCTATTCCAAGATTGCTATTGCCTGCTTCCTAGAGTTGAGAGAGAATGACTGACATGAGATTACTTTGTACTTAAACTGGGATTAGAATTCAATCTCCTGGTCCCTAGCCTTGTCCCTTAATTATTACACCAAACTATCTCTCTGTATAATTATTATTGTTTAAGTAAAAAGAGAGTACATAAATTTATAGAGAGGCTGAATCTGCTGTTGAAGCATCATTGATAAGTAACTTGTTCTGAGTAAAGATGCCTTTTGCAATTGACTGATGGTGAATTTGTCAATGCTGATGGTGTTCAAGTGGTGCTCCAGTTGTTTTTGGGATTGCATGTAAGGTGCCTGTGACTATTGGTATTTCTGATTCTGGATGCTCAGATCAGAATATAGCTGGAAGGGACCTTGGAGGTCCTCTAATCCAGCCCCCTGCTCAAGCAGGAGTCCCTATATCATTTCAGACAAGTGGCTGTCCAGTCTCTTCTTAAAAACCTCGAGTGATGAAGCACCCACAACATCTGAAGGCAAGCTGTTCCACTAGTTAATTGTCCTCACTGTTAGGAAGTTTCTCCTTAATTCCAGGTTTTTTCTTGTCTTGCCTTCTTGTGCTTTGGAAAATAATTTGACCCCCTCCTCCTTGTGGCGGCCTCTCAAATACTGGAATACTTTGTGATTCTTGCTGTTGCTCTTCAGAGATCGATATCTTTAAACTGGAATTCATATTTTAAACAGAAGGAATTAACTAATGGTCCTCAACCAATGGTCCTATTTTCTACTCTGACTTCCAGTGATTCTCCAGGGTTTGGGGCAGGCAAACTGGCCTTTCATCTTCTAGGCTAACTGATCTTTTTAACTGGAAATGGCAGTGATAGACTACATGTTCTCTTAGTGGGGTGAGGATTTGCTATGATAATTTCTAGTTCCCTCATTGGGTATCACTGTTTATAGACTTCATTTGGGGAATTATTGTTGTTAAAGTGACCTAAAACATACACTACAATGCCCTCTAGGTATTTCCTAAGAAAGAGTTGTTATGGCTACATGGTTGTGAACTGAATGTATTCACTCATAAATAGGGCGAGGAAGAACAAAAGAGGAAAGGATAGTGGAAATGTATTAAGACTAGCAGAAATGTATTTTTTCCTCCACATAACACAATCAATTTACCCAACCACTTCTTCTACATACTATGAATGGCAGAAAGGCTCTGTCTTCTTCTGAATAATGGACAAGAAAGATCAGAGTGTATTATTCCCATGATTTCATGAGACCCATTTAACCAAACCAAGTTCTTTCTCCATTTCCTCCAGGTCATCTTTGTAGTGGAACACTTACAATTTTCGCAGCTCATAAGCCTGTACTGAAAAATGAGCCTTAAGTGTCTTGCATATTATGGGTCACTGACAATGCAGACTTATATGTTTTAATTCATTTTTTTAAAGCAGTTAGCTGGCTTTTGGAAAGAAGAACGGTTCTTTCCCCTGTACAAACTATTGCTAAGTTACAGAAGAAAAGAACCGAGCATACAATAAAATGTTCTGCCTTAGTTTGAACTTTCTGGCAAGGTCAAATTTCCCCATCGCCATAATGATGCCTAGTTAGGAAATCTAGAGCACCAAGAGAAGCTCTTTTCTCTTGATCTTTCTCTCTTTCAAGACATGGGTGGAAAGAAGGCACTGGTGCAAGTTTGAAGTTTTAGTAGAATAAAGAAAAATCTTGAAGAGATGGATATTTCCTATCTGCCTTCAGTGCTCAAAATATAGCTAAAAAGAGCAGGAGAAGAAGAAACTTATTTTACTTTGTAACAGGCTAACCTGAAGTTCAAGTGCCGTGAAACAAGAAGTCTGCAGCACAGTGGGGGAAAAGGCTGCTATCTCCAATTATAACAGCAATAAATATTTGTTTAGTGGCATTTGAATTAAAGGAATAAGGATCAGCTACAAGCGCTTTTCTGTTTGATAGGAATACGCTTCCACATTGTTAAACTGAACTAAAACCAGGCAGCTTGCCAGGAGCTGTTTGAAAGGCAACTGAGATTTTTCTAAAGTCAAAAATATAAATTCCAGCTTAACCTGAAGCATGATAAATAGAGGTGCTATAAAGCTAATGCTACAATAACTGCTCCAAAAAACAGGAGCCAGTGTAAAGGTTTGCAGTTTGGCTCCTATTATAGATCCACATCCAGGCTTTTGACCATAGCTTTTTGGTATGGTAGAAGGGGGGGAAAAGAGTTGGAGAAATCTTAAGGCAGGTATTGTCCTAGTTTTGGGGAATATGGCTCATTAAAACTTCTTCTGAGTTTATTGTACTTAGCAGCAACGACTTCTACTATAAGAAATCTGAACTTCAGAAACAGAAAAACTGCAGGTCAGAATATGAGTGAAAAATGGAAGATAAGGTGGTCCATTTCTTAGAGCACTGCCTGTGTCTTCTAAGGATGCCTGATTCATGGAGGGAACTGGCTTCCATATTTTTGTATCTATCTTTTATATATTTTTGCTCTACATGTGATGATTTAAGAAAAGCTAGATTGAAACATAGATGAGTGAAAATTTCCACCTTTTCTTTTGCAGCTGACAAAAATAAATTTTACGGAGGTATACAGGCTTCCTATTTTCATGTCTTTGGTCTGTCCCTGTGACCTGGTAATAGTGATAGCTCAGTGGTGGGATTCAGCCAGTTTGCACCACTTTGGCAGAACCAGTAACTAAATTTTTTTGTTGCCCAAGCCCACAATGGACTTCCAGAAGCAGATCCACACAGGGAACTGGTTGTTCACATATTTGAATCCCAGCACTGGGATAGCTGCATACTTTCCCCCCAGAACAAAGGGTAAAACATGATGGCAGTTACTTACAGAAAAACCTAAATAGGAATTTTCAAACCTTCAAATGTGACGTCCCAACTGAAAGACTTGAAACAAATCACCTAAGCCAGTTATTCCCCAAATGGTAGCAAGTGGAAGCAAAAGTGAGCATAAAGGCATTATTGCTAAAGAAAATCTTTATGAAGGGTAGATCAATTAGAATAAGAAAGATAATCCATTATTATTATGTCAAGAATAAACATTTTACCGTAATTTCATCTTAATTCCTTCAGCCCATTTTAGCAAGAGAAAGGAAGGTCTAAGACTGGCCTGGAACCATTTGAGACCAAAGTGTGGAGTCCAGGTCCAGAGTTTAAAGGGCAAGATCACAACTGAAGACCGTGGATCTTATTGGCCCCCACCACATTTTTATTTGAAGCAATAGAAATCTTCTCCCCCTTTGTGTGTGTGTGTGCGTGTGTGTGTGTGTGGATTTCTGCTTCAACCGGCTTTTTCTGCTGTTGCTTGGTTTGTTTTTTTCTGTGGTGGAGAAATTTAATTGCATATTATTATAATTTCTGTAAACTGCCACACTGAAAAGAAGGGTGGTACAAATGTATCCAACAAATATTATTTACAGTTTTATGAGGGTGTTCCTGTAATGTTGACCAATGCCTCTCCCAGCTGCAGTGGAGGACTGTAGCAACTAGCAATGTGTTCGCAGTGTGAATTCACTAGAGCCATTTCCCTGGAAGGATAGCCTCCTCCTGCAGTTGCCAGGGGTTGAAATTTTTTATATGCAGAGCATGATCATGAAATCAAGCAACGGCCTTTCCCCTTTGGGCCATACACATCTGTTGCTGAAAAGTAGCAGGTAGAAAAAGATATGCATTAGACTGGAGAGGAGGGGTAAATGAATTTCTTCCATATGCTTCAGCTAATGAGAGGTAGGGGCCAATTTTAGACCAGAATATTCCACACTCCGCTGCAAGGCATATTAATACTTTCCTATGCTATACAATGAGGTTACCCGTGCTTGTATATGGTTGCATGGTGATTACAATTTCAGAAAGATTCTAATGATCAACATCCATGATCAACATGGAAAAAAGACCCCCTGCATACAACCATATTATATCTCAGTCAAAACATGTCCAGCTGCAGTAATTACTGTGTATTAAACAAAACAGCAATTGGTTATTGGTTAATTTAAATGCTCTAATGAATATCTTGGTGTGAATCTCATGGTATTTAATTAACATGCAGTAGCTGTCCCTGTGTGACACTTTTCTGCATTTATGTGTTAATTTGTGCTTCCTTTTTTCTTTTTCCTTTTGGTGAACTGCCAGCCATATTGGAGAGAACTGTGAATTAAATATAAGTGAGGGAAATAATTCAAAGAGGAACTAATAAAATTAAGGGTGGGTAGGTGACTAGAAATAGGCATTGCTTAGGGCAAGATTACAACCAGCATCTCTGAAACAGTATAATTGCATATACCATGGTCCAATCAGCAACAACCTTACTTAATGATAACATGACAGAGATTGTTCGCTGATATGCATGACCTAGTTATCAGAGAAGGCCTAGCAGAGAGCTGCCAATCATTAGTTTCCTGTGTCTGTTGTAGCTGGTCATTTGACACCCACCTTTTTTTACAAATGTGTATTGATGCTTCTGTATAATGTTTGCAAATTTTATATGCTTATGGTTGTCATAGATACAATAGGATGAGGCTCATTGGTGCTTAAGTGACAAATTGAAGGCCTATTAGTAATGGAGTACTCTGGGTGTAGGGCAATAATGCAGTTTTGGTGAGAAATTACTGCTGCCATTTGCCCACTGAGTTTAATCTCTGTCTATAATGCAGTAGATGAACTGTGGCAATATTTGAACTGACCATCTAAGCAAAGGAAGACATGCAGAGCATTTTCCTGGAACAAATGGCTTTGTTTTTACAGAGGCAAGCACTATCGGGTTTTTATTGTCATAATTATCCAGTGTTGTTCATGGAGTTTAATGAAGTCTAGAAATCATCCCATTCTTAAGCATTTTCCTACCCCTTCATCCAATTGCATTTTGTAAAACTGCCATTAAAGGGGGAAAACAATGTAATTATTAGGTAGCAATTTTGTGTAAAAACTGTGTTTCTTCTGATGAACTTAGTTGATGGGAGCAATATTTATTTTAAATGAAAAGAGGAACTGGCTATATTGCATTCACTCTGCTACTTAAGTTATAAAATGCTCCAAGGGTGAAGTATTTATCTGTGCCGTTAATTATTTTGAATGACCTAGATGATGACATAGCTTAATAAAATTTAAAGATGCCAAAAACCTAAAGAGATAAACTGAGATTATGGAAGACAGAATCGGAATTCAAAAGGATTTTGATGGGCTGAAACACTGAGCTAAAGAAAACAAAGTTATTATCAACAGAAATAAATGTAGATAAGCATTTAGGTAAAGAAGCATAAGCCCAAGATAGCAAAGATATGGCTTGAAATCAGAACATATGAAAAGGCTCTTAATAGGTCATAAACTTAATATGAATCAGCATTAAAACTTCTGAAAAATGTTAATCATATTTAAGCAGCTGCAGTAACTATCCATTGGAAAAAATAGTTCTGTTTTAGTAGCTAGTTGACCATGGCTGATCCCCAAAACCTAAGAAGCTACTTGAATGGGAGACAACATAGACTTGGAAATGATAAAAACATCATGGATGTTTTACATCTAGCATGTAACTCAAGAGTTATAGAAATTGCAAACTAAAACATTTGGATAATCCCATATAATATACCCTGTAAACAAGCTCTCCAAGATATGCTATCTATCTATCTATCTATCTATCTATCTATCTATCTATCTATCTATCTATCTATCTATCTATCTATCTATCTATCTATCTATCTATCTATCTATCTATCTATCTATCTATCTATCTATCTATCTATCTATCTATCTATCTATCTATCTATCTATCTACCTACCTACCTACCTACCTACCTACCTACCTACCTACCTACCTATCTATCTATCTATCTATCTATCTATCTATCTATCTATCATCTATAAAACGTATTGGTCACCCATCTTACCATAGAGTATCCCTGGGTACCTTACAGTTACATATACAGTTAAAACAGAAAAGTTAAAATCAGACATTAAAACCAAGGAGAGATGGAGAGGGTGGAGATGGAGGGGAGGGGAGGTGGGATCAGTTACTCAATCAACCACCTCCATGCACTGTTTCCTCACTGGGGCCTGAAGTCCTCTTGCACAGTCACATCTTTAGGCCCTTAGGAAAAAAATAGGAACTGCACATCAGGGGGCAAGGAGCAACAGCAGAGAAGGCCTTCCTCCTAAGCCCCATCAGCCAGAATAATCAGGCTGACAGGACCTGCAGCATGCCTCCTGTGCCAACACAAGTCATATGGGCCAATCCCAGTGGGGTGAAATGGTCCCCAAGTAATGAAGATGGTCCCCATGCCATGAAGAGCTTTAAAGGGCCTTAAACCAACACCTTGAATTGCACCTGGAAGCAGACTGGTAACCAATGCACTCATGGACCAGTGGTGTTACAAGGGCTATTCTTGGAGCCCCCCAAAATATCCACTATATTAGTCTTTAAGTTCCTGGATCATGCATTAGAGTTGATATATGTAGGAGTAAGGAAGATAATCTTGTAAGAGATAGTCCAGATCCATTTACCAAAGTGATGAGGAAACATGGCTTAAGGCCCAAACAAGCAGAAAGTATGTATGAACTGTTCAAACAAACATCTCCCTAATTGATAATTAGTCTTGAAAAATTCAGTTATTATGGTCACTGTCAATAAAAGTCGTCTTAGCCTTCCTGTGGAAAAGATTCTGGCAATATATTGAAAGGTGTTTGAGGAAATCTAGCAAGTATCATTTCTGTAATTGTCTTGGATTATGAAAATGATTGCACTAAATTAGTTAAAAGTCAATTAGAGATACCATTCCTTTTTTGCTCAGTTAGCACAAGTTATTTTTATATTCAATTTCTATACTCTGTGACATATGGTTTTAGTGTGGCTCTGAGTTGTGCTGACTATACAAATTTTCCCCTTCTTTTTGTTGTTTTCCATATGCTGGAACTATAAACTTCATAATCTAAGTAGGACAGCTCAATTTAATAATGAATTATAAACTTAAGGATCACATTGTCTGGAAGGTGAAGCTCTGGTCATGGATTAAGAAATCTGAACCAAATAGATTTAGAAATAGAACTTGAACGACTGGATTAAATCAATTTGCTTCACCTAAAGGGCAAAGCCATTCAGATACATACAGTGGAGGAGAGCAAGAGTTCTCATTACTGTCCACCTAAATGGTAGATGAGACATTCAAAAGTGCAAGCTGACCTTTTCTAGTAAAAGTTCTTAAGTTCTCATTTGACCCTCTGTCTGTTCTTTTATTGCCTTTCTCTTTACCCACTTCCCATAGTTTCATCAGTATTTTTAGGGTCTTGAATTAATGATGCTACCTAAGAGGCAATCCATTGTTAGACAAAAAAGGTCATATCCTGTACATAATTAGTTACTTCTGCTATAAAGCCAAATACATTCTTGAAAAGCACATGTGAGAAAATGAAAGGTGGAAGCAAGGTGGCAGTATGGTAGTAATATATTAGGGCACTCTTTGGTGACTTTCAAAAATGTCTAAAAAGAAGAGTGGATTAGGTGGAATTCCTATAATTTCTCTGACAGTGAAGTAAAAGTGGAGCTTCTCAATTAGAGCTTCCAAACTTTGTGGAATACATGTGGTTTTCTGCATTATAAATGATGGTGTATTTTAGAACCTGGAAAGTTCAAAGGACACACACTGAAGTCACACCAGGCTGATTGTTATGCTTTCTCGAAAGCATAGTTTGCAAAAGAATATTTCATGGTAGACTATGAGATTTGTAATTTTCAAATAACAGAGAGTCTTCATATTTATCAGCAGCTTCCCCATTGAATGAAAGTTGAGAAAAAGATTGCTATTGGATCAAAGTATACAGCGAGAAAGAGGGAAGGGCATTTAACATATGGTTGCTTGTCTGTTTTAGTATATGTAGAACAGTTTGTTTCAAGGATCAGAAATGGGATTATTTGCTTCAAGCAGAAGCTATGCGTCTAGGTTTGCATCAGCTTGGAGTTTCAAAGGAATTTATCTGGTGACATTGTCACTGCATGGGTGACTTCAAAAGGGACAATTTCTTTGGGAACTGTTTAGAGAGGCTTTGGAGCAGAAGGCACTCCACTTTTATCTTTATAGTTTAATGTGGATACTGGAGGGAGGTAATAGAGCAGAAGATAAAATCTGAATGGTTGGTATTCAGAGAGATCAGGAATAAAAGAATAATAGAATTGGAAGGGATCTTGGAGGTCTTCTAGTGCACCTCCCTGCTCAAGCAGCAGATCCTATACCATTTCAGACAGGAAAATTAGGATGAGTTGGGAATAAAACATCACCTGAAAGTGAATAGTGAGTTATGGGTGCATCCATCTTCTCTCTATGTGACATCTCAGCAGCTTTTGATTCAACCATGGAATCTTTCTGGACTGACTCAGAAGATTAGGAGCGGGTGGCATGGTTTTGTATTGGTTTGCCTTCTTTCTCCTTCTGGCATTAATTGCTCTCTTGATTTGATTTTAAATTCCCCTTGATAATTTTCCAATAAGTCCTGGTGCATCAACCATTTTTCCTGCTATTACTCTTCTATAATGTGCTTCTTGAGCTGAGATCCATAACGTGTTTTCAGGCACAGTCTATGTTTTTATCTATTCCATATTCTCAAAATATATCTAATAAAATGATTTTGACAATCCACATTAATTTTATCATACCATAAATACCCACGCCATTCTAACCTCAGATCATGAACTTCTAACTGTAAAAAAAATCTCTTAATTCTCAGCAATAGTCACTCTTCCATCCAGATCAAACAACAAGCAGGAAAATACAATTTTAAATCTGGTAAACCCAATCCTCCTCTTTCCTTTGCATCTTGTAACACTTATATTTAATTCTTGTTTTCCCCCCCTTGACATATAAATTTAGATGTAGCCTTTTGCTATTGCTTAAATCAGTGGTTCTCAACCTTTTTCAGGTTGAGACCTTACTTGCCCCGCCCATGCGTGGCGCGACCCCGGCGCATGCGCGTGCATTGGGCCGATCCGCCCATGCGTGGCGCACATGCAACGGCCTGAACTGTGTATGTGCGGTGTGCGCGCGACGGGAAAAAACAAAATGGTGGACCGCGACGGCCCGAACCGCGCATGCGCGGCACGCGTGACAAAAAAAACAAAAACAAAATGGCGGACCACGACGGGTTGATCCGCACATGCACGGTGCGCATGCAACGGCCCGAACTGCGTATGCGCAGCACGCGCGTGACGAAAAAAACAAAAACAACAAAAAAACAAAATGGCGGACCGCGGTGTCCGGCGACCCCCACGAAACGGTCATTCGACCCCAAAATGGGGTTGCGACCCATAGGTTGAGAACCGCTGGTTTAAATGGTAAATCAATAGTCAAAACAGGTAATGTCTGGAACAAAAAACTTAATTCTTGATAAAACATTCCATGTTTTTTTATCGCAGAAATTCTCCCCAACAGTGATAGTTTTAAATTCTCCCATCTTATTTTTTTTCTTATCATGTCTTTCTTAATTTCAATCTATGTCTAAACATAATTATTTTGAAATAACATGCAATTCATATTAGTTGTAGCAATACCCAAATATTTTACTTTTTTCTCAATTTAAAACTAGTTTTCTACATCATTTCTAATTGATCTTCTGGTTTCATGCTTTTTGTCTCCTGTAATCTGCTAATATGCAAACTTCCTTTAATTTTCCCATTCATGCTTCTATTCTCTAGAATGAACACAATTCATCTGCAAATGCCCTTAACGTTTTTTAATTTTCACACCCATAATTGTTTGATCTTTTCTTATATACCTCAACAATCAAAATGGAAAAAAAATGGAGACACAGACATCCTTGTCTTGTCTCTTTTTGAATCTCATAAGCTTTTTTAGTTCTCCATTAAAAGTTATTTGTGATTTCTGAGAAGTATAAACCAACATTACCTGTTTAATAAAATTATTTGCAAGGTTGATATATTCCAGAATTCTAGACAATTTTTTTGGTTTAAATTGTCAGAGACCTTCTCTGCATCTAAGAATATAAATGCAGCTTGTTTTCCTTTATGTTGCTTCAAATTTTCCAGAATATTCAAACAATTTATAATATTATCTCGTAGTTGATTTTTAGATAGAAACTAACATTGATCTTAATGAATAAAATCCTGTAAATTTATTTTCAACCTTTCACTAAAATTGTAGTAAGCAATTTATAATCATTATTCAATAAAAATTTTAGTCAGTTGTTCCTTGTAAAAGTCAAATCTTGTCCCTCTTTAATTATTAATGCTATATTAGCTTCCTTCCAGGAATGAGGAATTTTTCCATTCTGCAAAATAGTATTCATTGTTTGTTGTAAAGGTTGTAAAAACTCATCTTCAAAACATTTGTAATAAGAAGCCAGCAGCCCATCTGGACTGTATACTTTTCTGGAATTGCTATTAGGAAAAACGTAGAACATTTGAAATTAAACAGATTCTGTCTCTAAAAAATTAAAGGTATGAATGCACAATTGCTGCAAAGGTGGACATTTTAAATCATATAAAAATAAATAAAAACAAATAAAAATAAATAAATAAAGCTAACATTGGAAAGCATTTTCCCATTAGTACATTTTTTCTCTTGTAGAAATTAAGAATGTCTTTTTTCCATCTGTGCATATCCATGCCCAAAATGCCATTTATACCATTGTCTTTCCCATAGAAATGTCACATTGTCTTAAGTTGGCATTTTCAAGATTTTTTTTTAGAAAAAATAGAAAAATGTAACATACGGTTAAAGTAAAGGTAAATCAAAATCAGCATGAGCCATAAAGACAAGTTCTCAACAGCTAGGTAGCAATTACTTTAGGCTGAAATTAAGCCTAAAAGATTAAGGAAACAAACAAAGGTAGTTTTTATTTATGAAATGGTACCAGAGTAAATTAAAATGCATCTTACATGGAACTAGAATAGGAACACTGTGTAGAAATGAAAGAAGTTGAGATTGATTGATTGACTGACTGATTATATGTCATTAAGTCAGAGCTGACTCTTAGTACACATAGATTTTCTCTAGGAAAATTTGTCCCCAAAATGGTCCTTCAGGTGTTCCAAAGGGACATTTCTTGCCCCTATTATTGAATTCATTCACCTTTCTGTTGGCCATCCTCTTCTTTTCCTTTTCACTTTTCCCAGCATTACAGACTTTTGCAGAGAGCTAGGACTTCACATTATGTGTCTAAAATATGATAATTTGAGCTTGACATTTGTGCCTTCACTGAGAATTCTGGGTTGATTTTTTCAGTAGTCTATATGTTGATTTTCCTGGTTATCCATGGTATTGTCATGAAACTTCTTCAGCATCAAAATTCAAAAACATCATTACTCTTTTTGACTTCTTCAAAATTCAACTTTCATCTCCATAAGAGACCTAGGAAAAATATGAATGATTTTATGTTTGTAGGTGTGGTCATATAATAGCATTGGAATATCATTTTCCAGGTCTTTATTGCTACCTTTCGAGGTTCCAATATATGGCATCTTTTTTGACTGATGGATCCTTTACCCTTGATGGTCACTAAAGAACATAGTCACAGGCAAATCCTTTCAATTCAAAAGCACCCTTCAGTTAGCTTCTGACATGAATACAGACATAAAGACTATTGGTTCTCTGAGGGATCTCATCTCTTTTTCCATTATATCATCAAACATTTTTTTTAATTTTATATCCATGTGATTTTCTTGGTAAGAAGAGGTTTACCATTGCCTTCTCCTGCACAGTATGAATGATGACAGCCTTTGCTGTTGTCACTAAAGTGACCTTCTACCTTCTTATTATAGCTTGATATATAAAATGGCTTTATATTTGTTTGGGTGATTTTCTGTGAATTGTGACAGTTTTGAAGCTCTTTAATGACATTACCAGAAGTAAACCCAAAAGCTGACCTCAAAGGGGGTGATAGAGGGTTAGAAGAAAGGCAACATCTAGAAAGATGGATGTATAGTTGAAATTGTCCCCTTAAGATTTTAAATATAAAGCCTGAATTCTATGAACACTTGAGATTAGGATCTTTGAATTTAATGGAAGGTACTTCTCAGTCAAAATCAGAAATCAGAAACAGAAACAGTCCTTTTCTGTTTTACATTGGAACTAGATGCTATTGATGCTGAATTTATATTTAAAATGTAGCAACAAATGTTAAAATGGGAGTTGTAGTGAAGAGAGGGGAAAACTAATCTGTCTTTTAGGCAATTTCTTCTGGGCATTTAGTTTAATGTCTATTTCAGGTATTCATAAGCCATTTACTCTGTCAAATGACATTCAAAACAATGTGCAATAAAGAGCAAACAAAATAGCTTCGAAACATTCATAAAATGTTCAGTCAGACAGGTTTGAAATACCAAGATAAAGAAGTAGACTTACATATATTGCAAAGCAGTTGTTTTGTGGATGATTGATATGCTACATTTGTTACATGTAACCTATCTGTAGTTTGTCCTGCTGTGTTAGTTACACATGTGTGTTTGAGCCCCTGCTGGGAAACCTGGCAAATTGCAAATAAATTCCAATCAGTGTTGGTCAAAAGTTGATGCAAATTTAGTAATGCAATGCAAGGCTTCTGTTTATTAATGGTAATTAATCAGTAATTTCCATCTGCAGAGAAGATGTATAGCTTCTGGCCTTCAATCTGGGATGAATAGGAAAGCTCAGCTGCAATTTCAGAGTGAAAACTAAATGTAATGGAGACTTTGCCAGAGGATCAAGCTGTTCCTAGATGCCCAGTTTGGCTCCAACGTTGTTCTTTCTATATATGCTTCAGTTGTGCCTTCCTGCTAGACCCACCCCATGCAGTGCGGGGAATCTGGAGGTTAGTCAAGGTAGGAGTATTCCCGAAGATATCTTGCACAGAGGTAATTAAAACCTTATCTGTCTGTCACTGAACATATGGGACATGTTCACAGAGTAATTAAATTTTGTGAAGTGAGCCTTTCTCTTGGAAAGCTGGAGGGTGAGGTGGTAGAAGGCAGAGGATCAGTGACACTGCTGTCTGCCCACCTTTGGGAGGGAACATAGTATGATTCATCAGCATGGGTTTGAAATTCAAATTACTCTTTGCATGACAAACAGGAAAAAGAATTAAACATGGACTCATCTACATTATTTATTGCTTTTATGGATTAAATATACTTGAAAAAAGAGACATAATGAATGAGGTTGGTCAGAATGCAAAACAGAACACAAATGGGAAGCGAATA
Organism: Bothrops alternatus; assembly: GCA_034064705.1. Classification (NCBI taxonomy): domain Eukaryota; kingdom Metazoa; phylum Chordata; class Lepidosauria; order Squamata; family Viperidae; genus Bothrops; species Bothrops alternatus. Next base: position 13,648,066 of record JARGCV010000007.1, on the reverse strand, counting down.
GGGAACTACTACCTAATCAGTTGGTTTTGCTATGGTTTTAACTGGGAAACCATGCCCTAGAACAGAGGTTTTTCCACAGACTGGAGGGTGTGTGGTTTTGTGAGCTGCCTGAATCCCATGGATAGGGCTTTGCTTGTTTGTGCGGACCATTTGCTGGCATGCTGCAGTCCGGTACTGGTCCACGGACTGGGGGACCCCTGTTTTAGAATGATCATGGTGGTTATTACTGCTGTTGCTGTTCCTTTTCTTCTCCTCAACTACACATCATAATCACCATAATCTTTCTCATTTTTAGATCATGGGCAATTTTGAATTTGTGTACATATTAATGGTATTTACCAATGGAAAAATATATTACCTTACAAGGAGCAATCTGAATAGATTCATTACTTTAAAAAAGAACAGATCGCTGGAGAATAGAATATTATTTTAGAGATGGCAATAGAGGGGCACTTTGAGTTTCCTAGATTTTTTTTGTTTCTGTGAAAATATGTAGGATAAAGCTTGATCCTTGAAAAGCTCTATGGGTATAAGGCCATAAGGAGCAATGGACATTATAAATCTATATAAACATAATAGTCCAAATCCATTATATAAATTTTAGGCCCTTGTGATATCACTGATTTCACTAAGATTAAATACATAATTCTACTTTGATTAATGTCCAATGTATCAAGTTGTGTGGGGGGGAAGGAAATTTTCTCCAACTATCCCTAGCTTTTAATAAACACCTGAAAAATTATTATTTGCATCCATTAAAGAATTTGAAGACACTTAATTTATCTTTTCTTGTCACTGTCACTTGTCACATCAGGAATAGAGACAGGAAAGATTCTTTGGTGCCACGTGTTAAGTGTAGGATGTTAGGCCTCGGTGTATCAAAATACAATAGAGAATACACTTCTTCACAGTGGTGAAAAACCATGAGTTATGAAATATAACTCAATATTCTCAAAGTCTAAGAATCTCGTACAATGCTGACTACATATTTTGGAGATTTTGACAGGATATCATCACGAGGCTTCCCCCTGTTATCATGTTCACGTCCCATTCAATTTTTTCTTTACACACTAATCAGATGGGGGAAATGAAGGAAACAAAGATTGGACTTCTTATATCATTGCTTGCTTGCTCAGAGAATATTGATAATTGGACAACAAGGAAAAGCCTTTGGAGATCTGATAATCTGAGTTTGACTTCTGAATTGTGGAATATGGCCAGCAAGCTTCTAGATCCTTTCATGGTTTGATGTTTGACTGAGCACATGTTGCCAAACATGAGGAGAAATGAAAATGTAGAGAAAGAGGACAGAGTATATATATCATGTACACATGATAATTTGTACACATAGGTTTTGTTGAAGATATTTCTAGTATTTACAGAGAAATACAACGTGTATTTACATTGGTGATAAATACTATGCCTAGACACCATTTACGATTGCTTGTTCTGTTTTTATCCAGGAGGAGCAATCAACAGTGACTTTTTGGTATATTTTATCTGGATTTAATTTAAATAGCTTTTCAAACGAAGGAGTCATTTTTATAAAATTGCACACAAAGGTGCCCTTCTGCTCTGGGTTTGGCTTCTCAGTAAATATGAAAACTGGAAACATCCTTTATAAAGATGAGACAAAGTTGTTCAGATGCCATACTACATGTCTGGTAGCAGAACCCAAGAGTCTACAATGGGAGTGTAATAAGTAACCCTCCATACAGAAGTTTCTACATATTTATTCAGAATTTGGGAAAAAATGTGATATTCTTATTCATCTTAAAATATTTCTCAAAACTCCGAACTTAGGCCCTTTTAGACAGTCTTAACTGTTAGTGAAAATTTAACAATACTGCTTCCATGGGATTTTCTTTTCTTCTTTTAGAGGAACAGTTCAGACTTCTCTTCTGTTTCCTGATTCACCTCACTGAATCCTTCAAGGGATGCTCTGAATGATTAGCTTAGAAGGATCATAATAAAAGCCGAAGAAAGGGAAACACAAGCAGGAACCCAGCCAGAAAATCAGTTGGGCCACTTGATGACAATGGTCAGAAGGGGATAATCAGAGAAGACAAGGAGATTGCTGAGAGGCTAAATGACTTCTTTGCCTCCGTTATCACTGAGGAGGATAGAGAACATTTGCCTGCCACTGAATTAGTTTTCCCAGGGAGGGAAATAGAAGAAATAAACCTGATAGAGATAAACAAGGAAGATGTTCTTGCATGCCTTTCTTTTTTTTTCCAGTGCTGTTGTAACTTTTTTTTTATGTAAATTTTTTTTATTAAAACAATCAACATTAAACATAAGATCATATTAAGAAGCAATCATCATATAACCTGAAATACAACACTAAGTATTAGTCTTTGTAAACGTCTGGTTTAGTAAACATTCCTCACTCCTCACGTCAAGCCTCAACTATACGCCTGATACATTTTATTTGATTGGTGTTTCTCTTATATATGGTCTATCTACTGTTTCTAGTCTATCACATATTGTTCATTCGAGCTTCAGAATTAAATTCGTCTCAGTAGTAGTGCAATCTTTTATGATTCCTAACAAAAGATCCTGAGGTAGAAATTCAATAACCTGAGGTAGAAATTCAGTACGCTTTTTCAATATTAAAGCAATCAACATTAAACATAAGATCATATTAAGAAGCAATCATCATAAAACATAAAAATACAACATTAGGTATTAGTCTTTGTAAACGTCTGATTTGGTAAACATTCTTCACTCCTCACGTCAAGCCTCAACTATATGCCAGATACATTTTATTTGATTGGTGTTTCTCTTGTATATAGTCTATCCACTGTTTCCAGTCTATCATATATTGTTCATTTGAGCGATCCTTCAAAAATGCCGAAATTTTTGCCATTTCTCCCAAATGTATTACTTTCAAAGTCCAATCTTCAATAGGTGATATTTCTGGCTTCTTCCAGTATTGTCCCACCAGCAGCCTAGCTGCTGTGATCAAATTCAGAATTAAGTTCGTCTCGGTGGTAGTGCAATCTTTTATGATCCCTAACAAAAAAACCTGAGGTAGAAATTCAATACGCTTTTTGAAAATGGTTTGGAGTGTCCACCATATCTTCCTCCAGAAGGCTTTAAGTTTTCTATATGTCCACCATACGTGAAAGTATGTATCTTCCTCGTTGCCACACCTCCAGCATTTAGGTTGGGTGTCTGGGTAGATATATGATATTTTTTTCAGATCTAGATGCCACCTATAGAACATCTTGTAGAAATTTTCCCTTAGATGTTGCGCTTTCGTGAATTCTACATTTCTCACCCAGATGTCCTCCCATGTTTCCATCGTGATAGGATGCCCAAAATCTCGTTCCCACTTTACCATACAGGTCTTGATTCGAACAGTTTCAGAGTCGATTTCTATCAGAGCACCGTATACTCGTTTGATATGCATGATCCCCTGCTCTCTAATTTGTTCAATTAAATTCTCATCTGTCCGGGATAAGCCTTTCCTCACGTCTTTTTGCCACCTAGACTGTAGTTGTAAATATGATAGCCAGGTACCCCCTATTCCTTCTTCTGCTAGCGGATTTGGTGGCTTTAATGATAACCCATTTTCTTCTTCTAATACCAGTTTACTATAGGGCACCACTTCCTGCCCTTGGGATGTATTTATGTCCCCTATTGCGTGCCCAGGTATCGCCCAGAGGGGGATCCTATCGTGTAGGAGGTACTTATATTTCATCCAGACCCACAACAACGGGGTTCATAGAGGGTTCTCCCTGAAGTTCGTATCAGCCTTTTTGTCATACACCAGGTATGCATGCCATCCAAATAGTAGACCATGCCCTTCAATATCCAGTATTCGTTTGTTTGTCATGTTAATCCAGTCACTCAGCGCCACCAACGCTGTGGCGTAGTAATATAGCTTTAGATTGGGCATTTTTAATCCCCCTCTCTTATTATTTATTATTATTATTTATTATTATTATTTATTAAATTTCTATGCCGCCCTATTCCGGGAACTCAGGGCGGCTTACAGCATAAATAGAAATCCAATACAAACTAAATAGTACATTTATAAAAATAAATATATAAAAAGAAGAACCCCTAAATTAAGAACCATTCATTCAGCAAACATACACACAGACATACACTGGCTAGGGGCAAGATTTCAACCGCCCCAGGCCTGCCGGCAGAGATGGGTCTTTAGTAGTTTACGAAAGGCGGAGAGGGTGGGGGCGATACGGATCTCCGGGGGGAGTTGATTCCAGAGGGCCGGGGCCGCAACAGAAAAGGCCCTTCCCCTAGGCCCCGCCAGGCGACACTGTCTAGCCGACGGGACCTGGAGAAGGCCGACTCTGTGGGCCCTAACCGGTCGCTGGGTTTCGTGAGGCAGCAGGCGGTCTCGTAAGTAACCTGGTCCGATGCCATGTAGGGCTTTATAGGTCATAACCAACACTTTGAATTGCGTTCGGAGACCAATAGGCAGCCAATGCAGCTCACGGAGTGATGCTGAGATGTGGGCATTTCTGGGCAGGCCCAACACTGCTCGCGCGGCTGCATTCTGCATTACCTGAAGTCTCCGAACGTTTTCCTTGTGTCCTGGATGATTTTTAATTTAACTCTCGGTTTCTTGCCATCCCAGATAAATCTGTTGATGCCCTTCTGCCAGTCGTCCAGTTCCACTTCCTTTTTGAGTATGGGTAGCATTTGGAAAAGAAATAGAAATCTTGGCAATACGTTCATTTTTACAGCCGCTATCCTGCCCAGCAGGGACAATTGTAATGTTTTCCACCTGTCCAGGTCTGTTTGTATCTTGTTCCACAGCGCTTCATAGTTATTTTTGTATAATTTCGCATTCGTTGCTTCTATCTCCACTCCTAAGTATTTAACTTTTTTAACTATTTCACAGCCCGTTATCCTTTCCAAGTCCCGTTTTGCTTTGTTGTCCAGATTTTTAACTAACATCTTCGTCTTAGATATGTTTACTTTGAAGCCTGATACCCTACCATAGTATTTCATTATCTCCATCAGTCTCTTTGCTGATTGTACTGGCTGTGACACTGTCACCAGCAGGTCATCTGCGAAGGCACATAGTCTGTAGTCTTGTTGTCTAATCCATATGCCCTTTATGTCTTCTGCTGCTCTGATCTTGTTCAGTAGAGTCTCTAATGTTAGAACAAATAGCAGAGGTGACAGCAGGCAGCCCTGTCTCGTGCCTCTTTCTATGTTGAATGAGTCTGTTAGGTCACCATTCACAATGATCTGGCCTGTTTGTTTCTGGTAAATTGCCACTATGGAGTTGAGAAACTGCTCTCCCATTTTCATCTCCCGGACCAGGTTTGTCAGGAACGGCCAGTTCAATCTGTTGAAGGCTTTTTCTGCATCCACAAACATGAGAGTGGTGGGAACCTGGTTATGCCTTTCCAAGTACTCTATTATGTTCAACAGATGTCTCACATTAGTTTTCATCTGACGTCCTTGTATAAATCCCGTTTGATCCGGGTGAATTATTTTTTGTAGCACAGTCATTAGTCTGGTGGCCAAAACTTTTGTGAAAATTTTGTAGTCCATGTTCAGTAGTGAGATGGGTCTGTAATTTGCAGGTTGTGTATTATCTTTTCCCTCTTTGGGGATTAGGGAAATGTAGGCTGTTTTCCAGGAGGGCGGGACTTGGCCTCCTTCTTGTATGTTGACAAATAGCTTTCTGAGGGGTTCTAACATTTCCTCTTGGAGGTGCTTGTAGTAAGTAGCTGTTATCCCATCCGTCCCGGGCGATTTCCCTTTTTTCAGTTGTTTGATCGCCGAATGTATTTCCTCCTTTGTGATCAAAGCATTCAGGGCATTTCTTTGTCCATCGGTGATGATTGGTAACTTTTTGTTTTGTAGAAACTTGGCTATCTCCTTGACTGGTGTCTTCTCCTCGGCGTATAGCTTTGAATAGAACTCGGTAAAAGCTTTCTTGATGGTTTCTTGTTGAAATTCTTCCTTGCTTTTGTACTCTATCTTTTCAATTATGCGGGATTTCTGTTTCTTCCTTATGGTATAGGCCAGCCATCGACCCGGTTTGTTGGCATTACAGAATGTCTTGTGTTTTGCGTATTGTATGTTCCTTGCCACTTGGTCTGCCATCAACAAGTCAAATTGCTTTCTTAGAATCTTGATTCCTTCTTTGGTGATTTTGTCTTCCGGTCTCTTTATTAATAGCTGCTCCTTCTTGCCTATCTTGTCTTCTAGCTCCTTTCTTTTTTGTTCCTGTTTACGACGGTGCCTGTTATTCATGTCCATGAGTATCCCGCGCATATATGCCTTGCTGGCGTCCCAAATCATTTCTATGGGTGTTTCATTTATCATATTTATACTGAAGAATTCCTTCATCGCCCTTTTGCATTCAGCCACCTTTTCTTCGTGTCTAAACAGGTTTTCATTAATTCTCCAGGATCTCCTCGGTTTCCAACCTTGTCTTAGTTCCATCACTATCGGGTTGTGGTCTGATAGTACTTTGGGTAAAATTTTCACCGTTTTTAGGCTAATCAGCAAGTCGCTAGATGTTAATATAAAGTCAATTCTGGAGAATGATTGATGTCTATCTGAGAAAAATGTGAAATCTTGCTCTTTGCCGTGCCTTTCCCTCCATACGTCTGTCAGTTCAAGGTCCTCCTTCATGTCGAAGAAGGATTTGGGCAACTTGGAGTGTTTTTGCGGTTTAGGTGCAATCCTTTTCTTATCCAGGGCGATCTCTATGACACCGTTCCAGTCTCCCAGTATGATACCTGATCTGTAGTTGAGTTGCGTTAACTACCTGTGTATCCGTTTGTAGAATTTTCCTTGTTGTTGATTTGGTGCATATATGCCCACCACCAGGATCTTCTTGTCTTCCTGTGTTATTTCAATTGCTAGGTATCTACCTTGGGAGTCCGACTCTATTAGCTTAGCTATTACGTGTTTCTTTACATATATAACAATCCCATTCTTTTTTCCTGGTGCCGCCGCAACAAAATGTGTGCCTAGTTTGTTGTTGATTAAGTATTTTTGGTCCGCCGCTCTGATGTGTGTTTCTTGTAGGCAGATTATATCGTTTTTACTTTGATTCAGGTAGTGGAATATTTTCCTCCTTTTCTGCGGGGAGTTCAACCCGTTAACGTTCCAGGTCAAATATTTACTTGCCATTGTCGATTTCAGGATACTCTTGCAAGACCGCTTCTGTCCTTTCTCCTGCTTTCTTCCTTGGTCTCGTTCCCATGATATCCGGATTGGTGCTCATATTGAGTTGTGGGGTCTTGTCTTGCTGGTCTGTGCGTTTGGTAGTGGATCTTAGTTGCCTTGTCTCTTTAGTCTGACATGTTTCCTTGTTTTTGTTGCCCTCTGTTCTCTGCGCCATCGTATCTCGAGATGGTCCAATCCCTGCTCCTGCCCCTGTACCGATCTGTGTTTCTGAGTAGTTTGCTCATTGGTCTATGTCCCTTCCGCTTTCGTGTGACCTGTCCGCGTTGTCCCTCATTGTGGATTGGGGTATTTCCGATGTCAGTTCGTTTTTAAGGAATTCTTTGGCTTTCTGTATCGAGTTTAGGTGGTATCTTTTCCTTTTATAGAGAAGTGACATTCCCGTTGGGGCTTCCCATCGATATTGCAGAGCGCATGATCTCAGTTCATTGACCAGGAACTTGTAGTCCTTTCTGTCTCGTAGCATCGCTGCGGGGATCTCTTTCAGTACCTTCACCTCCTGCTCCTCTATGTATAATGTCTTGTTGTAGGACGTTACGGAGATTAGGTCCCGGAACCCCTTCGTCACGAAGTGGATGACCACGTCTCTTGGTAGGTGTTTGTTTGTTGCTGCCCATGAGTTCACTCTGTGGACTCTGTCGAATTGCCACACAATATCATTGACTTGCCTTCCCAGGAATGTTGCCAGGGCCTTTACAAAGATTCTGTGCAGGTCTTCAGGGCTTTCGTTTGTTGTCTCTTTTAAACCTCTAAATCTGATTGCAGACGCCATTTGCCAGTATTGCATCATGGTGGATTGGTCCTGAGCCACACTTTTCATCTCTGTTGTTTGTTCCTCCATGTGTCTCTCCACGCCTTCCACCCTTTTTTCCACACTCTCTCTGATCTCCTTAAGATTTATCCCCATCTCTTCCCACATTCTCTTGTTTTGTGTCTGCATCGCTTCCTTAATTTGGTCCAGGTCCGCCGTCGCCGCCCTGCGTTGTTCTTCCCATTTTCTCTCTAAATCTCTGCCTTGGTCTTCCAGCATCCGTTTTATATCTTTGTACCTTTCCTCCATCCTCTGTTCTGCCTCTTTGCACCTTTTCTCCATCTTTATGCCCACTTCTTCAATTTTTTATCCATCCTCTCACCCAGTATCTCCATCATTCCTTTTAACTCTTGCATCATGTATGCTGATGGGCAGTCCCGGGTCTGCAGATGGGTCTGTGGTCCTGTGGGTGGATGGGGGGGGGTGGGAGGGTAGGTGGGGTGTCTCCTGCTTTATTAGAGAGCTGAGCCTGGGAGGATGCAGTTACCTTTTGGGTTATCAGTTTGATCTGTTTGGAGGCCATCTTGAGCTTATCCTCCTGTTGGCCTGGTACTGCTTTGATTTTCAAATTAGGCCAAGTTAATCACTAGACTGTGTTCTGGTGATGATCCAGTAATCTAACCTTTCAGGGGGGGCCTCAGGGTTCAGGCAGTGCAGGGCTAAGAGCCTATATTCAGGCAGTTCTGTGATCAGGGAGTCTGTTCAGTGCCTTTGCCTTGGCTTCCTTCTCACTCTCATCTGCCAGCCTGTCTCTTCTCTTTGCTCTTTTCTGGCTCTTTCTTGCCCCTCTTTCTTTGCTTTCTTTCCCAGATCACTTTCTGCTGTCTTCTGCCAGCTTGTGTTTCCAGATCCCTTCTGCCTTCCCTTTACAGCGTCCCAGGTTGCATTCCAGTCTTCCTCTTCCTCCCACCTTCCTCCCTGGTATATTCTGCCCTCTTCAGTACCCCTGGGGCTCCCGTTCTGGTGGGTCTGGGGCACAGCGCGTGGGATAACACTCACCAGTCCCTCTGCCGTCTAGGGTACTCTTTCCCTGATTCTTCCCCCGCCGTCTGCCTCTTGCATGCCTTTCTAAACTAAACGTCAACAAATCGCCGGGTCCAGATGGCATCCACCCTAGAATTCTCAAGGAACTCAAGTGTGAAATTGCTGAACTTCTAGCTAAAATATATAATCTTTCTCTAAGATCAGGCACTGTACCGGAGGATTGGAGGGAAGGAAATATAACCCCGATCTTCAAGAAAGGATCCAGAGGTGATCCAGGAAACTATAGATCAGTCAGTCTAACCTCAGTTCCAGGCAAACTGATGGAAACCATTATTAAAGATAAAATTACAGGGCACATAGAAAAACAGGCTGAAAGAAAATCAACATGGTTTCTGCAAAGGCAAATCATGTCTTACTAACTTGTTAGAATTCTTTGAGGGTGTAAATAAATACATAGATAAAGGGGCCCCAGTTGATATTGTATATCTTAACTTTCAAAAGGCTTTTGACAAAGTCCCTCACCAAAGGCTCCTTAAAAAGCTCTCCAGCCACGGAATTAGAGGACAGGTCTTGTCCTGGATTGGTAACTGGCTAAATTGTAGGAAGCAAAGGGTGGCAATAAATGGACAATTCTCTGGATGGAAAGAAGTGAGAAGTGGTGTACCCCAAGGTTCAGTTTTGGGACCTTTACTTTTTAATTTATTCATCAATGATCTGGATGTAGAAGTTAATAGTGAGGTAGCCAAGTTTGCTGATGACACTAAATTGTTCTGGGTTGTGAAAAGTGAAACTGATTGTCGAGAGCTCCAGAAGGATCTCTCGAAATTGTGTGAGTGGGCAACAAAGTGGCAAATGCATTTTAACCTAAACAAGTGCAAAGTTATGCACATCGGGGCAAAGAACCCCAATTATACTTACCAACTGATGGGGACCAAACTTTCTGAGACAACCCAAGAAAGGGATCTTGGGGTTTTGGTGGGCAGCTCGATGAAGATGTCAACCCAATGCGCAGCAGCAGTAAAAAAAGCAAATTCCATGCTTGGCATGATTAGGAAGGGAATCGAAAATAAGTCAGCAAGTGTTGTATTGCCTCTGTACAAATTGATGGTGAGACCACACTTGGAGTACTGTGTACAGTTCTGGTCACCGCACCTCAAGAAGGATATAATGGAACTGGAAAAGGTGCAAAAAAGGGCAACAAGCATGATCAAGGAAATGGAGCGCCTCCCTTATGAAACCAGATTGCAACGCTTTGGTCTCTTCTGCCTTGAAAGACGGCATTTAAGGGGTGACTTGATCGAAGTGTATAAAATCATGCATGGGATAGAAAAGGTGGATAGAGAAAAATTCTTTTCTCTATCACACAATACCAGGACAAGGGGGCACTCCCTAAAGCTCATAGCTAAGAAAGTGAGGACAAATAAAGGGAAATATTTCTTCACCCAGAGGGTCGTTGATTTATGGAATTCACTTCCAGAAGGGGTTGTGACAGCTGTCAGCCTTGACAGCTTCAAGGCAGGGTTAGATAGCTTCATGGATGCCAAGTGTATCGGTGGTTATTAAAACGGATGTCCATGTGCCGCCTCTATGTTGGTTGAGGCAGGCAGGATTCCCTTGAGTACCATTTGTTGGGTGCCAAGGGAAAGGGAGGGTTTTGCCTTCTCTTTCTGCTCAAGACCCCCATGTACAATTGGTGGGCCACTGTGTGACACAGAATGCTGGACTCAATGGGCTTTGGCCTGATTCAGCATGGCTCTTCTTATGTTCACAAGTAAAATTGTTTGATTGGCTCCAGACCAGAGGTCCCCAACCTTGGCAACTTTAAGACTTGTGGACTTCAACTCCCAGAATTCCTCAGCTAGCCAAGCGATGCTCCAAACTATAGGAATGCGTAATATTACAAAGCTTTAAATCTCCAGAGAGCTCTTCTGAAAAAAAAAAGTCATACTTTTGGCTGTCTTTGTTCTTCTTTACTTTACATACATCTTTGGAACATCTGTGGCATTACAGAGAAAAACTTGTTTCTTGATGAAAGCTTAAAATAAATTAATAACCTTTCTGGAACTCTGTAATAACCTTTTCTTTAAAAAATGATAGTTTTTTTAAAGTGGTTTCAGCAAGGTAGCTTTGGTGGTGTATTACTAGACACTGCAGGTCCCCACTGCACATGGACATCCATTACATGTTAGTGTGCATGTGCAACAAAATCTGGCAGAAACCCTTGTGAATAAAAAGGCAGAGCTTGAATTGCCACATCATTGGATTGCTTATCATTTGCAAAATTTGACCCCACTCTGGAGGCGTCACTGCCTTAACGAAATAGCTTTTTTAAAAGGAAGTGTTAAAAGTTTTATACAGTCAGTATCAGGGTTTTCTTTCATAACATTAGACTTTCATGGGTGGCTCAAGGACTTCTTTTTCACCATAGGCACAAAGTCTCTTTTTTCCTGACATTGAACAAGAGTAACAGAACTTTTATAAATGTCACCTATAGAGCAAGTGACCTGTAAGAGCCATGGTGGCAGAGTGGTTAGAATGCAGTATTGCAGGCTAATTCTGCTGACTGCTGATTGCCAGCAGTTCGGCAATTCGATTCTCACTGGTTCAAGGTTTAACTCAGCCTTCCATCCTTCTGAGGTCAGTAAAATAAGGACTCAGAGTGTTGGGGGCAATATGCTAACTCTGTAAACTGCTTAGAGAGGGATGTAAAGCACTATGAAGCAGTACATAAGTCTAAGTCTATTGCTATATATAAAAGAAGTGTGTGTATGTGTGTATGCGTGCACGTGAAGGTACACATGCGCACTTTCAGGTCAATTTTTGACTCCTGGTGACTGCTTACATTAGTCCCTACAGTTTAATTGGCAAGGTTTTTTGAAAGTGGCTTGCCCTTGCTTCCTTCCCAGCCTTTCTATCATGGCTATGATGGGACTAGAACTCAGTCTCATGGTTTCTAGCCTGGTGTCTTAACCATTACACCAAGCTGGCTCCCGTATCTCTTTAAATTCATACAGGGAATTACCTGCATGAATTTTAAGGGACATGAAATATTTTAATTCTGATGAAAATTAAAGTCAGTAAAGTCACTGTTGATTTGAGACTGGTTTCTGGTGACTTTCATTCATCCAAATCTCTTGGTATACTATGGAGGTAGTTTGCCGCCTGGAATGTTTTTTGATTTCCCAATCTATCTGATCAGGTCTCCCCATGTAAGTACTAGCCAGGCCGTTTCATTTTCTATCTTTACCTTTCTGCTTACCTGATTGCAAACAGATGCCCAAAATTTTCACTCAAGCAGCATAATTAAAATATCTGAAACCTCATTTCTTCATGATAATTATGCGTCATCCATGAGAACAGTATATTTGTTTCTCAAAACATTCAGCGGTTGTTCTAATTTTAGTTATAATACTTCATATACTTTCTGTTATTATTCATTATTATTGTTGCAGGTAATTAAAAAGTTACAATGTATTACTGATTTTAAAAAAGGTGTGCTAACAATGATGCGCAGGTGTGCTTCATATTCTAATTCATGTAGATTTTATTTTTAATGTTTATTTTCTTTTATGTTTGATTCCTGGTCATTTTGGCTGCTTCTTTTTCTTTATGCTTGAGATTCAGAAACTCTGATCAAACCATATACCACTTGATTCTTACTTTATTAGAATATATTTAAAATGGGTTTGGATAGTGGAATTGGATATTAACCTGAATATAGAATTGCATCCAGTCTGTCCATTAATGCAATCACACCCACTGCTTCTTCCAGCTTTTCTGTCTCTCCCTGAGACCCCCATCTCCAGCCTGCTTTAAAGCTGAGGATCCCTGTAAAACAGAACTGGGGGATACAAAGTGGTGGTTGAGGGAAGAGACAAGGAGAAATCTTAAGGCACAGATAAAATCCATTGCAAATAACCCCACTTCTCTGAGCGTTTGTGTTTTAATCAGAGAAGTATAGATAAATTTGTTGTAATGTGTGAATCTATTCAGTGCAGGCTTCAAAGTGGAAATTTTATTTCTTGCTTTATTTATCAGCCACTTCAACAATTCTAGGCAGTACAGGCAGTCCTCAATTTATGACCATAATTAAGTCCGCAGTTTTAGTCATAAGTCATGATGATCATAAAACAAGTCTCCATGTGATCATGACTGATTTTATGACCCCTTTTTTGCATTGCTCATTAAGCACATGCACCAGTTGTAAAGTGAATTGGCAGTTGTTAAGTAAATGCATTGTTCACTATGGGGTGTTGTTCTGCTAGAAATTGGAACTAAATGTTGGTTTCTGGCAAAAATATAGTCAGTCACATTACTTGACTGTGGGATGTTGCCAACTGCTGTAAATGTGGGCTGGTTGCTGGTTGCACAAAAGGTGATCATATGACCTTGGGGGGGGGAGACAGATGTTGGAACTTTAAATCTGGGTCATAAGTCCTATTTTGGGGGTTTGTTGTAATTCTGACCCGTTGCTAAGCATCTGGTTGTAAGTTGAGGTCCACAGGGTAGATGCTTTGATGTTATATTTATCTGATGTAATCTAAGGATTGGGCATGCTGAGCCATCAGAATCAGTCAGTGGCCTGTGACAGGAATGCCATCTAATAAAAAGATTATTCAAAGCTGCCAGAAGAGCGGATTAGAGAAAGAGACAGAGACAACAACAAGCCAAATATTGTCAAGCATTGGTGGCGCAGTGGTTAGAAGGCAGCACTGCAGGCTGATTCTGCTGACTGCCAGCTGCCAGCAGTTTGGCAGTTCAATTCTCACCAGGCTCAAGGTTTGACTCAGCCTTCCATTCTTTGGAGGTCAGCAAAATGAGGATTCAAATTGTTAGGGGCAATATGCTGAGTCTGTAAACCTCTTAGAGAGGGCTGGAAAGCACTGTGAAGCGGTATATAAGTCTAAAGCAAAAGCAATAGCCTTTGTGGCATGATCTCCTAGGACTCCCAGCTAAAGGGAACAAAGATGTCCCAGTACTTTTAAAAAAGTTCCAGTAATTCATAACACTTTATACTACAACAAATAGTTTTGAGATATGGAAACAAATTGTTGTTGTTAGTTGTGAAGTCATGTCCAACCCATCACGACCCCATGAACAATGTTCCTCCAGGTCTTCCTGTCCTCTACCATCTTCTGGAGTCCATTTAAGCTCACGCCTACTGCTTCAGTGACTCCATCCAGCCACCTCATTCTCTGTTGTCCCCTTCTTCTATTGCCCTCAATCTTTCCTAGCATCAGGCTCTTCTCCAGTGAATCCTTCCTTCTCATTAGGTGGCCAAAGTACTTGACTTTCAACTTCAGGATCTGGCCTTCTAAAGAGCAGTTGGGGTTGATCTCCTCTAGGACTGACCGGTTTGAACGCCTTGAAGTCCAAAGGACTTGCAGGAGTCTTTTCCAGCACCATAGTTCAAAGGCCTCAATTCTTTGTTGCTCAGCCTTTCTTATTGTCCAACTTTCACAGCCATACATTGCAACTGGGAAAACCATGGCCTTGACTATACGCACTTTTGTTGACAGGGTTATGTCTCTGCTTTTTAGTATGCTGTCTAGATTTGCCATAGCTTTCCTTCCCAGGAGCAAGCATCTTTTAATTTCTTGGCTGCAGTCCCCATCTGTAGTGATCTTGGAGCCCAGGAAGATAAAATCTGTCACTACATCCATTTCTTCCCCATCTATTTGCCAGGAATTGAGAAGGCCGGTTGCCATGATCTTGGTTTTCTTAATGTTGAGTTTCAAGCCAGCTTTTGCACTTTCCTTCTTCACCTGCATCAAGAGGCTCTTTAGTTCCTCTTCACTTTTTGCCATTAGATTGGTATCATCTGCATATCTTAGGTTGTTGATATTTCTCCCGGCAATCTTAATTCCAACTTTTGATTCATCTAGCCCTGCCTTTCTCATGATGTGCTCTGCATATAAGTTAAATAGGCAGGGCGAAAGTATATAGCCTTGCCAGACTCCTTGCCCAATTTTAAACCAATCAGTGGTTCCGTGTCCAGTTCTCACTGTTGCTTCTTGACCTGCATATAGGTTTCTCAAGAGACAAATAAGATGATCTGGAACTCCTATCTCTTTAAGACCTTGCCACAATTTGTTGTGATCCACAAAATCAAAGGCTTTAGCATAGTCAATGAAGCAGAAGTAGATGTTTTCTGGAACTCCCTAGCTTTCTCCATGATCCAGCGTATGTTGACAATTTGATCTCTAGTTTCTCTGCCTCTTCGAAATCCTGCCTGTACTTCTGGTCGTTCTCGATCTACATACTGCTGGAGTCTAGCTTTTGGATTTTAAGCATAACTTTACTAGCATGTGAAATGAGTGCAATGGTGCAATAGTTTGAACATTCTTTGACATTGCCTTTCTTTGGAATTGGAATGTAAACTGACCTTTCCAAATAGAATCAGAAAAAACTGATTTTGTCCGTACTTTATCATGAAACTAAATTTCAGGGAGGCCCATCAGACTTTTTTGAATTTTTATAATGGCAAAAATAGAGCAGTATGATGGCAGGAAATATATGGTAAGAATATGAACTAATAGGAAGTGATAGTTCTTACATAAAATAGCTGACCAAGTTATGTATTATACTTCAGCTATACCCAGCATTGGCCTATTGCACAGAAACTTTATATATGGCCAATATCGGTGATTACTGTTTATTGCTTTGAACCAAAGCAAATAAGGAGAAGAATGTCAACCATCCTGGCAAACACCATATTGGCATGCAGGGTTTCAAATTTTTAGTTTGGAAAAAGGTACAAGATTTAACCCACCCTAATTCTTTTTGTTCTAATAAGCTAAGGGGTTTCTTGCCATATCTAAGGGTTAATTGCTTGCATTAATTGCTACCATGGAAGTGGTTGGAGTATCTGCTCTGCAATTGTTAGGCAACATCAACATCTTCTTTCTCCCTTGTTTTCTGACCACTCATGGATTCACTACTGGCATCACAGTGGTAATGACCTGAGCTTAGCAGAAGTCCATGTTTTGTTGTTTGAAAATCTTGGTTGATAAATAGGAGAAAAGCTATTTACAGTGACATGATAGCCATCACTTAAATTTGAATAATTCAGCCATTCCTTAAAAGTGCTTGTTCTTTTATGTGCATGCTGAGTTTGTGTCTCTGTGAAGATATTTTATCTTCCCTAAAATCTTATCTTCCAGAGGATTGAAGCTCCCATAAAGGAAACACATTGCAATTGCACAAATGAATGTAACGAGGCAGAAAAAGTGGAGGGGAACACTAATTTTAGGTTAGAAAAAACAGCAGTGAATTTCACTGGGTTTTTCTTCTAAAGGGCTGAGGCAACACTTAGGAGATAACAAATGGCTGTTGCCTCTAATGAAGAATTGCTATGCTTGAATTGCGTTACCGGTAGATACAACAAGACAAAATTGGGGTTTTATTGAAAGCTCATTTATATCATTTCTTCAAGGAGTCATAGTTGGAAGGGATGTTGAGATGTTGAGATCACTTAACCTAACTCCCTGTTTAAGGCAGACACTCACCACTAGACCTTCTGCAACACATGGCCATCAAGCTGCTATTTAAATATTCCCACCAAAGGACAGAGCTCTCTTCCTGGATTAATCTGTTCTATTGTTGAACAGTTCTTATGAGTGGTGGAATTCAAATATGTGAACAACTGGTTCTCTGTGTGGATGCCACTTCTGGAAGTCCATTGTGGGCCTGGGTAACAAAAAAATTAGCTACTGGTTATGCCAAAGTGGTGCAAACTGACTGAATCCCACCACTGGTTCTTATGTTAAGGAATTCTTTCCCATGTCCAACTGAGATTTATTTGTAATTTAAACTCTAACTTGTCTTTTGAAACAACGCTGAAAAAGTTCACTCTAACTTCTGTATAATAGCCCTTCAGATACTTGAAGACACTATCAAGTCACTCCACAATCTTCCTTTCTGCAGCCTAAGTATACCCAACACTTCTAAATGCTACTCATAAGTATTTCCTTCCAGTCCTCTATCACCTTAGTTGCCATTGTCTGACTACACTTCTGTTTGTCAATGTCTTTTCTAAAACATGATGCCCAGAACTGGACCAACTATTCTAGGTGTGATCTGGCAATGCAGAATAGAGAGGATCAATGACTTCTCTTGATCTTTATAATTCTGTTAGTGTAGCTTATGCCAAGTATTTCCTAACTATAACATTTTTTCATGTGCTTTCAGTTGCCATACCCTCCCTGAGACAATTGTTCTGTTTAACTCCTCACAGTGCTTTGTGAGCTTCATTTGTTGGAATATTTCACCTCTGCTAAATGATAAAGTTGTCTACTCATCTCTGGGATTGAAAACTATATTGGCATGAAATTTGCTATTCCCACTGCAACCTTACCTCTCTACCATCATTGCAAGTCACTTGACTACCCTCTAAGGCAATGGATGACAAAGCTTACTAGATTTCATACATCTGTTCTTGGTTTCAAATAAGAGTGAAACTAGTACTGACTGATAATGGTTGAAGTCTGTTTACCTCATAAACTAGGAAGAAGAGCAAGAACAGAATCATGAGGACAAAGCAGAATAACAAAATGTTTTGTATTTATTTTGTATTATAGTTTGGTATCAGTGAAGAGACAATGTTTTTTTTCTTTTCTTTTCTTTTCTCATTTCTCATTTCTCATTTCTTTTCTTTTCTTTTCTTTTCTTTCTTTTCTTTCTGCATTCCAGAAAGCTGCAGTTTTAAGTAAAGGATGACAAACCATGCACTCATAATCCTTTCCCCTAAGCATTTACCATTCAAATTGTTCCCCAGATACTTCTTGGCAATGTGTATTTAAAAGTACAAATGTAATGGATAGTTTTCCTCTTTCCTTGACATATATATCTGGTTCTCAGTGCAGGAAATGCAGTTTTGTGGAGCAATATTAAGCAGAAAACAAGATGGTGGTAAACAGGCAAAGTGTCCTCTCTCCTAGCTGCAGGTCTTTTGTACAAAATTATTAGCATCCCAAAGCTACTGTTCATTTTTAATAGACCTCTTTTTAATGCATATTTATAATATAGTTGCAATACATTTCCCTGAGCCAGCACTTTGGTAAAATTAAATAAGTGCAGTTTCTCTAGAATTATTTTGGTTTGCCTTTATCCAAACTGTGCTTGTTTCTCCAGATGTTTTGAATAAGGCCACCCAAATTCTTCTTCCCACTTTGCTGTAGGTGACAATTAGGGACAGATCTCCTGGAAATGTAGAGTCTGGAGTTCACCCAAGAAGATTGCCTTAATCAGCCTTGAACATGCTGTCAGTAAAGTGTCATTAATACAATTGGGATGAAAGCAAAGAAAGATTGCACATATGGTCCATTAGCTAAGCAGCACACTAATTATGGGGAGGTGTCACATTACTCATTAAGGGCTAGATTCTGCCAGTGTTCCTCCCATTAAGGAATACCCTCTTCATTCAAAGCTACAGCATCCCTTGCAGGCACTACCCCCTCCCCAGGATCAGTGGGTAAAAGGGGGAAACACATCAATTTGCATTAACCCCCTTCCTATATTTCTCTACCCTACCTTGGCTGTCAAGATGTACTGTGATTAAAACAAACCCATTTTTCTTCCCCTCAGAGACATTGCTAGAATGATGAGTTATGAAGAGCAAGATAATTGGGGAGGGGGGGAGGTCAGATAGTTATATTCCTATTTCTATTTGATAAACAAAATCAGACAATTATGCCGAACAAAGGGATTTTTTGAGTTGGAGACATACTTATTATTTGCAAGCTGAAGGAGGTGGGAAGAAGAAAAAGAGAGGGGGGATGTGGGGAAGTACAGCAGCAACCGAAAGAGGAGAAAAGCATTTGTGGGGAGTAATCTAAGCTCATCAGCTCAACTCTCCAGCAGTGCCGAAGACAGGAAAATGATGCCTTTTTATTAGCCTTATTGTCTTTAATTAAAGCATTCAGCAGTACCCTGCGATAATGGACTGCAAGAGAGGTCGGTAGCATTTGTAATAACACAATACAAGGTTCAATTAAGTTGTACTTTTGCAATTTTTCATCTCCAATTTAAACAAGCTAGTGATATACACAGAATGATTACCTTCCTGAGCTGAGCAGAAAAAGTGGAAGGAAAGTGAGAGCTGGGAAGGAGAAGTCATTCATGACTGATATAACTGATGCTCCAAAATGGCCTGCTGCTTGTCAGCATCAGAAGCAGTGGTGGAATCCAGCTGGTTCATACCACTTCGGCAGAACCTGTAGGTTTTTTTTGTTGCCCAGGCCCAGAATGGACTTCCGGAAGCAGTATCCACACAGACAACCAGTTGTTCACAATTTTGAATCCCGCCACTGATCGGAAGGGTATCGTGTGCATGGTATAGCATGTCTGCCATGGTCTGCGTGTGGTAGTAAGGCTGGGCTGTAATTTATTGAATTCATTCCATGCTGCTCAGTCTCTGATCCAAAGAACCTGCCCTCCCTTCGTTTGATATCAGTTCCCCCTCCTGTTTTTTTAAAATATGTTTAGTGTCTACTTAATACTATTTCCCCCTCTGATTTGTTAAAATAATGCTACTGGTAGCTGCAGAGAATAAAACAGAAAAAGGAGACTTTGGCCAGTGATGCCAGTAAGAAACATTTCAGTTGAAAGGCTCACAAATAGATCTTCTTTGTGTTTTCTACTTTTTTCTTTCTTTCTTTTCTAGGCTTTTAAATTATTTATCTATTTATCCAATTTCTATAGCCTCCCATCTCAATCAATGACTGTTCACTATAAAACTTTGCAGTTTTGCTCTTTGGACAGAGTAGAGCTCGGGAGAAAAAGAAAAACCAAACCACCTGGCTAACATTTAATTTTTCTCTTCCCTATTAAGCATTGCAAAATTATAATGAGGCCAGTCTGATACAGGTGACAGCTCTATGAAGGCTAAATATATTTTTGATGATTAGTACTACTAGCATCAATATCTCTGCAGACTTGCTGACAAAGAAACTCATAAGCACAGAGATAAAAGTGAAGCTAAATTTGGTTAGATTTGTATATTTATTGGGGAGGTGAGCAAGAGCAGTAAAATCACTGAGTTAAAAGAAACAGGCTGGATTTTGTGCTCCATGATGTAGTAATAGCTTAGCAGGATTACTGTTAAAATGCTACCAAATCCATTTGTGCATCATTACAGCAAATAACATTTTGGCATTGAATGCTTTGCCCTCAATGTTTCAAGCCTTTGTGGCCTTGGCCATAGTTTCAACCACAATTGTACATATTCCCCAACCTTAGATTAGGTGTCTTATTTTATGGGGTAATGGGGGCTATAGAAGCATACATCTTGTTATGTCTTTCTTTGGTTTTGGGAAAAACAGACTGATTTTAAAATAACTTATAGTGCATGAGCCACATCCCTGGATGGATGGAAATCTATGATAGATTAAAAAAATGAAGTTCTAATCTAAGTCAATCTGGTATTTGAGGCTAAAATTTTAAATGGCACTTCCTCTGTGGTGTTAAAAATATAGCCCTCTGAATGAGAGTTTGCTGCCTTTGGGTAATATCTTGTAATAAAATGGATGCATCAGCTTCTGGTTGATGCCTTTTAATGAAGTGCTAATTTCAGCTTTTTCTTCTTTTTTTCCCCTGTGGGCATGGGCCTTTTACAAAATTGCTCCACTAGGTTTCCTTCTGGGCACTAAAGAGATAGGCTGCAGGTGTCCTGCCTGACAGAGAAAAATAGCAGTTCCTCAGTGTTAGTGTTCATGACCCAGATAATGGACCTCCCCAAAGTGCTGAAGCTTTAGAAGTTATTCACAGCTGCCTAATTTTAATTGTGGACTTATTTGTATGGAGGTTGAGGCAAGTAATAATAATAATAATAATAATAATAATAATAATAATAATAATAATAATAATAATAATAATAATAATAATAATAATAATATACTCCGCTGTCTCTTGCCATACTGAATAGGTCTGATAGAAACTGACATTCAAAATAATTGAGGGTACCAGTTTAGTTAACTCTGCCTTATAAAGTGAGGATACACGTTAGTGAATACACAAAGAGTGGATTATTAATTCTCTTGCCCATGAAAAGGAAGGGCCTTCTCTTTATTTTTATTGTTAGTAATTACTTTTGTATGTTTATGATTTGCAGGAACTGTTTAGGAGACATATTATTTAAGTGCTTAGAAGACCCAATTCAGTTCTACTCATGCAAGACACTCTAAACTGGCATAATAGAGAGATGTTGATAGCATTCATTCTCAAATGCTGATGAAATCTACTGTAGGTGCTATAATAGTATGATGATTCAAAACTGTTGGGAAAAAAAAGGAAGGAAATTTTGGGAGTGGAATTTACTGCCTGCAATAATTTTTCTCCCTTTTTCTTTTCTGTTTCCTTAACAAAATGGGATTATTGAAAAAGTGAATATTGAAAGTTGACTGCAAAATATTTTATATGGTTAATATAATGTGTCTGATAGGCATTCCTAGAAAAAAAAGTTGAGGAAAGGTAAGAATCTGAATAAGGAATTAGTCTTTAATCTTTCGGATAGATGATTTAATCAGAAAGCAACACTGGAAATATTAGCATTTTGATTGGAATAAAGAATCACATTTGAGAGGCTGAGATGTATATATTCAATTAAGGTTTAAATGTTATTAATATTGACTTTGATAGAGATTTCTTTTCCTCAGTCCCCCTCCCCTATTTGTGAAAAACCAAACAAAATAGATTAATCATTGGTAAAAAGAACACTTTTTAAACAAAAAGAATGCTAAATGTATGTATGATAACTGATTAATACTAATGGATGTAATTACTTGCCGATAACAAATACTGATGTTTATTGTATGTTTTTATCTGGATGTTATTATATTTTGGTCACTGCAGAAATCCATAATACTCCTGGCCAATCTATGGGAAAGCTAAAGTCTAGTGATACAAATTGCTTTCTTTATTTCATTTAAGCAATAATCCACAGGTAATCCATAGAAACAGTTAGAAAGAGAACTGCTTAAAATATCACCACATACATGCACAGATTCAAAGTGCTGATTGTCCTTGCTCATGTCAGCGCAGTTGATAGAGTCATTTTCATTCTTATTTTGTATATCAGAAATACTTTCGAACAAGAACACTTGAAAGCCTAAATATAATAGAAATTATACATTCCTTATTATTGTGAATTTCCTTTCTTCCCTTCTTATTGTCTTTCCATATATAAGCATTTAGATCAGAGACAGGCAAATTTCATTTTTTTAAAACAAATTTTCTAATGGAATAAGGACATCATCGCTGAAGTGAAGCCTGATTTTCAGACTGATATTTTTCTTTTTGGGTTGTGTGTGTGTGTGTGTGTGTGTGTGTGTGTGTATGTATGTTTGTATGAGGACATTTTTATGGCTGTGTTAAGAGTAATGCTTCTATTGTGTATGATTTTCTATGCAGGTTACATAGAATCAGAGAACTGGAAAGAACCAAGAAGTAATCCAATCTTCTGCTCAGTGCAAAATCAATGAGAGATTCTGATAGATGATCATCAATCTCCGTTTGAAGACCTTTAAGAGAGAATACCTCACATTATGTGGCAGCATCTTCTGCCAGCTGAAAGTTTGTGTAGTTCCTTCTGTTGTCCAAACCCATCCTAATTTCAACCTATGCATTTTGCTACTGCCCCCTAGGGCAATAAAAATATCTAAACTCCTTTTTCTGTGTAATAAACCGTCAGATATTGAACACTGCTGTCATATTTCCTCAGTTAGTTACTGGACTTTTTAAGCTGTGGCACCCTGTAACAGTTGTTTAATTTACCATCCATTTTCAGGAGCATAAATGTAAGAAGCCCTGGAGACTCCAAAATAAGTAAGGGTAGAGAGAAGAAAGATACCTGTTTCTAGAAGGAGGAGATCCATTTCTAGAAGTAGACCTATTTCTGGAAATGGCGACAAGTGAAATAGATAATCACAAAAGCCTGACTAAAGGAAAGATTCCAGTGGTGTATAAGCTTCACATTTTAGTCAGACTTTGGAAGTCAATGGAACACCATAGAGGACAACCAAGTACAGAGATAGCTTTGAAGAAAATATGCAGCAACAGTTATAAAAACAGATCACTTTAGCCTGTTAAGGTAGGAGAGGTTGAAGAAAAAACTCAAGATTAGACTGCCTTGTTTCTCTTGGGTATAAGAAAATGTCAATTTCAAGATGCTATGCACTATAATTGCCTCCCTGGATTAGTGCAATTCTTGAACTTCGCTCTGTGTAAACCAGGTGTCAAAATTCATTGCCTACTGGTTTCTAACAAGGCTGGGCGAAGATTTGATCTCTGTATGGATGTAATGCCAATTGGTGGGCATCTCTGCTGGATAAACTATTTCCTCTATAAAGATGTAAGTCCCAAAGTAAATAGTATCAGACTACTTAATTCCTCAATGCACAGAGAAAGGGCATAGCAGTTAGATAATGAGCCTATCAAGAGCTGCACAATTTTAATTGCTGTAATATGCCCTAATCTGAATAAGTAGCTCTATAATATATCTTTTCTTCTTTTGCTTCTAAAGGCCATATCAGACAATGGCTTTAACTCAACCATGATTCAACTGTCCTGCCTTTAATCAAGTGTGGAAATGCTCCCCACTATCCTTTAAGAACGGATTCCTGGGTGAAAGTACCAGCATAATCAGAAACTGTCCCAGCTTCCTTTTGTGGCTCTCTGCCAATGGCCCAATTCTTTTTTTTAAAAGGAGCTATTACTTTGATTCATTGGGTCACATTTGGATATACAGAAGCTGTGTTCTCATACAGAATCCCTTACATACTTGGTATTATACTGTGCACTGTAGTCCCAGTTTAGTGATAAAAAAACCCCCACATTTATGATTTTCACAGTTTTCTAAAGCAAAAGAAAGCTGAAATATGATTATAAGTACAAGGATTTTATTTAGCGACTGCTTCACTTAATGATCAAGTTGCCAGTCCCAACTGGGATCACTAAAGGAGGAACTACTGTACAATTAACCCAATTTCTGAGGAAGTAGATGATGAATCAAGAGATGACTATGGCTGTGCCTCTAATATTATACCCAATCAATTCAGTCACTGCTATGGGTGAGAAAAAGAGGTGAGAATGGGAGGAATCAATTTAGTATTAAATCCTTGGAGCCTTTCCCAGAGTTGGGTCTTTGCATAATGTATCCAAGTAGGGTAACTTGAAACCTGGTCATTTGTCCCTTGAGTGAGAACTCTGGATTGATTTGTTTGACTATCCATTGGTTTGTTATCTTGGGTATCCACAGTATTTTCCAATGCTAAAGTTCAAAGATGTGAATAGTTTTCCTATTCTGCTTCATCAAAGTCCATTTGATATAATATTTTCTGTCTAAATTCTATTCTACAACCTCACTTTCTCACAAAATACAGTATCAGCTGTTCCCCCACTTCAATGGAATTTCTACTAATTTCTGCTGATTTTCTTGTATTGGTGCAAGGCCGTAGCTATTATCATAGCCATATTTCATGGGGGCAGATGGAAGTTTATGCTGGTGTACACATAAAATACAGGCTTGCACTCTTAAAGATTGAATAAGGAATCAGGATCCTGTTAATTTAGGTCTTTTCTTTATCTCAGCTTTCTTGCTTGCAATATGAATATAATTACATCTACCTTAGAAGATTGTTGTGAAGGCTGACATGCAGGAAGTTGTCTGTATAGCTATATAAATGCTGAATTGTCCCTATTTATGAAATAAACATTCTCTTCCTACTCCCCCACTCCTCCAATCTTATTACATTCAAATAATTTGGCTGCATTGGAATGTGAGAATGCTAATCACACTTATTTTGCATCACATGCCATGGCTAATTAGAAATTTTTAGGACATGCAATTTGAGTGTTACCAATTAATTCAATTGTGGACCAAGACCAAAGCTTTTATTTGCTTTGTCATAGCCACAGAAAGTCAAATAAACAAATACTTGTATCTTCCCACTGTCTTCTCTATCCCTTCAGCACAGCTGTGTGACAAATAATAATAATTTCATTGTCTGCTTTCCAAAAATCCCTCTACAGTTAGAAAGGATCATTAAAAAAATTGAAATGTGGTTTATTTTGTCTAATTATTTGAAAATCAGTCTGTATATCCCAGAAGAAATAACGTGCACCTTACTTAAAGAAAAATGATACCAAATGAGGCATACACAATGGTAAGTGCTCATTTCCTGTTTTCTGGTTAAGTGTTTATTGTTTGGGTTGGGAGATAATCAGGAATTAGGCATTCGGATCAAATGGAACGTGGCCATGGAATGTGGAGATCCAGGTCCAACTGCTCAATTGATAAAAATTGAGATTGTTGAATTAATCCTTGGTGTAAAGTTAGGGGCAAGAGTTGAGTAGGGATTTTCCTATGGTTTAGGTGTGTAATGATGCTCTAATAAAGAAGGGCACAACTAGAGACCTCAAGTCTATCTTATCTTCAATAATGTTGGATGTAATAGGATCCATAAATGCCCATCATGCTGTCCCTTTCAGCATAAACAAGGGGCAGAAAAAGAAGTAATAATTACTAAGCCAAAGATGTAGAAGACATGAGATGAGGAAAATAAAAATAAAAGGAGACCTTGCTAAATCTGGTTAATGCTCGTAATTCTCATAATTCTCCATTTGTTTTTGATACCTGGAATCCACTCTTGCTATATTGTTTTTAAGTCCTATGTTGCTTTTTGTTCTTTTTACTTATGCAATGCCCAACAGCTTTTAAGATTTGCACATTTTAAAACCTCTCCATCTATTTCTCTGTTTTTAGAAAATATTCCCACAAAGTGCAGACATTAATCAAGTTGCTTTAGTTCGTTATGCTATAGCTTGCAAGTGTTCGATCCATTTTTCCATGTTAAACATAACTGTCTTAGTCTTTGATACATAAATTTTCAGATCTATGTTTTTTTGTAGAATCATACAAACCACCTAGCATTTGCTGCAAATCATTTAGGCTCTTAGCTGGTGAATAGCATCATCTGCGTATTGCATTAAATAGCACTTGTATCCACAATCAAAACACCTCTAATATCACTGCAAGCATTCCTGATACATTTATTCATAAACGCCTTAAACAACTAAAGGGACACCACATATCTTACCTAACTCCCTACTAAGTGCTGAACGATTAGAATTCCATTCATTTTTGACATATTTCCTTCATATCCTACTGTTGCTTTACTCAGCAATCAACCTTCAACTCCATATTTGTATACAACATTGCATGATTGATGCCTATTCACTTTATCATACACTTTCTCTAAATCAACCAGTGTGCATTAAGTTTTTTCATATTCATATGTTTCTTAGCTGCTTGCTGAAGAACAAAGAGCCGTTCTGCACACTTTCAGGGAAGCATTAAGTTGCAGTGCCCTTCTGATGGAATGTTGCTCTTTGCATCGCAATACTACCAAACATCTTCCCAGCTATATTCAACAATCTAATCCACATGCTTGCTACCTTTTCCTTTTTATAGGAAAAGAATAGCTGCAATCTTCCAATTCTCAACATAGATTCAGACTGCATTCAATTAACAAGTTTCTGGGCATTTCTCTGCCATTCCATAACACAATTCTTCTCACTTTGTTGCAAGCTTCTTCCACAACCACTTAATGTATTTATTCATTTATATGTAGTTGAATCTGGGTAGCATACAGAGATTAAAAACCCAACATTTGAGAACCCTCCTCCTGCACATTCCACCTAAGCCACAGCATCTTTTGCACATGCAGCACTTCTCATACATCCTTATACACCATTTGTGACTTGCACCCCCACAACTCTTTTGCTCCCTTCTCCACCCAGCATCAGCCACTAACCTGCTGGCTGGCTTTGGACTTGCAACTTCCTGCTGGCATCCCCATCGACTTTTTCTCTACAAGCTTCATACAAATGAAGTAAATGGAGAAGCCGTCAAGAATGGGAGGGAGGGAGGGAGGGAGGGAGGATTTCTGATGCTCCCTGCCAGCTCCCCACAAGGAAGCTCAGTGGGGAAGTTGAAAATCCGCTTCCACTTGCATTTCTTGTTTGCTCATCTGTGGCCATCCTACTTCTCTGTTTAGGGTAGGAAACAATGATCCATCTCTGAAAAAATGACCTAACAGGGCAAGGGTTGTCTAGTATTAATTAAATACATAGAAGACAAGAAAAAGAATACACACAATTATAAAAAGGAGAACAGAAACAAAACATACAGAGCATATATGAATGCATACAAACAAACACACACACAAACACACACACACACATACATACACACACACACACACAGAGAGAGAGAGAGAGAGAGAGATGCAGTAAACATTTCAATAAATAGAAATCATAATTAGTTACAAGTATCCAGAGCTAATGTATATTGATATATTATCGATTTGTAAATTGTTGGTAATGTCAATTCTGCTGACCACTGAATAGCTGGAGCTATATGTTTTGTCTTTTCAATGTTGAACAATAAATCTTTTAGCTGTAAGTAAGGTACAGAAAATTCATTTTCTTTGTCCACAAGTCAACTTCCATATAATACCGGTAGGAATAAACTTCAGAAGAATAGATATGTCTGAAAATACTGAATCTCAAAGCTGAGTCAAAGAATGTAATAACCTCTTTCAGAAATGGGACAATTGTTGGACACTGTGGAAACATATATTTAAATAATGCATTTATTTCACTACATCTTCAACAACATAACCATTTACTTCATCCTTTTCTACATAAATGCAATGAAATCATATTATTTCTTGTTGAGAAAGATGTAATTTAAAAGCTGTTGAAGTTTTTGTTACTTTTAACATCTTTTTTTACTGATTTAAGTAAAATATACAAAGAAAAAAGAAAAATAAAAAAGAATAAGGATGCATATGCATATATAAATGATAGTTGTAAAAATATTTTTAAAAAGTTTTTAAAAAAGCAAAACAAGCAAACAAAATATCTGGTAGCCCTTTTTTCTTTCTCTCTCCCTAATTCCCAGCCACTAATTGCTGTTTGAATACTTCTCATATTTTATTTTGGACATCATTACCAATTCCTGTTTGGATCATTTTGATTCTTATTCCTTTAAAACAGTTTCTCTTTGTCTTCAAAAAATATACTCCAAGTGGAAGCAAGATTCTCAATGTCACTCTCCCCTCCCCTGGTCTTCCTGATGCAGCCATTAAAACAGTGTTTCTCAACCTTGACAATTTTAAGGCATGTGGACTTCAACTCCCAGGATTCCACAGCCAGCATTTATGCCAGGTTTGAGTTGAAGCCCTATTTTCCTCCATTTAGATTCTCAGAGCTTCCAAGGACCTCAGTTCCATCACTTGGCCAGACCGGGATGGAGATGTACAGCTAAATATTAGTATTATTATTTATTAAATTTGTATGCTGCCCATGTCACCACAAGACAATTCTGGGTGGCTCACAAGGTCAAAAGTAATAAAATTATATAAATATATTGGATGGGGGGGTCATTAAGAGTGGCCTGTTATTGGCCACCTCCAGCATGATCTGGCTTGGGACCTCAAGCCAACTGGCAGAGCCAGGTCTTGAGGAAGGTCAGGAGGGTGAGAGCAGATCTCACTCTGAAAGGAGGGGGGGCAAGATATTCCAAAGGACATGTGCATATTGATAATACTGCATACCATGTTGATGTATGACTTTTGCCAATGGTCTTGATATTGCTTATCATCTGTGTCCCATTCGTTCTGGTGAACCCTGATCTGACTTTTAATATTGTTTTTTTTTTCATACAGGGCTTTTAATTTATCTTCTTATAGTCAGGGGGTTCTTTTTCTTCTATGTTCACTTTTTCCCAAGATCCACCTTGGCAATATCTAATGTTTTCTCCAGATATTATCTTTTTATCCGTCACTGATTTTCTCACTCTTTTCGTTATAAACATTCAGATCAATCATGCTTTTAGGTTTCTATGCATTTCTTCACCATGTGTTACATATGAATGTTTAAAGCATGTATTTCAAAGAAACTTGGTGCAATCACTTTTTTTTTACATTCCCTTGTTTTGTTGTTACCCATCAATTCACAACACTTACTTTACATTCAGAATGTTGCACAATATTTCCTCAAGCTCCTCTCTGCTTCTTCCATTATTAAAAGCCATGGTGGTGCAGTGGTTAGAATGCAGTATTGCAAGCTGACTCTGCCCACTGCCAGAAGTTCGATTCTGACCGGCTCAAAGTTGACTCAGCACTCCATCCTTCTGAGGTTGGTAAAATGAGGGCCCAGATTGTTAAAGGCAACATGCTGACTCTGTAAACGATTTATAGAGGGCTGTAATGGTATATAAGTGTGTATAAGTCTAAGTGCTATTGTTATTGTTGTTATCTCTATCAATCACATCCTTTGAAAGGCTGGATTGAAAAGATGCTCAAGAGCCCAAGTTTCACAAACATCATTCACTAAAGCATAATGCTATTATTTAATATTTTCTGACATAATTTTTAGCCTTTTTCTTTATAACTAAACCTACTCCTTCACATCCATGTATGTATTTATGAAAGTCATTCCATGGGATCCCTCACCTTCATTATTATCTATCATCTTTATTTATCTATTATTTCCCTCCCATTCCTCTTAGAGCTGTACAATGTTTTGTTTTACTTTATTTCATTTGTTAATTCATGCTCCTCACCAGTATTTTTTTTTTCTTATATTCCAAATCACAGTATGCCCTGTGGTCAACAGATGGACTTCTATTGCCTATAATGGCTTTAATCAATCAAGGTTTTTATAGAATGCTTTTTAATAACTTGGTGAAAATGTAAACTAATTTAATAGTCTTAGCTGTACTAGTGCCACATATAGCAGTTTCTGCTAAAAATAAGAACAGTACCAATCAATTTGGATACATTTTGGCCATCATGCCAGAAGCATAATCAAAGCTCAATATTCCTCCGGGAATACTCAGGTGATTCTATGCAAAGGAAGATCTCTAGTCTAAAAGCCACCTTGCAAGCCAACTCATTGTCTGCCTCCTGCCACCAGCTAGGTGGCAATACATAGTACTCTGATTTATTATAGGTGCATTTTAGAAAGGAGAAAATGTAACTGGACCTAATCTATATTTAGTCTGAATTAAACTTCAATAAAATTTTAAATGAATTTGAATCTCATTTGGATTTTGCATTGGCCCTGCCAAATGCTTTTTGTGGGCCAGCCACCACCATACAATTCAATGGCTAAACAAGACCATGTTCTCAAAATCTTATATATCCCACCTTGTATTTGTGGTGGCATCTGTGTGGATGAAGCCCCCCTTCCAAATCTATGGAAAGTGATACATAGACAGTCCAGAACAAAAGCATAGAGCAGGAGTCCTCCTTGTGTATATACTCTACTTTATATTTGAGGCAAATAATGCTGGAGTACCATGCATAGAATCACAGGCATATATCATTGTAAATGATAACTAATTATTATAAATGATAAGGAAACTTACTTTGTTTATGGAAAGCCTATTTGGGGGATTTCTTATTATTGCACAAAATGTGTCTTGGGAAGATTAGCCTGGCCCCTGCACAAGGATGTCTCCTTTGGCATACAACTTGCCCCCTTCCTATTTAGATATTTTCTGAACACTAGTTCAGAGGCAACAGCACCATTTCGACACATCTTTTCTCTGTGGCAACCTTTTTTCTCTGATGATTGAGTTTTCCTCTTTTCCATTTCACTTTCTTTCTTTGTTGCATTTTTCATTTTTATTGTATTGCCTTGAGGCCAGTCTATGTCGCCTTGGGATATATAGCTTCAAAAGTTTTTTTCCCCCTTTCTTAGCCAAGTGTTTTAATCTACAGCAGTAAAACTACCCAAAGTGATGGATATTTTCAGTTTTGGGGAAGATGACATATCTTATAGTCTTGCAACACTACCAGGCAATCACCAACCCAAACTAGCAGCATTTATATTTGTAATATTGTACCTCCAAGGTGTGACATGCGTAAGTTGCATTTTCATCTGTCTGCTCAAAGCTGGTCCTACCTAGGACTTTTCTGACCTTGGCCTAAATCCTACGATGGAAACAAAATTACCACGGTCTAAGACCCATCTAAATGTCCAATCTTGGAGGTTCTTCATTATAACTTCTCATACTGAGCATAAAACTGAGCGCTCGGTAAACCTTGATTTTTACAAACCATTTTTTTGGAGGGGGGGTGAGATGTCGGTTCACTTGAAATGCCCATTGTATCCAAAATATACTTTTGTGTATTTGTAATAAGGCCTGTGTTGGAGAACCAGTTTGGTCTAAGGTACCTGGCTAGAAACTGGGAGAACAGGAGTTCTAACCCTGCATTAAGCATAACACCAACTGGGTGACCTACAATATTTCTCTATATTAGCTCTTATCTGTTGCCACGTTACACTTGCTTTTAGGACATGAGACCCAATCACCTAAATTACAATTCTAGGTGCATTTTGGTATAGCACAATAATGCCTTCTAAGTAAGTTGATAAATTAACCTTATGTTGAAGCTCCTGAATAGATGGAATTCAGATTTTATTTCCCTGAAGAACCTCTTATTTACATAAGAGCAGAATTGGTAAAAATTAGACTGAGTCTTTAATTCCATCAAGGTTGATTAAGAAAGTGGGTTTAGCTCCTAGATTATTTCTTATTTGCAGGTTAGACTCAGGACTTTAAAAATGGAACCTTTTTCTTAACTGGGTAATACAACTATCAATCTTCTGAAACAGGCTGGTTTTCATTTACCTCCTATTAAATTGATAAGAGTAAAAAGTACAAGGCAGGAGAAAAGAAAATGAAAGTGTCTGACTTTCAACAGGAGACCAAGATGATCTCTCTCTCCGACTATCTACCCTGCAATGAACATGTGCTGAAGCTTGAGAGTTTATTTAAAGAGACAATATGCAAGTCATTTAGCTAAGTTGCTAAATTGATTTTATTTGGAATTCTTTCAGTGTGATTGTTATCTCTGCTTGTTCTTTCATTTCCCTTTTGTCAATAAACTTGGCTTTGTATTTGGCTGAGCTTGTTTTATATGAGACTTATTAAAACCTTTCCCACATGCATGACTATGCAACTATATAGCTTTCCTTGTATTTCAGACTAGCCCAAATCTCTAAAGTTCAGCATTTTTTTAATTTGGGGTAGTAAGAGCCCAAAGCACTTCCTTTCTATTTTTCTAAAGCTTGGGAGAAGCCTTGAGTAGAAGGATTAAGAAAGGACTAAGGAACATTGGACAGACAGTGTTTGTGCATGAGAAGATTCAGCCTGACTGGTGGCCCCTATAATGCAATCACTATGTTTTTTTATTGGGGCATCTTTGGAAGACAGAAGCTGCCAGAGAGATTTCTAAAGTATCCCATATCTCCCAGATTTTAAGACCATGCTAATAATACCATCAGAACCTTGCAACGCCTATACCTACCATGACATGACTGTGATTCCTCCAGCATTGGTTCTCTTAAGAACTCCTCTTACTGTACATTGCAAAGCTATCTATTTGCAAAGCTCTGCAGATAATTCAGTCAGTGTCATCCCTTGATACCAATTGTTTCAGTGAATGTATGTATCCACTATGTAATAACTTCTATCCTATCCTATCCTATCCTATCCTATCCTATCCTACCATCATCATTAGGGAACCCAATAATGTTGTCTAGGGGATTTGGGGAGATCAGATCCAACACATCTGAGAGGGATCAAGTAGGAGAAAGTTTAGCTAATTGAGTACTGCCTACCATCATTGTCAGCAGCTCTTTAAGGATTCAGACAGCAATTTTATCCCAGCCTCCATGACCTTCTCATAATATATTATAAAGTATCCCAAAACTATTTGAACAGGCTATTGATATAAATGAGCACAGCTGTAGATAATAAACAACACTTTTTCCTGGTGTTTCTATTCTGCCTTATGGAATATAACTTTCCTTTTTAATTGCCTGATCTATGGGATATGTTGTATTACTTTACAACAACTCCTTTCCCATACCAGTTGTAAATATTCATCACAAAACCTGCAGACAAAGAAGCAGACTTCTCTCAGTTTAAGAGGGCCTTGCTTTCAAAGACTTTTAACATTTAATTAGCTGAAAATTGTCCCTGTTCATGATGGATATTAAAGCAAATTGCATTTTTCAAGGTGGCACAAAAGGCCAGGTGGATGAGAAAAAATAAATATGTATTTCCTATAAAATTGTAATTGCTACCAAATTTTTATCACCAGAACAATATCTGTATTCTATCCATTGCTGTCATATAATCATATTTTTACTTATTGCCCTGTAGGATAAACACTCCCTAGTGTTGTTAGAGATCTCTGTGCTTGAGTGTATGTGCATACACCTGTGTACGTGCCTCCAGATGTTTAAAATCTTAGTTCTGCTATTTTTTTGCCTTTTTTCCCCTCAGAAGAGAATATTCTCCCCCCCCCTTGCATTTGTCCCTTCAACAAGACAGTCTGTTGGACTTAAAGGATCTGGGTTCTACCTTTTTCTTATTCAGAAACCAAAACAACAATAGAGTCTTGAAGTGCAATAGAATCCCATTTGTGGTGGGCAATTCTAGGAAAAGAGAGGATGCTAGAGATTTAGAACAGCATAAAAATTGAGCAGGTGTTATGTTTCTCCTGTTTGTATGCATGTGTGCACAGGAACAAATCCAAAGTAAACAGAAGCAAATTCAAAGCACTGTCGTTCTGGCCATGAACAGCAGCATTTGCTGCAGACGCTTAGCTCTAATACTAAAGCTGTTTCTTGTGGCAAGCCAATAGCTCACTCTTTTTTAGGACTTCAGATAAGCATAAGCTGGTTGTTCAGTTTCAGAGTGACTTTGCTTGTCTTTTAATTATATTTAATTGTTAAATGACTGCTTTTAACAACAGAGCAGCGTGCTAACTACAAAGACTATACAGTGCAGTCCGAAATGGGGAAAGAGCATTTCTTCCCACACCAAGAGCCCTGTTGTCTTGCTTTGAACAGGGCCCATAGGATGTTCATCTCTTAAGTGGCCTTTACGAAAGGTGGTTCTCTCTCTAAAGAGTCATAAAGCTGTCAGAGAAGACAGGATGGGTTAGTTGCCCCTCAGCCACAAAATGAACTTAATTACAGCAGCAAGATTGTTGGTGGGACAATACTGGAAGAATCTGGAAATACCGCCTATTGAAGAATGGACTGTGAAAGTAACAAATTTGGCGGAAATGGCGAAAATATCAGCATACTTGAAAAATCGCTCCAATGAACAATTTTTGACGGACTGGAAACAGTGGATAGACTATATCCAAGAGAGACACCAATCAAACAGAATGCAGCTGGCGTTTAGCTGAGGCTCGATGGGAGGAGGGAAGAAGGGTTAACAAATCAAATGTTTACAAAAACTAACACCCAATGTTGAATGTATATGTTCTATAACTAATGCCTCTTAACATAACCTTATGACTAATGTTGTTTGCTTTAATATTGTTAAAGCAGACTGAATTTCTACCTCAGGATATGAAACTTTTACCTCAGGATCTCTGGTTAGGGACTATAGAAGATTGCACTAGTAATGGGATGAAGTCAATTCAGAAGCGCAAACGAACAATATGCGATAGACTAGATACAGTAGATAGACCATATATGAGAGAAACACCAATCAAACAAAATGTATTCGGAGTATACTTGAAGATGGAAGGGAGGAGGGAAGAACGTTTACTAAAACAGATGTTTACAAAGATTAATACCTAATGTTGTATGCTATGTTCTAGGATGATTGCTTAGCAATAGGATCTTATGCTTAATGTTGATCACATTAATATTGAACCAGATAAGAGAAATACCAAACAAAAAAAAGTGTAACAGGAGTATAGTTGAGGCTAGACGCGAGGAGGGGAAAAAGGCCTACTAATTTAGACGTTTTCAAAGACTAATACTTAGTGTTGTATATCAGGTGCCATGATGATTGCTGCATAATATGTTTTTATGTTCAATGTTGATTGTTTTAATAAAAGAATTTTTATAGTGGAAAAAAAATGAAGGGCAGACTAAGCAGGGATACAAATTGCTTGGGCTCTGTCTTTGTTTTCTGCAGACAGTGAGTTGGTTTCTATTTAAATCAATTTACTTCAAAAATTTGCATTCTTTCTTTAAATTAACATATGCTTGCAGTGGGCAAATAAATGCCTTTTTTAATCAGCCTTTTTGGAAAACCAACCTTCCTCCCTCCCTCCCTCCCTTTCCTTCTTTCTTTCTTTCTTTCTTTCTTTCTTTCTTTCTTTCTTTCTTTCTTTCTTTCTTTCTTTCTTTCTTTCTTTCTTTCTTTCTTCCTTCCTTCCTTCCTTCCTTCCTTCCTTCCTTCCTTCCTTCCTTCCTCTTAATAAGCCTCTGAAAAGTTACCTTTTGCAAGTTAGTGGTGCTCTGAGATTGGATACTTGGATGCTACCCATAGAGTCTTTAGATTTAGTACAATGTAGTTTTTAAATAAAGACGAATTATGGAGGAGGGAACAAAAGAGGAAGATGGGAACAAGAGAAAATGGGAAGAAAAAGTGAGCAGAGTGTTACAGTTCCTAGGAGCCTATGTTGCCGAGTCCCCAGAAGAAATATTGCTGAGGGTCTCCTCATATGTCACAACACTGCTACTGAAAAATAATATTTTAATAAAGTTGTAAAGATATGTGCTATAATAAATAAATCATAAAGATCTGGTTTCTTTTATTTGCAACCCAAAATCTGCCACCTGAAGCAGCTATTTCTATCTGATCCAGGGACTCTATGCTGCTGCTTTGTGCCTTTCCATGCCATCTCATGATTCTTTGTGATTGTTCTTTTGTCCAGTCATTGTTTCAGATGTATTGGGCTTGAAAGTTCATATTCTTAAAGTATAAGGAAAACAAAACTCCAATACATCTGGAATGTACCACATTGCTGCTGAGATCTCTAAAGTAAGTACAATTATTTCAAAATTACCCCTGGACATAATTCAAAGAACTTAATTAACATGTTTTTTTCCCAGGCTGCTGCCTGCCTTTGAAGAAACAGTTTGCCCCCATATGTTGCTGTCATCCAGCTGAAAGTGGTATGCTAGAAGAGTTCTTCGTGGGAACACACATGTTGAGTTGCTTCCTCCCTCACTGTCTCTTTTGCTGCAAGAGCTAGCCAAACAGCAGGCTCTTCATCACCGTCATTTTCTCTCTCTCTCTCTCTCTCTCTCCTTGCTTCTGCAAAATGACTGTCAGTGTCTCTTCAGACAGCTCATTAGGCCTCCAAAATGTTGGCCTTGGGCCACTACATAGCTGTAGACTGGCACTGCTGACACAGTGTCACTTATTTCTAGCCAAGCCTTCTCCCTCTAGGTATGAGGATACCGTAGAGGAAAGAATTTGGCAGGTGACAGATTCATTTCTTACTGCCTTAGGTATCTTGTAGAATTCTTGATGATGAGCTTGTGGCCTTGTTCTGAGTTTTACTTATCAATTTCAGGAAAGATATGGGATAGGAACCCATTAATGTATATACAATATATAGTAATCCTTAAACTTCATGTCTGTTTCATCTATTAAAATCAATCCAAAGTCAGATGCCTCATAAGTTAAATACTACTGAAGCTATTCATGGTGTTGCTTGGGTGGCTGTTGCTTGGTGGTAGATCCCCATAATGCAGTGACAATGCAGGATGTAGCATTTGGAGGGTGTGTGCATGTAGGGATTGAGTTTCAGATTTTCATTTGGAAAGTTACAATTTCTAAGATGCAGCATTTCAACTGTAACTTCTGATAACAAATAACAATATTTTTATATTCATACCAAGAGCCACGGTGTCTCAGTGGTTAGAATGCAGTATTGCAGGCTAAGTCTGCCGATTGCCAACAATTCAGTTCTGACCAACTCAAGGTTAATTCAGCCTTCCATCCTTTCAAAGTAATCAAAATGAGGATGCATATGATTGGGGCAATAGGCTGATTCTGTAAACCACCTAGAGAGGGCTATAAAGCACTATGAAACAGTATGTAAGTCTAAGTGCTATTGCTAATATAATAATAACAAATATAGTATTGTGAGGTGCTAGCAATGTCAGAAGGTTGAAAGCATCTTATTCCAATGAAACAGATGCTTCCTGTTTTGACATACAGCTCTAGGAGCATCAATCTAAGCAGTAAAATATTTTATCCAGTCCACTTATACTTGTACATTATGCACAAATAGATGACATGCTATATCTATGGGCATCCCATTGCATATATAATGAAAAGAAATAATATTGGCATTCAAATGTGCAGCTGCATTAGCATAGTTGTTAATAGTGCTTCATAGCTAGGCTTAATTAAGATAGAAAATGCATGCTAACAAGATTTATTGAATTAGTGTAAGCTTTTCTTTTATGAGGGATAAGGGGCAATATACTTTACTCAGCTCCGTGAGGCCTTCCAGGGTCTCCCTTCTGATTTCCCAGATAGTTTACCATGAACTAAGGAATAAAAAAGATTGATATATCCTTTGGTTATAGAAAGCATCAGGATATGTTTAGATATTTTTTCTTAGTCTCATACTTGTTTTTTTTTTTTTTTGCAGTGGGCAACTCTCCAAAATGCATTACAAAGAAAGTAAGATCTCACTGCAACTGAGCCTAGTGCTAAAAACTTCATGGTCCTGGTCATGAAGACTCATCTCTTCAATCAAGCCGGCCTGGCCTAGATCTCCTCGGGTTTTAAAATTTTTAAACAAGGCTGTTTGGGTTTTAGAATTGGGTTTTTAACAGGTTTTTAGCAACAGCCTTGTATTAATATTAATTTAATTATTTTTAAATATGTATTGTTTTTATGTTTTTATTCTGTTGTGAACCGCCCCGAGTCCTACGGGAGAGGGGCGGTATAAAAATGTAATAAATAAATAAATAAATAAATAAATAAATAAATAAATAAATAAATAAATAAATAAATAAATAAATGTAATTTTCTTGGCAATGCTATGAAACAGGCTTATTTATTTATTTATTTAGAACATTTGTATGTCTGCTCATCTTAAATGCATAACCCTGGGCTGCTAATAACCAATTTACATAATAATTAAATAAATGAATAGAAGCCCCATGGTCATAGAAAGTTAAAATAGCCTAATACAACAAAGGGAATATCTCCAGATGTACAATAGAATAAATTCACAAAACAAACACAGGCATATTGGATCCCTCTAACACTCTGGACCTAATGCTTACTTTCTGGAAAGCCAAGAGAATCAGGGTCCTTTGATTCTCAGGGAGTTGGGTGTTCTGTAGGGCAAATGCCACAACAAAGAAGCCATGCTTCCTCAATCTCTCAATATGACAATGTTTAATAGAGAGGACCTGGAATATACTCGCATTGTCAGACCTGGCAGAAAGGCAAAACCCCTGAGATCTTGACAATCTCACAAGTAAACTGGCCCTGTGCCGGTTATCAGGGTGATAACCACTATCACTATATTGCATTCAGAAGCATACTGGGAATTAACGCAGATCTCATAGCAATAGTATTGCATGGGTGACTATCCTTCCAAAGCTCATGGATATGCGTAACTGATGCTGTCAATACTATAACCCAGACTGAAACCTAATTGGAAAGGACCCAGCTATCTGTTTCTTCCCAGAGCCCATGAAGCTATGAACCATCTAAATAATATTCCTTAAAAAGTGAAGGTTGGATGCACATTGTTTTGTCATTGCTGTCTTCCAAGAACATTCCCAAATGGGCTTTAAGAATATACTTTGATTTGGCCAATAATTTTCTTTTCTGTCACTGAATATCCTTCATCATATCATATGAACAAAGTGAGGAGGAAATACCCTAAATGATTTCTTTAGTCATCTTCTTCTAAACATATGGAAATGATTGATCATTTCTCATTAGAGGCAATGACTAGAAGTTTAATTCCCTAGCTAGTTTGTTGTGTCTGCTCTTTTAATTATTATTATTATTTATTATTATTATTTATTTAATTTCTATGCCGCCCTATTCCAAAGAACTTAATATAGAATAAGCAATGCATCATAACTTGAAAGGGTATCTTCTGTTATAAAAACCCTTTCCCAACTTTGGTGTCCTTAGGTATGTGGGCATCCAGGTTCTGGAAGCTTGTTTTGTAACTATATCCATTATGTTTTAATTAAAGATATTGTTTCGGAACAATTTCCACTAGTTTTAATGATGCTTGTACAGAAAGCATCTTCCTTTGCTCAATACATGTGATAAGAAAATAGTGTGGTTGTTGCTGGATGGACAACAGAAAGGAGCATGAAAAAGCATTTTTAGCTAGTCAAATCTCTCGTATTAAAGCTGATACAGTACTAAGATGAGCTTTCATTTGGTTAAGTGATATACAGTATTTCCATTAGGTTCTGTAGTTTTGATGATATATTTAATTTCATTTCTGTTTTTTCTTATGGTTAATCACCATGAGAGTCATTTTTGGGTAGAACAATGAGAAGAAGCTGAAGAAGCTTCTTGGATGAGAAGCAAAACATCCAGTTGCCTTTTGAAAAAGCACTTTGGGACAACCATGTCGTGGATGACTGAGAATCTACATAGACAGCCAAATGAGCAATTACAGAACTCCCGTGTCCTGTGCCTAACATATCTCTGGTAGGTAGGTGAAGTAAAAATAAATGTAAGAGTAGGTAATAGGTGACATGAAATAAAGTTTGTCAATGAGGAGCCAGTGCTAATCACTTCGGGCCAGCCTTCCCCAAATTTGGTATCCCTCAGTTGTATGGATTTCCATTCCTAGAATTTTTACAGAAAAATGCTAAGGGAATTCCCTGGCAGTCAAATGATCTCAGATTGGGCTGCTCTTTCTATGTTCCAATTTACAGGTTGATGCAGGATTGCATATTCTTGCTAGTGGTACAAATGATAATGATCAATAGTAATGATTATTCTGATATTAAAATATCACAGTTTGGGACAGAATATTAAAACCGCCACATAAAACCTAATAAAGCAATCAATACTATGTCAATAAGCACAATGAATATGTATTGCCATGCTATAAGTCCAGAGCCTAATACACAACTGACTAATTCAATATTAGTCCTTAGAGCCATAAAATCTAAAGTATGGGGGGGGCATGGAATGCGCTGCCCAATCTTTTTTATCTTATATGGAAAGTCTGATGTGTACTTAAAATCAGTTACCCCTCAATTGGATTACCAAGGATTGTGCAGGACCACCCATCTCCAATTGTTTCATTTGTCCCATCAGAACCAGTAGGCTCTGAATCCTTTCTATAAAGAAATGTTATCTTGTGGGACTAAAAGTTGTGGCTTTTCTACATCAGTGGTACCCAACCTTTTTGGCTTGGCAGCCTGGCTGGGGAGGGGAGAGGGGAACTGGGTCACATGAGTGGTGGGCTAGAGCATGCATGTATGCAGTCCTTGTGCAATTTGTGGGCTGGCGCATGCACATGATTGCCCTGCTGGTCCACCACTCACACAAGTTGAGCTGTGTGTGTGCACCCACTCTGGCCAGCCACTCGGACGGCCCAATTCCGAATAGGCCACAGCCTGGTGGTGGGCACTGGCCCAGAGTTGGGGA
Organism: Bothrops alternatus; assembly: GCA_034064705.1. Taxonomy (NCBI): domain Eukaryota; kingdom Metazoa; phylum Chordata; class Lepidosauria; order Squamata; family Viperidae; genus Bothrops; species Bothrops alternatus. The sequence continues at coordinate 13,607,588 of JARGCV010000007.1, read as the reverse complement.
CCTCTGCTCTAGATGGCCCTGGCCCTGTTGATCTTTAAGAAGGTATTAAAGACCAAAGACCTGGATGTTCTTTCAGCTTTTGGGGCAGAAGATTAAAATAGTTCTTTTAGTCAATTTCTCCATTCTGGTCTTTATCAATTGAATGCTCTGGACTCCACCAGAGTCACTGCTATGAGATGGACAGATATATAAATCATTTAATTAAAACTAAAGTAAACTAATTGTGTTTGTTTGAATGTAACTGCAATGTCCTGATTTTCCATTTTATTTCAGATCTTTTTCATCAGTTGGGCACTTTCATGGGAAGAGGAGGCAGTAGTTGAAGTGCAATAGCATGTATGCAAGAGACCTCCTTAGAATTTGGCTTCTTCAGAATTCCCAAAATTGAGAATATATTTTCCACTTATCTTAAAGACACAGGTGTCTTGTGAGGCATTCACATTTTCCCAAACATCTTCTCTATTTTATAGGCCTTTTGCATAAATGAATGTATGCTATATATGTGTGTATTGCTAAAGCAGTAGAAGTATTTTAATAGGTATGTGGTGATTGCACAACCCAGGGGGAGCAATTTAATGCATGAACATCTGCATTCCGGCTTCTTGCTCACTTAAGTGCAGGTGTATGTGAGAAGCACAGGTGTGTGTTAAGAGTGTAGGGCATGTAGCAAAATTGCACTATGCTGTTCCATATATTCATTGTCTTGTCAAGCACAAAGGACTTTTTAACAAAGTGAATTTTAAATTTCCCCTAATGTAATTATGATTTGACAGCCCAGCCATCCAACACGCTTGCACAAAAGAAAATTGAAAGTAAGAAATTCTAAAAATAAAACAATGTTAAGGAATAAGACAGGAGCTGTTTTATGAGCAGCTGAATCAGGCCCGCTTAGGTGGCACTTCCTCTGATTTTTAAGGAACATTATTTAACTTTCCCACCAACTTCTTAACTTTTCTAAGTTAGCCATTACTACTTTTTAAATATATTTACAACTCCCCCATTTTTTTTTAGTCTTGCAAAAATTGCTTTCGTGGTATTCTCCTAACTACTTCGGCTTCACAGCTAGTTGCATTTAAAACTTCCCTTCCTAATTAACTCAGAATAGGGTTTGAAGAAGCTCCAGCCCCTGAGAATATCAAATTTAGCTCCTAGCCTGAAGCCAGGCTCTGGGCAAAAGAACACATGTCACATTAGGAAATCATGAGATATATACCTTGACATCTTTGGTTTATTATGTCCCTTGCACAGCTCACATACACTCTTTCTCTCTTTCTGGTGAATGCTAGTTGGTACTATGGATTAAATAGATGAAATCAATATGGTTCCCATTTTGAGTAATTTCTTATCTGCTTGTTGGTCTTAGTGTAAAGGTCAAATGTAAACACTATTGTAAAATTATAAGTAATTTCCCAACAATATTCCACAAAGAATTTTTAATCCTTGTTTGTTGATATATAAATAGATATAATGTAACTCCTCTTTTTCTCCTTCAGCATTTTCTATTTTCAGATTCTAAGTTCCTTAGGAATTAACATTTCTTGATTTGGACATGTGGCTTCTGCCAAGTTATGTTATGCTGGTGGTAATAAGAATAACAAATTGGAATTTGAGGTATGCTGTTTTTAATATAGCAAGGTTAAAGATGGAATATTCTTGGAACCAGGTGGTCCTAATACCCACAGCTACTCAGTCTATGAAGAAGTGAGTTGGAAACAGTTTCTCCCCTTCCAGGCCTGTAGTTTTTGGGTAGTGGCATAGGACATTGACAGTCTTGCTTCGCTGCCCTGAGGTTCAAAGATATAATTGAGTATTATGAGCATACTGTGATGATATTGAACTCTAAGCCAGTGGATGACCTCACCTAACAATTTCATGTTGACCCTCCCTGTCTCCAGACAAAGATCCCTGCAATCCCATCAAAGCAAAGAATATAAGCCTCCTGACCAGTTCATGGTAAAGCCCAAGGGCTACTCTTACAAAAACCTTGGATCACAGAGAAAGCTCAAGTCTTCTATCCTTCATCAACTGATGACTTCAACATTCCATCTAATTCTGAAATTTATATTTCTCTATCTGGAACCCGAATAATAATGAATAATGGGAAGCCAAAGTTGGACCATAAGAATGGCTGAGTGTAAAAGAATTGAGGCCTTGAAACTATGGTGCTGGAGAAGACTCCTGCGAGTCCCCTGAACTGCAAGGCAATCAAACTGGTCAGTCCTAGAGGAGATCAACCCTGACTGCTCTTTAGAAGGCCAGATCCTGAAGTTGAAACTCAAGTACTTTGGCCACCTAATGAGAAGGAAGGACTCACTGGAAAAGAGCCTAATGCTGGGAAAGATTGAGGGCAATAGAAGAAGGGGATGACAGAGAATGAGGTGTCTGGATGGAGTCACTGAAGCAGTAGGCGTGAGCTTAAATGGACTCCAGAAGATGGTAGAGGACAGGAAGGCCTGGAGAAATGTTGTCCATGGGGTCGCAATGGGTCAGACATGACTTCGCAACTAACAACAACAAAGCAAGACTACCAAAGTCCTGTGCCACTGCCTAACAACTATAAGCCTGGAAGGGGAGGAATTTTAAGAAGATAAAAGCAGCAGAGACACCTGGTAGGTAATCCAATAAAAATTCATATGCCTGTGACAGCATAGGGATTGTCCTTCAGAAGATGAATAGCAGAAATGGAGTTACAAGGATAGAAGGAAGTTCTACATTGAGCAGACCACATGTGCAGATTACAGAATTTGCACAGCACTCTCATCTCCCTGTTGAATGACATTACTCAGTTCAATATATCATGCAAACAGTGCTTATAAGTTGATTTGCAAGTCAGTCACATGCTGAACTCAATGACTGCAGCTTCAAAAATGGCACCTTCAGACATGATGTTTCTAAAGACATTGTGAGAAGACTTTCTGACTAATAAAGTTTCCAAACAATTGCTTTGCTACACAGCCAGCCTTAATAGAATGGATGTGACAAATCTAGTCAATAGAAGACAAAGCCTTTGTGCACTGGTCCTAAAGAAAAGATAACTGTATCTTGTGCATCTTAAAACATTTCTTTTCCGAAAGCAGAATATTAGATCAGATACCCTTTCCTACTTTGTGAGTGTATTTCAAACTTTTACAAGAAACTATGTGAATAACAATCCACAGATCAAACTGTTTTTTCGGCAGAAAATGGTTGGCAGATTATTCCAGATCTCAGTAGCTTTGAGAAAATTATGAACAGGTGGCAGATAACTTGTGAACAGAAAAATTTGGACAATGAAATAATTTGCTCCAACTATTTGTTCAGTATAATAATTATGCTACTCCGTCTTTCTTCGTACTCTCTAAGGAAGTCAATATGCCAAAAGAAAAAAATAATTTCTCCCTAGGATAAATTACTACTTTTGATTTGTAAATTTTCACTGTTTTTTTAAAAAGTTAACTGGATAGGCAGAATTAAAGTAAGGAAAATCCCCCCCCATAACACCTTCATTTTTTAAAAAAAACTTTCTTTAAAGTAGGATATTTTTGTAAAATACCTATATTTTAGCAAGGACAGGATGCTCAACAAAGTCAAGATGATTCTACATATTGTAATTTTGTTGAACTTTAAAAATGATATATAGGCTTCAGATATATGTCTTCAGCTGCCATTTTCTTTTCTTTTTTTCTTTATTTTATTCATTACATTTATATGTTGCCTATCATATTATCAAATGACCCTGGGTAGCTTAAATTTTGAAATTTTATCCACAGCTGGAAGCTCCTGCTTTCAAGTTTTTATGAGGATTAGAAAGAACAGTATATTTCATGAATGTTTAGATTTGATTTTTAGTATGAGATATGTAAATGAAAAACTTCTATGCTTTGGCTTTCAAATGAAAAAAAAAGGTAAAAAAAGAATTAGGGTGTGAAATCAGATAGAATTTGTTTTACAAGCCTATGTGATTATCCTGAAGATGTTTTCTCTGTAAATAGTGGATTTCAAGAATGCACTGAATGAATACTCTTAATTTTGTGTATATATATATTCATCTGGATTTTTTTACTTTTTAAATATCACATATTTATTGTTACAACTTCCAACATATCTGTTTTTCAAAGCCTGACCACTCACTAGGTGCTTTGTGGATCCTGGATATCTTCCTTCTGCACAAACAGGTATTGTATTAGTTGGAAGATGGAAACTATATTGCCAGTTAGCATATAACAACAATCCTTTAAAATAAGAATCACAGTTTCTTTGAAGTACAGACTATGATAATTCCATTCATCTATCATTGCATCTATTTTACAGAAAAAGAATAAAAGCAATATGGAAATGGCTTTTTTTTCATTAATAAGTATCATAGATGTGGCTATCCTGAATGCATGGATATTACCTAGCAGCAACCACTTGGTATAGTTCAGAATTGGGAACTGAAATCTGACAGATAGTTGTTAATACTTGGTTCAGTTATCAGATGCTGAAAATCAAAAATAGTTTGACAGAATGCTGGTCCAATCATATTTCTTACAATTTAAATACCATGGAAAACAACATACTCTTTTACTATTTGCACTGCTTGGTTGAAGATGGATATAGAGGATGTATATAGTTTGGGGAGATATATAAATATACTTATTTTCCATCACTCTGTGTTATTCCAAATTATTGCTCTTTGTACACCTTTACTGAAATTACAGTAATATATGGCTATTATATCTACAATGCTGAGAAAAGATTTTTTTTTAATGGCATATTATTTTCTCACTTTATTTTCACCTGCTTCATTTTGACAGTGCTTCCAGGGAACTATTTTTTTTAGAAAAACTGTGTCATGTAAGTCCCTCAAGATTTGCAGTCCTATATAGATATTTTTGCACATGGATAAGGCAATAACACTGATTTTATTAATTTTTATTAATGTGATGTGTGAGTTTTCATGTTTTGAAGAACTGTTTCTTGAAATGAAAATTTTAAAAAAATCAGAGCTAACTCAAACCTATTCAAAAAGGTTTTGTGGCAAACTTCTAAAACACAGTGGGTTTATAAAACTCTTTGATGTGGTTTGAAGAACTGCTGCTAAAAGCTATACTTTGCTTTTTAAAATTTGTTTGGGCCTTTGGCCAATTCAAAAAATAATGGCTTGAAAAAAGTAAAAAGGCTACAAAAACAGTATATGAAGGGTGCTTGTCAGAAAGATAAAAGGAACATAGTTTATTATAGTATTGCAAGAATTTATCAGAATTGCTCCCTTATAAAATATAAAGTGTTTTTAAAAAACACAAATTGCATTGACTAATACTTACAAAGCCTGACAGCAAAATTAAGCCTATCCATTTAGTAATTGTTCATATCATTTCAAAACTTTCTATTTGTCTAGTTGAAAAGTCAGTATTTCCCTACTACATGGCATGTGGGCCAAAGTGCACTCACTAAAGTAGAAGTGCTGCTTCAAAGTCCATATGTTTTCCTGCATGATTATACAGTCCCAAACATAATTGTTTGGAAAGACAATGGAATTGAGTGAAGGGATGATGTGATACCCAGAAGGACTTTCACAATTTGCCTCTTAGGTGGTAGGAGAAATGAATCTAATTGGGGTTTTGGTGTCTGATTTGGCATAATTGTTGAGAGTCAACCTGCCTATGATGATATCCTATGGGCATGTTTCAGCAAAAAAGTATTTTTGAGAGATGGAACTATTCTCTCAGAGTAAGGCAATTTGTCCAACCTTAGTCTAAGAACTCATCCCATTGATTGAACATAGCTGCTGTTGAAGCAACCCAAAGAGTTAATTAGGAACGTTTACTATGTTTTTAATGCAGTTGGTGCTTGGACTTGCAGGGGTCACCAGCACTCATCTTCCTCCCTGTTCTGATTGGTAAGTCTACACCATAAAAGCCTTATTTTAATCAGAGCAATTATTAATCTGTGCTTTTTAGAGGATGACAAATATATCCACCCACCTGCACACATATTCTCTCTGCCTAATGTGTGACCTCTGTCTAAACGCTGAACACATGGGGCCAGCTCAGTAAATGAAAAGGATTGTTTTGCAAGCTCATTACTGCTTTGAAGTCTCTCATTAGGAATGAATTCCATTGGTGCTATCTTACCGCAGCACCCTTCATTATAATGACTTTTCTAGATATTAGTGTGAGTGCTGCAACTAGCAGCTCCCCTACTGGGCGCTAACTAGGGGCTCCCATGGGGCACAACTATTTTGCCTTTGGAAATGCACAAATCAGAGCATGCTGGAATTAATTGGGTTGTAACTTAGAAAAGAAGAAAGTGTGCAGGGAAGTGGTCCATCCAGGCTAGGAAGCTTCCTCTGAATGTAGTTTTAGGGACCTTTAGGAACCAAACAGGATGGCTTGCTTTTTTCATCAGAGCCATCATCAAGAGAGGAATGGAATGGAACATCATGAAAGCTTACAGGAAATCAAAAGAATATCTTTCCTGATGCTAGGAAGTTATATTGTTTTGCTGTAAAGCAATGTGGGGCATTATATAAAACTTAGTGCTATTGCCATTTTTTTTCTTTAGGAGTAACTCAATTTATTTAGCTTGTTACTTTTGTTGTCTCCTTATTACATAAAAATAATCATTGGAGCTAGATTGTTTCAATATAGCCAACTACTTCCAAGCACCTACAAAGGGCTTTTCTTTTTTTAGGTTCTTCAGAAAATGATTAATTGTCAGAAGAAGTAATGAGGCTGTTTCACTATTATTATGACTACTTTGCTCATAACAAACTTAGCCAAGTCTGCAAACGTTTTCTATACACTTTTTTTAAAAAAACCCACTGACAGCTATTGTTAAATTAAAAGTTTCTTTTCCCTCCTGTGTTTAAGTTTCCCTCAGGCACTTCAAGAGTCACAAGAGCAGCCTGCATCAGCCAAAAGCCTGTCATGACTATTCTGTGTCATACAATGCCCCAAAAGCTGTGGCCTGACATTCAGGAGATACTGTAATGTATAACTATTAAAACTTGTAGCTGTTCTTAGCCTTGTCCCCTATGAATCAGTTTTCTTCTTTCACAATTTACCTCAGTTGGGGGCCCATTACCACATCTTTGCTTTGTGTAAAGAAATACTTCTGATTCTGAATATTCCTAATATTTAATTTTAAAAGTTGTACTACACAAAATAGAGATAGATAGACAGACAGACAGAGAAAGACACACACAGAGAGAAACACACACACACAGAGAAACACAGAGTTTTTCATCATGATTGCTTGTTGGTTACTCCCCACTTAGGCTATATTGATTGATAGATGAAGTTCATATTATTGTAACAAGCATCACTTTGCAGTTGCCTACATTGAACTGCATTAAGAACTTTAAAGCTCATTTGTGAGATATGAAGATAAGGTGTCTGTTTTAGTGCCTAGATGTGTTTCTCTTTAACTGATGCTTGTTTTATATTCTATTTTTTTTGTTTATTGCCCAGAGTTCTAGCAGAGAAGAAGGTAGTCATACAACTTCTGAACCACCAATCAAATAAATAAATAAATGAATAAGGAATGGAATGATCCTTTTGGAGCTTTTCTCAATGTTTTCTTCAATAGTCATGTTTTGGCTATCTTGGTCAGAAAGATGAATATGTCCTTGTGTTAAAAATTCTGTTGGGGCCCTGATATTCACATCTGCAGGAACATAGTGTAGAAGTCTTGCCCATTGGTAAGAGCAATCAACCAATGGAACAGTTTTCCTTCAGAAGTGACTTGAGGCTTTCAAAAGGAGACTGGACAACCATTTGTCTGAAATGGTATAGGGTCTCCTGCTCGAGCAGGAGGTTGGACTAGAATACCTCCACTGTCCCTTCCAACTCTATTATTCTAGGTTATAGGTTATAGGTAAGATTTGTTGGATTATATATCCATGTATGTGTATGGCAACAATACCTCATGAGCAGAGAATATGCCCTACTCTGCACTTCCTGTAAATACAACCATAGCTCCTTGGTGATTCTCTTTTTCCTATCACTACATTGAATTTCTCCAGCCTCAAACATTTCAGTTCCCTTATTTTAGCTTGAACATTAGTAGTGCAGTGGTTAAAGTGCAGTATTGCAGGCAAGCTCTGCCCACAGTCTGGAGTTCAACTCTGACTGGTTCAAAGTTGACTCAGCTTTCCATCCTTTCCAAGGCTGGTAAAATGAGGAGCCAGATTGTTGGGGACAATATGCTAACACTATAAACCACTTAGAGAGGTCTGTAAAGCACTACGTGTTTTGTTGGGGACAATATGCTAACCCTATAAACCACTTAGAGAGGTCTGTAAAGTCTAAGTGTTATTGCTATTGCTATATTTCTGTATTTTGCATAAAACATCCATATTTAGTACACCACACCAAATGCCTCTGTCCTGTACCTTTTTCCTTTGTATTCCTGTGTATTTGATGACTCTCCCCTTATGATTTCTTAGTTCTACATTATTCCCATTTGAACAATCAGAATAATACCAGAAACTTTCATAATAAAGAAGTTCATAGTACCCACAACTTCTCATCATAAAGGTAGCCATGTATATGATGCTCTATAAATATATATTTGGGTGAACAAGGCATGGAGGCATTTTTCCATCATTGGACCAGCTAACTGAATGATGTCCTGCAGAAAGATAATTTGGCCCCAATTCTAGTTTCCTTCTGCAAGCAGACGAAAACAGAGGGTTTTTTTTGGAAGGCATATGCTATCTGTGATGTATATTTTGTATTTTTGAAGTTAGGCTTGTCTATTTTTTAAAAACTTTTAGTATAATTTCTTTGTGTAGTGAACTGTGGGTTGTCTGCTTGCTGCCCATCTCATCTAGAGGCCACTATAAATATTGTAATATACGTCACATCTGTCCTGGCTAACTATCTGGATAACTATTTTCCCCTGTGTATTTATTTGATGTGTAAATTATAAGGTTGAGTTAGTTGGACAGCTGGGTTTTTTAAATTGTTGAACTTCATGCCAGTCTGGCAATATATCTAAAATCCATATTCAGGATCTTGGATGCAACAAAAGTTTACAGGCATCTAGATGAGTTGCTTTACTCAGCCAGGAAATGAAATATACAGATGCAGAAGATCTGCGTATTGCCGAAAACAAAAGACAAGCTTTATATGTGTATGTCGGTGTTTAAATCCTAGCTCTTTTTCTTCTATCCCTCTGGGGTAGCATCAGTTTGGCTACTCTCTCCCATTCTTTGAGCAAGGGCCTCATCTGCTCAAAGTTTATATAAAATTCTATCTAGCGTTATATACATTGTTCTCACCTTGCCAACTTCAGCCCTTACAGGTATTCTCAAGAGAATGGAGAACTGTCCTGACTGCTTCACTGGGCTGCCAAAATTGCACAGGTGCTTTACTTGTCAGACTGCTTAACTCCTGTTTATCTTGATGCTAGATACCCTCACAAGGCTGCCCGGTTTATATACCCGTGGCTGGCTTTTTTTGATATTCTGCTGCAGAATATAAAAAGGAACTGTTGCATGAATGAGTGTGATGGATGAGAGACTAGGTAAGGAATGAAGAGAGGAACAAGAATAAGACATGATCCTCTTATTGTCCCAAGAAAATCAACAATTGGGTCCTCCAAGGATTTGTATGCTGGACAATGGTTTAATTTATCCACGAGAACTGATTCTGAGTCAGTGATGAGTATCAAGATTGGCCAGTCACCTAAATTTATGCAGACTGTGACAAGTTGCTAAAGCAGCGGTTCTCAACCTATGGGTCGCGACCCCATTTGGGGTCGAACGACCATTTCGTGGGGGTTGCCGGACACCGCGGTCCGCCATTTTGTTTATTTATTTATTTTTTTGTTTTTTTGTTTTTTTTATCGCACGTGCGCCGCGCATGCTCAGTTCGGGCCGTCGCGTGTGCGCCGCGCATGCGTGGATCGGCCCATCGCGGTCCGCCATTTTGTTTTTGTTTTTTTTGTTTTTGTGTGTTTTTTTTGTTTTTTTCCCGTTGCGCGCGCTGCGCATGCGCAGTTCGGGCCATCGCGCGCGCCGTGCATGCGCGGATCGGGCCGTCGTGCGTGCGCGCGCACGCACCCGGGTCCGGGTCACGGCGCGCATGGGCGGCGCAAGTGGGGTCTCAACCTGAAAAAGGTTGAGAACCACTGTGCTAAAGGATATCTTTTTTTTTTCAACTTTGATTGGCCAAGAAGGGAAGACAGAATTCTGTACAAAGAAAAGGCCATATGCTGTACATATTTACAATGAAGGAAACAAATATAATTTAAGAAAGAGATTATAAGATTGAAGAAATCTTGTGCCAAAAACAAAGGGTGTGTGCTTGTGTTTGTGTTTATTCTGTGTTCATTTATCGTAGATTTATAAATTGAAACAAGGAGGGGAGGAATTCACTGTCTTCCAGGATTTCCTTCCCTAATCATCCATAGTTGAAACTAAAGTCGTTTCCCCTTTACTGACTTAACAGCATTCAGAGTCATCCAACTATCTTTGCTGTAAAATAATCATAATGAAGACAGGGTTTATATCATTTCAGCAACGGCTGAGTGACACTGTAAAGATGCTATAAATCACCACTGAAGAAATGGGCTAAAGTTATTTAAAAGCCTGGCCCTATTGGTTTTAAGCTACTCTTTATCAAGCAACTTGGGGGTATCAAAGAGTTTATTGCTCTAAATCTAATTTCCTACCTGTCCTTGCCAGAAAGAATCAATGCAAAGAAATTCTTCCCAGGAATTGAACCCAACTTCTGTTTTACTACTGTCTTTATGTAAAAGGATTTTGTAACACATTGTCAATGCTTCTGAGTTCTAAATAGTTACATTGGTGATCAGTCCATGAAAATACTGTAAATCAGTAGGTGTATTTTACTGCTTTTTGTGGTTTGCTGCATGCCCGTGTTCATTTCTAGGAATCACTTATTTCACTAGAAAGAACAGAGTTGCATGGCATAATAAGAATACGAAGGTTGTTATGATTTAATCTTCCATGGATCTCAATCCATTTCATCAGATACATGTGATGGGCTGGCTGCCAGAACAAAGCAAAATTATGGCATACACTTGAAAGGAGACCAGGAAGTCTGTAATTGGGGAGTTTGTCTGGCAAGGACAAAGAATGTTTATTCACAGGGAATATGCATGTGTAAAGCTTGTAATAATTCTGGGTGGTTAAAAAGCTGATAAAAGTAACAGAGAGTTAGGCATCTTGCAACCTCAGCTAAAAGTTAGGAATCCAGATGGCCTGGAGCAAATAGGATGTTTATTAGATAACTCCTGAAGCATTCATTAGCCAAGGCTTAGGAATAGGGATGACTAGAGACCAATAGAATAATTGTTATATTATTATTATTATTGAAATGTTTGTTCGATGATATTTCTTATATATCCCGCCTTATCCTGCCTTTTGGCTTAGTGAAAATGTATAAAGCTTTCTTAATTCTGTGGTTCGAGCTTCCTTGGCATTTTGGCCAGGTTCCCTTTTCTTGGAGCGCTTCTTTAAAAGAAAGCAAAAACTGCAACTCACGTCTGGTGTTCTTCATCTGCCTCAGCACCAGGCTCAAATCTGAATTGGGGACAACACATGGAATGGGTTTATTCCCGCAGTGAATTCAATCCTGCTCAAATTATCTGTATCCCTTTCACAACAAAAGATGTACTTTCCAATTGGATTGGCCCAAGTAAGCATTGCCCACAGAAGCCCTGTTTTTTTTTTTTTTTTTCTCTCTGGGGTGTGAGGGCAACAGACAAAGCGTGCCTTCCCCTTTTATTCACTGTTACAGTGGGTGGTTACACAATGCATCACATGGTTACAAACATCCAATGACAATGTTATACTCTGTAGCCAATGACAAGGCTACACTGCAGGGCCACCCTGTGGCCAATGGATTCAAACCTTGGTACAATGTCCATCCACCTGTTGGCCCCTCCCTCATTTCCTGTTTACTCCAAAATCTCAGTCAAGCCACATGGGTCTTTGTTCCTTTGTCTTTGTTCCGAGCACATGGCATGTCCCTCTGATGTGGCCAATGGATTCCATCTCTTGGCTCCTCCTCCATTTCCTGTTGCTTCCAAACAGCATGTTAAAGTCACATGGTACAGTCTCTTTGTTGCAAGCCCATCCAAGCCTCATGTATCACAACATATTACAACATATCAACTTTTTTTATTTTATTTTTAGCAGCTGTGGGTTATTTCCACCTATGCACCGTTTTGTGCACAGGTCTCTTCTGCTGGGTTAGAGCAATCGAATTCCTGTAGTGTGAACGTGAGCTCATTCCTTTCGTTGAGAAATTAAACCCTCTGAAGCCCTAGAGATGGAATCAGTTATTAATCTGGCTACTTTGCTGCCAGCCCGAGGCCATTCAGAAATGTCCTGCTGTTGAAACATGATTTGAAGTGATACTGTTAATTACACGAGTACCCCGTGCTTTCTGCCAATCAGATTAATATTCTTCTCTCACAGCAAAGAGTTATTTGCTGGTGTACAGGGTTACATATGAGTTTATAATTATGATGATTTGGGAGCGTTAATTTTATCTTTGGGTTGAAGCTGAAGATGCAGCTCAATGAAAAGCTGCTATATTCTGAGGACTGCCTCATGGTGTGGCATGCAGGGAAATCACAGCAGGGCTTTTTAAAAAAGAAAACAAAAGACTTTAAATAATGGAATGAGTGGACAAGAAACAAATGAGCTGAGACCAATCAAAAAGAAGATAGGGAAGGATTTTTTGTTCTTCCTTTCTTCACCAAGTTATGTAACGTGTGTGGATAATAATAATAATAATAATAATAATAATAATAATAATAATAATAATAATAATAATAATAATAATAATAATAATAATGTTGGAAGGGACCTTGAAGGTCATCTAGTCCAACCCCCTATACCATTTCTGACAAATGGCTGTCCAGTTTCTTCTTAAAAACTTCCAATGTTGGCGCATTCACCGCTTCTGGAGGCAGGTTGTTTCACTGGTTAATTGTTCTAACTGTCAGGAAGTTTCTCCTTAGTTCTAGGTTGCTTCTCTCTTTGGTTAGTTTCCACCCGTTGCTTCTTGTCCTGCCTTCAGGTGCCTTGGAAAATAGCTTGACTCCCTCTTCTTTGTAGCAGCCCCTGAGATACTGGAACACTGCTAGCATGTCCCCCCTTCTCCTTCTTTTCATTAAACTAGACATACCCAATTCCAGCAACCGTTCCTTATATGTTTTAGCCTCCAGTCCCCTAATCATCTTTGTTGCTCTTCTCTGTACTGTTTCTAGAGTCTCAACATCTTTTTTACATCGTAGTGAATGAAGTTTGCTTAAACAGTGAATGTAATACAATTATTACAGCCAATAAGGATTGTAATAATTGTAATACGTTTGTTTATGCCTGCTGAGATCTTGAACAGACTTGGCTTAAATAAACGTAATTCTGTTGGATGAAAACAGTCTTTTTCTAGGACTCTGTTTAAATCAGGGATTGCCCAGAAGTGATTTAAAGAGTCTGTTGAATAGTCCTTTAACAAGGGAATTCAAGCTGTATTTGTCACCCTGTGCAAAATTGTAAAGATGTATCTGCTAAACTTTACACAATTGTCCATGTGCATCTTGCATTATCATGGAAGATCCACTATAATTTATTTTAATAAAATAAAATACTGTACATACGTACATAAATTAATAAATAAGTTCCATCATTACAGGTTTTGCAGCATATAAGAAGCCAAGATCTCCATCTTTGCATTAAAAGGAAGCAGGTAGTAGGAGTTACGGAATTAGTCAGGAATGGGAGCTATGTAGGAGGACACATGGACTAGAAGAATAGTGTTGCAAGTCATAGATGTATTAATAGAATTGCGTAGTTACACTTATCGTTATTGTGCATGCCACCTGTTTATTCTACATTTCACTGACATTTATTTATTTACTTCTTGCTTATATAATTTGTATCCTTCCCACTTCTAAAGATCCTTGATGTGCTTCTGGATGAATATGTACTTGAGGTTGTGTAACAAGCAGTTCATTATGAATCTGTTGGGATCTGCCATCTAAATAGTTGTTTAGAAACCAGATAGTGTAATGAATGTTCTCCACTGACTTGTTTTTTTTTCCTGGTAAAATGGCATGAAATGCAATATATAAGTAAGTTTTAACAAGTTTTTTTTTAATTTAGAAGACTAAATTGATTGAATCTGATTTTCATCCGTGCTTGGCCATTTTTTAGGTAGCTTTTCAAAAGGATCATTCATGAAGGAGAATAAGAATACTAGCACAGAATGCCCATTTCACTGGAACTATGCTTTTGAATCCCACTTCCTTAGCTACATCAGCAAAGAGAAGAATTATTTCCAAACCCTCTTTGTAGGTTTCCTGGAATCAGGAGGCTGGACTCCAGCAATTTTTTTTTTTTTGCTTGTACATGGATAAGAAAGTGGCGTGTACGAAACTGCTTACTCTTATTTTATGTAGATTCTTCTTCTTTGAAATTTTTGGCTCTATGTGTACTTATGTGAGACTATCCTAAATCAGCTTAGCTAAAGAGGAGACATTCTATTTTCTGTTCTTAATTTCATTTATTCTGTTGCTTGTAATGTGGTATGATAGTATTAGCATTATACATCTAGATGTTGCCACCACGGGAATTGTTTACTGAGTATCTAAAAAGAGAAAGCAATAGTTGTTTAATGTCATGCATGTTGGCTAAGCTCTTGATAACAGGTTAAATGTCATTAGCTTATTAAAAATACATTTATTGCAAAGAGTTACTTCCTTGTAAGCACTGGTGATGTTACCTAGTTTGGTAATGAAACATCTGCAAGAAAACAACCAAGCTCAGAGAGCACCAAGGACCTTGCAATTACATTCTTAATACCACATTAAAAGTAAATCTTTGCAAAAGGCACATGGCAATGAATCTGTAGTGTAGTTACATCATAAGTATCTTTTAGTGATCTTGCTTTCAATCAGACAGCTTTATGTTTAACAACAAACACTTTGAGATTATTAAAAATATTTATTACAGATTAATAAGTATGAAATAGCCACAGACCTGAATAAATAAACTCGATAAACTTATATTAATACATTCTAGGTTTAAACAAAATAACTGCCTAATTCAATCTAAATGAAATGGATTTGAGAGAGCCTTATAGGTATATAGCCTTATTCTACTTGTTTATACAGATTTGAATACATCTTTGATGGTCTGGCCATCCTATGTGTAAAATAAATTACATTTCAAAGAGGCACACTCAAATTACCTGTTGTAAGAAAAATGTCTTCTATAAGAATGCTTTGGAGGATGAGGAGCTCTTATCCAATCAGCAGGTCCAAAATGGTCTTTTATGAACATGAAAGCAGGATTTGGCTCATTATGAATCAGTGAACATATCTGTTCACAGAGAGGAGTGTAATTGTCCTACTGTTAATAATTGGACAAAAGTCAGTTGAATGGTAGATTTTTAGGGATCTTCTGAACTGAAAATTTGTAATCACATGGAAAATCTGGAAACCAGCTTTCTAATGAACTGGCAGGATGGAAAAACATTCTTACTCCATTATAATTTGTAATCTATCCATACACACTTGTGCATCCTCCCTGAGTCTTACCACTTGTGCAATGTTGTGCACCATCCCCTGCCTGGCAGCAGCCCCCCAAGCCCTGCTGCATTCTGGCTGCACCTCCCCACTCATTGCACACATACAGACAGACCATCCCTGAGCCTCACTTGTGCTGTGCATCCCTGGCCACTCATTTATGCTTCCTGGCCCTTTGCTTCCCCTCCATGGCTACTTACACATCCCCACACATCCACTCTGATCTGGCAGCAGTGACCCCAAGCCTTTCTGCACTGATGCCACACCTTCCTCACCACTTGTGTGCTCTTGTGCATCCTCTCCCACCCAGCAGCAGCCATTTACCTGCCTGCTGACTTGCTTGCAAACCACCTGGTACTTGCAACTTCCTGCTGGCTTCCCCACTGACTGTGGTTGTTGGAAGCTGGTGGAAAGTTGCAATTATGTATTTGTTTAACAACCCTTGCTTCATGACAGCAATGGGGACCACAAGGATTGCCACTGCAAAGCAATGCAGTCATGTGAATTATGCCTTAGAACCATATAGTTTAGTAACAGAAATTCCCATCCCAATTGCTGCGGTAATTTAAGGACTACTGTTGCTTGGTATTAAAGAATGGTTTAATATTTTAAACTGTCATTATTTACAATGTGACTAATTTATTTAGTCACTTTAATGTATACAGCTTTTTAGTCAACACACTCAAAAGTGGTTTTATGTGGCCTTCCTTAGCGTCCTCCTCTCTTAAATATACCAAAGGAGATTTAAGAGGAATTCCTAACACTTCAGAAAACATACTGTTCAACTATCAACAACATCTGCCTATATAGGGCAATGATACAATGGCATACATATTTTTCATTCTTAGGAACAGTGCTTGGAAGGTATTCTAATTGATCTTGAGTTTTTGTGAAGTGTTTCAAGGTAAATAATTCAGATAAAGTTCACACATTATGAAGCATTCAAGGAAAGTCTTTTATAAAAAGCAAGCTAGAAGTTGAAAGAAGCTGATATAGGAAGAGATGCCAAGTGTAGGATTAAAATGAGAGTATAGCAAAAGGTATTATATTTTTTATAGAATTACTATATTTATATTTAGTCTTCTCAGCAAGTTCAAGGTAAATCTCACAGATTTTTCCTCATACTTTCCAAATAACAGCCTGGTGGTATGCTAAACTGAGAGAAAGACTGATTGATCCAACTGAGCTTTGTGCACAAAGAGGATTTGAATCTAGCTGTTCTTTGTAGTCCAATATTATATTCCCAACTGTACCACACATTTGTATAATATTGTGGTTGATATTATTAGGTGCTGTAATAATATTACCTAATAGGTGAATGAAGAGAATTGATATTTAGGTTTGTGGCAGATAAATACATATAGGTAAGTCTAAATCCAGGTTGTTTTGCATGCAATCAATAAGGAGGTAATTCTCTGACAAATCAGCCATCAATAGACACATTTATTTATTTATTTTATGATTTTTATACCGCCCCCCTCCCGAAGGACTCGGGGCGGTGTACAGCCCAATTAAAATGACAACATACAAAAATTAAAATTATTAAAAATAAATTAAATAATTTGGCCCGATATTTAAAAACCCAATACATAATCTAAAAACACAATCCCCTAAAAACAATTATGGCCATTGTTGGAGCTGGAGCTGTTATCCCAGGCCGGCTTGTCGGAATAAGTATGTTTTTAATTCTCGACGGAAGGAGCGCAATTCCGTCATCGTACGGAGTTTGGGGGGGAGCCCGTTCCAAAGCGTTGGAGCTCCCACAGAGAAGGCCCTCCCCCTGGGGGTCGCCAGCCGACATTGTTTGGCCGACGGCACCCTGAGGAGACCGACTCTGTGGGAGCGTACCGGACGGTGGGAGGTATTTGCTGGCAGAAGGCGGTCCTGTAGATATCCGGGTCCGATGCCATGGAGCGTTTTAAAGATGGTCACTAACACCTTGAAACGCACCCGGAAGGCCACCGGCAACCAGTGCAGCTCACGCAGGAGCGATGTTACATGGGAGCACCATGGCGCTCCGGTCACTACCCGCGTGGCCGCATTCTGGGCCAGCTGAAGCCTCCGGGTGCACCTCAAGGGGAGCCCCATGTAGAGAGCATTACAGTAGTCCAGCCTGGAAGTGATGAAGGCATGAGTAACTGCATAGCGAGTCCCGGTCTAGGAAGGGACGCAAATGGCATACCAGGCGAACCTGATAGAACATCCTCCTGGCCACGGCCGCCAGATGGTCCTCTAAAGACAGCCGTGAATCTATAGACTATGCAAAAGAGACAATAAATTAGCCCAAAAGGCAAACAGACTCCAGCACCTCCCCACCAGTAATCAGCACTCAAATAAACATAGATTAACTCCAAAGTCAACTTCAGACCAACAGTCAAGTAAGCAATGCCCCAATCAAAAAACTGCCAAAGAGCCATTAGTAAACAGCCTAACCAAAGAATCCCTAGGCTCACCCCCCACCCACCCAGACAGGCAAAACACCAGAATATAAACTGACAGCAAACAGCACTCCTTACTAGTGCTCCTTACTACTTAGTTAGGGTAATGAAAAGCCTGCAAGAAAACAAGGAAGCTCAGAGAGCACCAAGGACCCTTCATTTCAACTCTGAACTACAAATATTATCCTTTATTGCAGGGGTTCTCAACCTTGGCAACTTTAAGACTTGTGGACTTCAACTCCCAGAATTCCTCAGCCAGCTTTGCTGGCTGAGGAATTCTGGGAGTTGAAGTCCACAAGTCTTAAAGTTGCCAAGGTTGAGAACCCCTGCTTTATTGGTAGGCAATTCTCTGCTTACCATTCAGCAATTTTTTTTTTAAAAAAAACCCCTATCTAGATCAGAAACCCAGAAGTATGGAATCTGAAAAACTGCATTCAGATTTGCATAGTAACTTGAGAAAGGTAAATTAATTTAGAGAACCAATTTGATATAGTGGTTGAAGTACCAGGTGAGAAAGTAGAGAGCATGAGTTCTAGTCCCACATTAGGTACAAAGCCAGCTGAGTGACCTTGGTTGGGCCAGTCAACCTCACTCAGCCCTAGTAGGCAGGCTATGACAAATGACTTCCAAATTCTTGTCAAGAAAACTGCAGACTTGTCCAGGCCAAGAGTCAACACTCACTTGAAGGTACCAAAAAATAAAAACAAAAATCCGAACGCCCTTAACTTAGTTTGCTTTAAAACTGTGAACCAAAAGAGTTCTCCAATATCTTTGTTCTGTTGCCTGAAAGCATGAAGTTATTATTATTATTATTATTATTATTATTATTATTATTATTATTATTATTAATTAAATTTCTATACCGCCCCTCTCCCGAAGGACTCGGGGCGGTTTACAGCCTTAAAATTTAAAAAACATATAAATGTACAAAATTAAAATATTTAAAAATAAATTAAACAAATTAGGCCATAAAATCTATAAAACCCAATATATACAAATCCTAAAATCCTAAAAATTACAAAAATCCTAAAAATTAGACAATCCCCCTAAAACATTTTCACCTGGTTTGAGCCGGAGCTTCTATGCCAGGCCGGCCTGTTGAAAAAGGAAAGTTTTCAGTTCCCGACGGAAGGTGCGTAAGTCCGTCATCGTACGGAGTTCGGGGGGGAGCTCGTTCCAAAACGTTGGAGCTCCCACAGAGAAGGCTCTCCCCCTGGGGGTCGCCAGTCGACATTGTCTGGCCGACGGCACCCTGAGGAGGCCCTCTCTGTGGGAGCATACCGGACGGCGGGAGGTATTTGCTAGCAGTAAGCGGTCCTGTAAGTATCCGGGTCCGATGCCATGGAGCACTTTAAAGGTGATCACTAACACCTTGAACCGCACCCGGAAGACCACCGGCAACCAGTGCAGCTCACGCAGGAGCGGTGTTACATGGGAGCACCACGACGCTCCTGTCACTACCCGCGCGGCCGCATTCTGGGCCAGCTGAAGCCTCCGGGTGCACCTCAAGGGGAGCCCCATGTAGAGAGCATTACAATAGTCCAGCCTGGAAGTGACGAAGGCATGAGTAACTGTGCATAGCGAGTCCCGGTCTAGGAAGGGACGCAACTGGCGTACCAGGCGAACCTGATAGAACATCCTCCCGGCCACGGCCGCCAGATGGTCCTCTAAAGATAGCCGTGAATCCAGGAGGACTCCCAAATTGCGAACCCTTTCTGTGGGGGCCACTGTTTCGCCCCCAACAGACAACAAAGGAGTCAATTGACTAAACCGGGATGACGGTAGCCACAGCCACTCGGTCTTGGAAGGGTTGAGCTTGAGTCCGTTCTTCCCCATCCAGACCCGCACGGCCTCCAGGCATTGGGTCAGCACGGCAAGAGCATCGTTGGGGTGGTTCAGCGTGGAAATGTACAGCTGAGTATCATCAGCGTACAGATGGTACTCCACACCAAAACCACGGATGATCTCACCCAGCGGTTTTACATAAATGTTGAACAGTAGGGGCGAGAGGACCGACCCATGAGGTACCCCACATACAAGGGGTCTCGGGGTCGACCTCTGACCCCCTGTCAACACAGACTGCATCCGGCAGGAGAGGAAGGAGGCGAACCACCGCAAAACAGTGCCCCCTATACCTAACCCCTCCAACCGTTGCAGCATGATACCATGATCGATGGTATCAAAAGCCGCCGAGAGGTCCAATAGCACCAGAGCAGAGGAACAACCTCTGTCCCGGGCTCGCCAGAGGTCATCCACCAACGCGACCAATGCTGTTTCCGTGCTATAGCCAGGCCTGAAGCCCGACTGGTGTGGATCCAAGTATAACGATTCCTCCAGGTGTCGTGGGAACTGTCTGGCAACCACGCTCTTGACAACCTTCGCAAGAAAGCGAAGGTTGGAGACAGGACGATCATTTGATTAAACAGCTGGATCCAGGGTAGGCTTCTTAAGGAGGGGCCTCACTACCGCCTCTTTCAAGGCAGTAGGGAAGACACCCTCACTTAAAGAAGCATTAATAATTACCTGGAACCAGCCTCGTACCACCTCCCGGGATGCCAGCACCAGCCAGGAGGGGCACGGGTCCAATGAACAAGTGGTTGCCATAAGTCCCCCAAACAACCTGTCCACGTCCTCAGAAGTCACGGGGTCAAACTCAGCCCAGATAACAGTCTCAAGACCGGACTCCGTCTCTCCCACCGGACACACCCAGTTGAAATCAAAGCCTTCCCGTATCTGAGCGATTTTATCATGCAGATATTTTCCGAAATCCTCAGCTCTACCCTCTAAGGGGTCTCCTCTCACCTCCTGATGAAGGAGGGAGTGGGTCACCCTAAACAAGGAGGCTGGGCGGTTATCTGATGACGCGATAAGAGCAGTGAAGTAAGAACACTTCTCTGCTTTTATCGCCGCTAGGTAGGACCTAATATGGTCTCTTACCAGTGTTCGGTCAGATTCGGCAAGGCTCGATCTCCAACTGCTCTCTAGGCGTCTTTTCCGGCGTTTCATCTCTCTCAGCCCCTCATTATACCAAGGGGCCGATCGAGACGCACGCCGAATCAGAGGCCGCAAAGGCACGACCCGGTCTAGAGCGCCGGCCGCAGCCCTATCCCAGGCTGCCGTCAGCTCCTCGACCGAGTCGTGTATCCGAACCTCAGGAATTGGCCCAAGCTCTGCCTGGAATCGCTCGGGCTCCATCAGCCGCCTGATGCAGTGGCCAATTAATTGTTTCTTGCTTATATAATAATAATAATAATAATAATAATAATAATAATGATGATAAAGTTGGAAGGGACCTAGGAGGTCACCTAGTCCAACCCCCTGCTCAGGCAGGAAACCCTATACCATTTTGGACAAATGGCTGTCCAGTTTCTTTTTAAACACTTCCAGTGTTGGAGCATTCACCACTTCTGGAGGCAGGTTGTTCCACTGGTTAATTGTTCTAACTGTCAGGAAGTTTCTCCTTAGTTCTAGGTTGCTTCTCTCTTTGGTTAGTTTCTACCCATTGCTTCTGTGTGCAACTGCATAAAACTGTGCAGAAAGAACGGCTGCCTTATGGATTAGTTTAGGTTGTTTGGTTTGATGATAGACTGTTGGTCAGGTGGAATTTCAGAAATTTCTATTCTCTAAGGATCGAGATGATAGCATTTTTTCTAGAGAGAATATCTGGAAAGGCACAATGAAAGTTCTTTCTCCAATGCTTTGTGTACCTTTATCATAAACTGTATATACACAACTATTTGTCTTGTGTATGGAAAGAGGAAAACAGAGAGTAACAGAATAAGAGATGGAGAGAGAGTGAGGGAGAGAGAGAGGTGTATACAAAATAACATTCTATAAATTGAATGACATGATTTCTGTCTGCTAAGATTAATTAATCGATTAAACCATAATTATTTGGTTTGTTAAGGCATCATTGTGCTATCTTTGCTGCAGCAGACTAATGTGCCTGTCAACCCCTAAGGAAGGAGAACAAAACAAGGGTAGGAAACCATTGTTGTTGATTCTTGTTATATGTTGCCTTGGAACATATAGACAGATGAAAGCAGCAGATTTTCACCTTAGATAAGATTCATACTTTGCAAAGAATAACTTACATTAAATGTCAGCAATTCTCACTAGTCATAATCTTTCGTATGGCATGGTGTTGTTTTATTATTTCAAAGTTCAGGTATAGTGAAATATTGGCCCACCTAAATCCCTACTAAGAAGGGGTGTCCGCCTTGTTAAAGTTCACTACATTATCCTATCACCAACCTACAATTTTATTTGAATCTAATCTGATTGATACTCATCGGAATGGCTACTTTCAAGCTGGTTTCAGTCTCAGGACAGAGGTTTAGCTGGAGGTTAAGATACCAATTCCAAGAGAAGCCATTTTCCCTCCATGTCAAAATGTCCATATTCTTGAAGGCTGCAGGATTGGAGCCAAAACAGACCTCCCTCCCACACATCCTCTGCAGAACAAATTGTTGAGAGAAGAAGAAGAGATTCTTGCCAGAGATTTGAAGTAATTGGTTGCAGAAGACTTACCATTCTTTTTTTTTCATCTGTTTCAGCTTTTCCCATTTCCCCCCACTTGGATGCCAGAGATTTGGACCCCTTGCTTCTTCCATTGTTCCATCAGGTTTGGACTCCTTCCAGTGGTGGGATTCAGCCAGTTTGCATCACTTCGGCAGAACTGGTAGCTAATTTTTTGTTGCCCAGGCCCAGAATGGACTTCTGAAAGTGGCATCCACATAGAGAACCGGTTGTTCACATATTTGAATCCCACCACTGGCTCCTTCTCCATTCCCCCCCCTCCATTGGTGCTCTCCCCACCTGCATGAAATCAGACTTGGCCTAGAGAGGACTGTTTTTCCTCTTGCCGGTGAATAGAGCTGCTTGTCCCTATACTTGTGTTCCAAGACACAGTCTTTGCTACAGCAGCTGTTTCAGCAGCTCTCTCGCTCTCTCGCTCTCTCTCTCTCTCTCTCTCTCTCTCTCTCTCTCTCTCTCTCTCTCATTCTCGCTTGCTTGCTTTCTTTCCTCACCCTCTCGCCCTCCCTATCTCTTTTTGACTCAAAGCCTTGCCTCTCTGGATTACCTTCCGTTTTTCCCCTCCTCCCACTTTTTCTCCTGTGCCAAATTTGAGTCTCTGTTTGTTGCTTAGCATAATCCATCCTGATGAAAAGCCAATTGCCAGCCTGCATCTGGGGAGCTTTTCCAGTTTAGCAAAGGGGTGCAATTATAGAGGTGACCAGAGACAAAGGAAAGCCAGCACGCACCACTGCCTTTAATGGAATGCAATGATTCTGCTGGGCTCCGGAGTAATACAAGAGATCTGGTTTTAATAAATTAACAGCCTACGAGTAACAATCTCAAGCAATTAAACTTTGGGATGAAGGCGAGCACCATGAAATGTATTCAGCACTTGGTGGGTAGTAGCAAAAGGCAAAAGAAAATACAGTAAGCCATTTAGATGGCTGTTGTGTAGATGGTCCAAAAGCTCACCACTCTTTTCTCCTTCACATTTGGTATTACAGTAAATCCTTGTCCATATTCCAGCCCTTTCTTCTATCCACAGTGTTACTTGTTGGCATTCATGAATTGGTTGATTGGAACAGGTTTTCTTCTTTCTCTCTTTCCTTTATCTTCCAATTCTCATGAAATTCAGCCCACAAGCAGGAAAATAGCAATCAGTGAAAAAAACAATAAACCAAACTGCAACTCCTCCTTGTCTTTCCAGATCTTGCTTCTTAAGTTTTGTTTATTTTTGCACAAATAATGTGATCCGGTTGTGTGAAAGTGGGAAGCAAAATATCGGAGACTGTTAAACATCACAAAAGGAAAAGAAATCCACACACACACACAGACACACGCTCAACCTGAGCGATTGCTAAGCCTCTCTGACTTGCATTAACAGCCTGTATGGAATCTCTTTGCCATAGAATCATTTAAAGTCTGTTCTTCTCAATCAATGCAGCTAATAAATAGCTGCTGATGGCTCTGACTCCTAGTCTGAGGAAGGAATTTATCTTCTTAGCTAATTAAATGGATTGAACAATTTCTTTTAATAATGTGGGATTTTAATACTAAAAATATTAAAAATGAAAATGAAATTTTCTTTGTGCCTTGCAGAAAGGGTCAAGCAGGCTCTGAAGTGGTTAGGATTAGGTGTTTCTAACATCCTTTTGTGTTTCTCAGAATAGTGTGGGGGGGAAAACCCCTTCTTATGTAAAGGCTGGTTCACATCTGTCCTCAGCAACCCTTGAAGAAAAACAAATGACAGGGCAATGATTTATGTCTCATTGTTTCATACAGAATCGCCTGGAGAGGCTTGCAAAGGTTTTATAGAGATTAACACACCTTTAAAAAGGCAGGGCAGTGGCAAGCAAACCAGAACTACATTCATATCTCTGCTGGTTCTGCCTGCTCTTGTGGAAATGAAAAATATTTAGCTAAATTAATGCAGGTGGAAAAGGGGGCAAGGGGGAACTGGAAAATCAGGGGGGAATATTAAAGTGGAGAGTGTTCCAGACACAGAATTAATTGGGGGCAGTATGGATTTCTAAAGGGATAGTGCAAATGTGTATTTTTGACTAGACATGAAGCTAAAAGCCTCGTTGATCGTATAGGTAGATACCGCCTGAAACATCTGGGGGGAACATAGATTAGAGCCGGATAGGAAACCTCTGCCTTTGTTCTTGCATTTTTTGTTCATTGCAGTTGCAGCCTCAGCACTATTAAGAAAGCCAGGTTCCCCTATAACATTTCGTTTCACAAGTCTGCTGAGGAGCAATCTGTATAAATTGGATGGAATTTTTCATTTTATTTTTTATATCAGTTTTTCCTCTCACTTTGTTGTTCCCTTCTTTCCTCTGTCGCTACCTCCTATCTTAAATCTTTAAAAATGGAAAAAATGCCCTGGACATTCTCCATCTCCCTTCCTGGGACATCACTATGTATTTGAATGCCCCTCAATAGTCTTCCAGAAGGTCAGGATGTTGAGTTGCAGCCCTGTGACTTCTTAAATTTAGCTTTCTTTTGCATTATAGGACAGAGCAATATGCCGTTTTTACCCTTCATAATTTTAAGGTGATATCTTGCAGTCAGATCTTGCAATTAAATCCAGACAAGAGAATCATATCTCTAAAGAGTGAGATTTGATTCTCAAAAACAGGCCTGATAGGCTATCAGTTTTAGATTCAATTACTTTACTTATTTGAAATATAGTGCTATTTCCTGTTCAAAATAATAAATACATTAAACATAATAATATAATATACTAAACAGACAGGAAACTAATACCAGCACATAAAAACAATAGAAGTTGATACTTAAGAAAAAACAGAAACATAATGTCCATTCAACTGGCAAAATACCTCCTATTTTCTGAAGAACAGTCTTAACTGGAAAAAAATATTCTCTTTTTCATTTTGTTTTTACTTTAAAAAATCCATCCATTTAAGTTGCATTAATTTCGTTTTGGTTGAGCATTTGTTACATTTTCCCGTTTTTTCAATTTTTCTCCTGGCATGTAACCAGCTTCCTGCTGCCTACTGTTTAGTAGTTAATAAATATAAATAGCATGACATTTTTATTGTTCTATTAACCACCTTCCCCAGGTAACAGCCCTGCTATATTTAGACAGAACTCCTGTTGTACAGGTGATTTTAAAAGGGCTTTAGTGCAATGGCTTAGATATCTGTTTCATATTTAATAGCGGTGCCCAGAAGTTTTCTAAATTTTATTTTTTAAATTTGTGGAGTTTTTGAATACTTCCATTCCTTAGATTCATTTTCTGTTCCCCAAATTCTTTCAGTTTTTCTTTTACCTATACAGGTAGATCAAAAATGAACTTGAAATTTGGAAACTATCAAACACATTATTGACTTTACTATTCATTCCCCCCCTTTTTTTCCTTCCTGTCATCTCTTTATATCATGTGTCAAATGGTTTCCAGGTTAGGTATCACATGCAAACCAATTCAACAATTAAAAAGGAATAGGTTGCTCCTTCTTTGGCATAGAAGATTATGGCATGGTAGAGAAAAATATTCAAAGTCAACTTTATTTTACATGGAAGTTTGGAATATAGAAGCTCTTGAAAAAAAGAAAATCCGAAGCTCAACATGTTAAAATGAGTCATATTATCTCTGGAATCTATTCTAGATGCTGAAAAAAGATGCCAATAAGGTAAAAGGATCTTTTTCTTCCTCTGAGGATCAATTCCTTTAGGGACAATTTGTCAGGACTTCTAGTCTGGCAGTGGGTGGAGATATTCCTCTTTCTGCTGCTTTTGATTTCTCCCAGTGACATCAGCAGGCTCTCCAATTTCCTCTCTACTCAGTGGGGAAAGACAGATGACTATTACTAGAAGGCTGAGCTTGGCCTTTGCAAATTGGGCAGAGAGCCATCAGTCTGTGCATTGCCCATCCCTCCATGAAAGAATTGCCTGTTTTCCCTCTTGTTATCATTTGGGCACTGATTGAGTGTTTATGGAACAGCAAGTTCTGCCAACAGCAGTGGCACTCACTTCCATGTAAGGCTGCCAGTCCCTTGGCTCTTAAGGAAATTGATTTTGAGAATCTAAGCTATTTCTCAGAAGGAGCACCACCAAGCTTCCTTCCTTATGCATCCATCACACAATTCCTTTTTGGACAGAGTGAGAAATGTTATAGGGCTAGTCTTCAACTTATGACTACAATTGAGCCCCACATTTTTGTTGTTAAATGACCCATTTGTGCAGTGAGTTTTGCCCCATTTTGCGACCTTTCTTGCCACAGTCAAGTCTATTAAGTCAATCATTGCAGTTATCAAGTTAGTAGCACGGTTGTTAAGTGAATCTGGTTGCCCCACTGACTTTGCTTGTCAGAAGGTCGCAAAAGGGAATCACATGACCTTGGGACCTAGCAATGGATATCAATAGGAACCAATTGCCTAGCATCTAAATTTTGATCACATGATCATGGAGATGCTGCAAAGGTCGTAACTGTGAAAAACAGTCATAACTCACTTTTTTCAGTGCTGTTGTAACTTTGAATGGTCACTAAATGAACTGTTGTAAGTTGAGGACCACCTGTACATGGTACAGAGAATGAATGAGAAACATTAAGCAGGTGAAAAGAAAAGGGGCGTTGTCTTACCTGAACGCCTTTTCTCAGCACGGAGATGGAGAATCCACCAATGCTTGGTGAATCCACCAATGGGTTATGACTGTATTCCTGCCCAATCAGATCAAGTCAGCCAAAGCTGCCACACCCCTTCCTGGACCTTATCCCAGGTTTGACGCGAGCGTAGCCCTTGACTGACTGTGTGACATCGTGGCTCCTTCCACTAATGCTAATCCTAGGCCTAAATGACCTACCAGGGTGGGAGTGGATTCTCCATCTCCGTGCTGAGAAAAGGTGTTCAGGTAAGACAACGCCCCTTCTCCAGCACTAGGAGATGGAGAATCCACCAATGGGACATACCAAAGCCTACTGTCCCTGAGGGTGGGCAGCAGACTGGTCCAGTGTGGCACTTTGGCGAATGACCTGTTGGAGAACTCTCCGGCCAAAGGCCAAAGGTAGCCTCAGTCAAGGCAGAACCCATCAATCCTGTAGTGCCTAATGAAAGGGAAATGGTGTAGCCCATGTGGCTACCGTGCATACCTCCTCGATGGATGCCTGTGTGGGCCAGGCTGTGGAGGTAGCCGCACTTCGTGTGGAGTGGGCCGTGATCCCTCTTGGGACTGGCTAGGGCTCCACCTGATACGCCCCGGCAATACACGCTCTGATCCACCTGCCAATTGTGGAGGGGGATGTCTTCCGACCTCTGTAGGAAGGATGGAGCGATATGAACAGGGCTTCGGACCTACGGAATTCTGCCGTATGTGCAATGTAGCACTTCAGCGCCCAACGGGCATCCAGGCAAAATCTGGTAGCACTATGTCCTGCGACCTATGGAATAGGGAATTCACCTTCGGCATGAAGGTGGGGTTGAGGCGCAGGACCACCCTATCCTGATGGAACACGCACAAGTCCTCCCTGAACTGAGAGCGCTGCCAATTCGGAGATGCGTCATGCGGACATGATTATCCTTAGGAACGGCACCTTGTGGGACAGGTAGCGCCTGTCGCATGTCGCTAGGGGTTCGAAGGGCCGCTGGAATGGAGGCTCAGCGTCCCGGCTGAGTCACATGTGAGCACTGTTGCCAGCGCTGCGACTTGTCTGCGCAGTGTGTTTGGGGCCAGGCGCCTGTCAAGTCCGGCTAGCAAGTAGTCCAGGATATGGGAAATTGTGAAGTCCATGGGTGGCAGCCGCCGTCTGAAGCACCACAATTGGAAGTTTTCTCCCGAGGCATCATAGATGCGGTTGTGGGAAGGACGGCAGGAGGCCTGAATTATGGTGACGACCCCCAGGGAGCAGAGTTCCTCTGCTAAGATCGAGTGCTCAAATGCCAGGTGGCTAATTGGAGCCACTGAGGATCTGGGTGGCGGATGTCTCCCTGACTGAGCGATATCCGTTCCGGGGGAATTCTCCAGGGTTCCGCAAGGGAGAGGCTCATCAGGTCGGCGAACCAGGGTCTCCTTGGCCAATGGGGGCCCCCTAAGAGTACCTCTGCTCGTTCCCTGATGAGCTTGCATATCACTGCCAGAAGGAGGGGCAGGGAGGGAAAGGCGTAAAAGGGGTTGAATAACTTCCCGAGGTGGGGCCTCCGGTGGGTCCTCCTCCTCCTCGGACATTGGAATCCCCTGATCTGCCATTGGCTCATCTAGGTAAGAGTCTTTCGATGTCTGGGGTGCTGAGGGGGATGTGGGGCTATCGTACTGTCCGGGTCTGGACAGTGTCTGTGGGTGGTGGCTACTGATCTGGAAGCCTGCACCCTGGTATCCAGGGCCTGGCGATGAGTAGAGCTAGGCGGTCCTATTGTGGGGGTGAACGTGGCCTTGGGGGTCCCTTGAGGGGCTCCTGTGACTGGGACTCGGTCATGGACTGAAGGTTGTCCGTTCCCAACTGTGCGGGGGGGGTGAGATATTTCCCCTGTTGGCCAGATACCCTGTTGGGAATTAGATGGAGAACTCCTTTTCCAAAGCCTGGTGTCTCCTCTTGTCCTGTTTGTCTGTTCTCTTGAAGGTCTTGGTGATAGATCTAACCTTAGATTTGGCTGCCGTCCCGTTGATGCCTTCGAGACCAGGTTGGTGGCAGATCTAACCTTAGATTTGGCTGCCGTCCTGTTGATGCCTTCGAGACCAGGTTGACCTGATGAGGATGGCAGGGCTCCAGAGGAGGTCCGGGTGGCCTCCTCCCTTCTCCGATAGCGCCGGGACACGACAGGGGCCCCCAGGTATCTAGAGAGTATTACCAACTGGGTAAGGACAGGCGTACTACAGGGGACGTCAGGAACCCAGGGACAGCCTGTATGTGGATAAGGACAGACACACTACAGGGGGCGCCTGGAATCCGGCTAGAAATACGGTGGATACAGCCAGGCCCGCTGTGGGGGGGTGCCTGGAATCCACGTGTCGATTGCTCAGATAAGGACAGACACACTAATGGGGGTGCCTGGAATCCGAGTGGAGCCAATAGAGTTAACAACCAGGCAGTGGGAGACACCAAGCTTGAGAAGGGGATTTTAGGTTGCATCACAGCCTCACTGGTTATAGCTGGTCTGAGTATGAAAAAAACGGCTTAGATAGACCTGAAAAGACCTGGCTTGGCTGGGCCCGGCGTCTGAATACCTGTGGAGGCCCCCCTTGCTTGCCCTCTGTGGCAGTTGGTGCCGCGTGGTCAAAATGGCGACCACCGGGGTCTCCACTGTTTCCCCTTCTGTTCCTTTCGCTAACGATCCTGCAGAGCAGGGCCTCTGTAGACCCCTGCATTCGGCCACCGATCCGCTGATCGGCGCCGGTTTCTGTGTCTAATTTGCGTGCTCCGGCAAGACGGCAGGGCCTCTGTAGGTCCCTGCGTTCAGCTGCCGATCAGCTGATCAACGCCAGTTTCTTGTGCCTCTGCGGCCGTTCGTGCCGTGTGGTCAAGATGGCGGCCGCTGCGGCCTCTGCCGCTTTCCCCTCGCTTTCCTTTGTTCAGAAGGAAAAGGAAAGACAATCCGGCGAGGCCTCCGATCGGCTGCCAATCAGCTGATTGGCGCCGGTCTCCTTGTTGAAAAAAGGGCCTCCGATCGGCCGCCGATCAGCTGATCAGCACCGGATGCCGCTGCGGCCTCCGTCGCTTCCCTTTCGCCTTCCTTTGTTCAGATGGAAAAGGAAAGACGATCCGGCGAGGCCTCCGATCGGCCACCGATCAGCTGATCGGTGCCGGTCTCCTTGTTCAAAAGGGGCCTCCGATTGTCCTCCGCTCAGCTGATCGGCGCCGGTTTCCTCGGCTGTCGATCAGCCATTGTCCACCGCTCAGCTGATCGGCGCCGGTTTCCCCGGCCGCCAATTAGCTGATCGGCATCGGTTTTGCTTAAAATACGTGCGGAACCGTAAGGCCGCGTGGAGTGTCGATCAGCTGATCGGCGCCGCGCTTGAATTTTTCCGCGCCCTCGCTCCCCGCGGTCCCTGGAACGGAGGGGGAAGGAGAAGCCGCGAGGCCGCGTGGACCGCCGATCAGCTGATCGGCACCGATCCCCGCGGTCCCTGGAACGGAGGGGGGAACGCGCGAACGGCGAAGGATGAGGGGACCCCCTCCCCTTCGCCTCCCCCCTTCCTTCCACCCTCCCCCGCGCCAACCGACGGAATACTCACGTTCCTCCCGGCTGCTTCAGCAGTCCTGCAGTGAGGGGAGGGAGCCAAGTGGGGAATGGGGAAGGAGCACCTTCCCCCTGTTTACCTGTAGCTTTTCTCTTGTAGGGGAGGCTAGGAGACAAGCTCCCAGCCCCTGCTTAAGCTTAATAAATTTCTTAAATCCTGCTCTAAGCTAATGAGAATCCACCAATAGGTGGCTGTATCTGCCTAGGAGCCACGTTTCATGTCCGTCCTGGGCCAGATCAAGTCAAAACTGGGATAAGGTCCAGGAAGGGGCGTGGCAGCTTTGGCTGACTTGATCTGATTGGGCAGGAATACAGTCATAACCCATTGGTGGATTCACCAAGCATTGGTGGATTCTCCATCTCCTAGTGCTGGAGAAACTCCAAGACCTGAAGTAAGAAAAGGAAATGTAGATAAAATAGTTTATATCATCATTATTCACTCTATTTTTTTCCTTCTTTCTATCCTTGCAAACTATCCTTGCCTCCACATGCACCAATATCTTGCCACATCTCTCTTCTGGAGGTCAATCAACCAAGACCTGCCATAATTTCCTTGGCTTCTCCTTTCACTTGATCACACACTCTTCCTGCATACATTTATTTTGCAATGTGGCCATTATTTCTATTAGACTAAGCCATATCACTGTCCTTTTTCTACTCCCTTTTCTTCCCTTTCCACCTTAAATCAAAACCCTTCCTCTTCACCCCATTGCTCCTTTTTTTAAAAAGGTTTACAAAGTTGGTTTATTTGGCCAAGGTAAAAATGTATATGGTTTTCTTTCTAGAAGCTTTTAATGGGTTTTTCTTGACAAAGACTTAATGATGAGGCATTAAAGATTTGTTTATAGATAAGATATGGGAAGAAGAGAGTTTTGTTGCATTTTTAGAGAAAGTAATAAGCTATGGTATTAAAATTGAGCCCCTTTCTTAAGTGCTCTGTTTCCACAGCATTCTGTGCAGTTTTACGTTTACCCTCACCTCAGCTCTACCATCCATAAAGCAACATGGGCAGAACAGTCTGACATGCAGCCATTTAAGCTTCTTTCAACAAATGTTCATTTCTCACAACAGGCTAGACTGCCTGCTACCTTTCTTACTGTTATTTGCACATTTTATTTTTCCCCCCCATCCATTTCTCTATTTTTAGTCAAGGTACACACATTTATCTACTTGCTTTCTCGATATTTAGCATTTATGTACAACTTTAAATAGCTCATTCCATTTTCCTTGTCAAACATAACTACTTTTGGTCTTTGATATGTTAATTTTCAAATGCATACACATTGCATCATACTGCAAGTCATTTGGATTCTTAGCCAAAAGCATACCTCTAACTTCACTACAAATGTTCCTTATTATATTTACCCATAGATACATTAAACAGACAAGGGAACATCTTTCCCTATTCTCTGCTCAGTAATGAACCATTTTTCTGGCATTCTGTTTATTCTCATGTATGCTTTATTTCCAGCCCTGCATTCAACAACCAATTAAATTCCTTATCAATGCAAAACATTGTGTAAAAGAAGTATATTTTTTTGTGTTATGCACTTTATTTTAATAAATGCACATTAAACTTTCTGAACTTCCCAGAGACCTGTTGAAGAACAACACTCTGTCCTGCACACCTCAGCCTTGCATAGAGCCACACTGTACTTCCCAAATTTTGCTTATTACTGGTAACACCACTAAGAACACTCTTGTGCCCTTTCAATCAGAATTCTGCCAACTCCCTTTCCAGGTATACTTAATAAAATAACATCCTTACAGTTTTTATATGTTCTTGGGCAACCTTCCCCTTTGTTTAGGAGAACAATAACCACATACATACTTTCAAAATCACTATGTGCCATGTAATATGGCAAAAGATAATCTATTTTACATAGATTTTCTTTATAATTAACAGGATGGATCTCGACAATGGAAGCATTTCTGCACACCCAAATTTAATCAACTATGAGAAACTTGTGACATACAAAGACATTTTGAATACTGATGGGAAATTATAAACTAAACAAGAATTGGAAGAACAGGGCATTGAGCTATCATGGTGACCACACTTGCAAATCCAAATGAGATATGAAAAAGATACTAAAACATATGGTTTCTATAAAGATCAAACAGTGTTTCACCAGGTACTATTTCCATCAGATGAAAAACTGATCAAGAAACTCTATAATTTTTTGTTAAACCTGAAGATGGAAGATGAACAAGTTGAAGAAACCATGATAACTTGGGCAAAAAAAATTGGGCACAATGTAGAATTAGAAAAATGGCAAAACTTGTGAGAAAGAAACTATAAAATAACAAGGGCAGTTAATTATAAAGAAAATCTATGTAAAATGTTTACCATCTGCAAGATTAGCAAAAATGTTTAAAAACTTGTCTAGTAATTGTTGGAAATGTAGGCAAAAGCCAGGCATGTAGGCAAGCCGATAAAAGTTAGCAAATCCCAGAAAGCTTTGTAGTTGTCGATGGGTTCTAGGCGTCTACCAGTCTAACACTGCTTGTACTTTGTGAGGGTCCATTTCCACACCATCCCCTGAAATCCGGTACCCAAGGTAGTCCAGGCGGTCCCGATGAAATTCACATTTCGACAGTTTCATGTACAATTTACCAGCAAGGAGTTTTTGTAACACCTGTCGTACTAGCTGGATATGCTCCTCCTTTGGTGGACATGCTCTCAAGCAAAAACAAATTGGTCAAAAATACACATGTGGTTACAGAAAATGTTAAGAAAACACGTAGATTTTAAGCCAGAATTATTTCTTTTTGGTATAATTACAGAGAGGCATGACAAAAAATTTATATACTTAATATTACATGTGTTAACAGCAGCAAGAATTGCATTTGCACAGTACTGGAAAAATGAAGAAACACCATCAGAAGAAGACATAATCAGGAAAATTTTAAATTGTGCAGAAATGGATAGGCTCACACTGAAAATGAAAAGGAAAGAAGATACAGAATATTTTCAAACATGGGATGATTTCTATAAATGGCTGGAAAAATGGAGTAGAGAGTAGAAATGGAAGTTGTATTACTATTAATGTTAAATATGTGAACCCAGACAACACGTTGTTTATTAAGCACTAAAGATTTGTAACTATAAAAACTTAATAAAATATCTATCTATATAAAAAAACCACATTCTCCTAGTCCTCAGGTACAGGTCACATCCACATTTATATTTTAACTTTTCCCCAGTTGCACAGTGATGTCTGCTGTATAATGTCTTGCCATTACATTCTCCTAACACTTATGATTTCCTTTCAGTTATGTTTGCTTAGATATTAACATTCAAAATAGGTGCTTCAATTCCACTCTTCAACATATTGCTGACATTCCCATAAAAAATCTGCAAATTATTTTTCAAGCACTCCCTTATTTGAGTTTTATCTCAAATAATTGCATAAATAATTGCATAATCCTGCTAGAGTTTCTATTGTTAGCCCCTTTTATCCACTTAGCCATTTTCAAAAAGATTTATTTATTTTCTCTGCCTCTTTTAACCTTAACTATTCCTAGCTTTCTTTGACTATATTCTTTGTAACTACTTTTTTAAAATCTCAAAATGCACTTTCTTTCTTTCCTTGTGTGTGTCCAATCACACTTGGCCAATAAAGAATATTATGTTCTGTTCTGTTCCGTTCCGTTCGATTCCATTCCATTTTTACGGTATCTTTTTCTTACCATTTTGTGCTTTCGCTTATATGCACTTTCTTCTCATCTACAACTTCTTTCACTACATCATTCAATCAAATATTCTTTTTGGTATTTCCCACCAGTGTAATTCCACACATTTCTGTTGTAATTTGTAACACAGTTCTTTTCATATTGTTCCAATAACTTTTTAGTTCTTATTTCCATTTGCCCACTTTCATTTTGATAAACAATTAATCAATCTTATAATGCTATTTATTTGCTTGCTTGCTTATATCCTTTCAAGTCAGAATCAATTCTGAGCTAAACATGGTACAACAACACTGAAACATAAATAAGAAAAATCACAATTACAAAAATAAATAAATAATAAATAAATAAATCCAACACACAAGTCTCAAGGAACAACCCACATTTAAACACTCCCCCTACAGGAGGAGATCATTTCAACAAATTAAATTTTGAAGGCTTATATATACCATTTCTTTCTTTAGCTTCGCAGATATACAATACACATATTTTTCTTTCATTTCTTAATTTATGTTTCTTACCATTTAATCCTCTAATATTTCAAGTTATGATCTTCCATGTTTGATGTTCATTACCAGATGGGCCCATAAAAATTGATCTATTCTACCCTTTGGTCAATTTTATTCATTTGACAGATTTATACAGATGCACAATTAGCAAAAAGCAACTCTAGGAGGTTTATGATTTATAGAAGCATAAAAACAAGGAAGTAGAAATAAAATACAACATCTGGAAGCAAAAAGAGATCAACAAAGTAAAGGAGTAACAGAATTTTTAAAAAGAGCAGAAGCAGATGAGGTCAACCAATAGATATTTCATTCAAGATATTTTGTGTTGGACAGACTCATCTTGTGTTCTCTGAGGCTTTCACATAACACCTTATAGTAAGATAAGAAGTAAATTAGGTTACTATCCTTAGCTATGTCCATTCCCCCCTGTAGCCCTCCCTTAATAGTAAGGACAGTAGTAAACAACTTGGCACAAAGCCCATTTTATCTCAAGCAGGTTTATGCTGTTCTATTAAAAATAAGATCCCTAGTCCAGATATTATCATGTCCTCTAATATATTTTTGTTGGTATCCCACCAATTAGGACATATATGCAGTTATACTGGCCCACACTCAGGATGCAAAGCTTAACTCACTTAAATATAAAAAGCACTCACAGAGCCTCCTGAGTGATGGTATAAAATGCCTAATAAATAGATATATTGATCTGCTTCTTAGAAGAAAGGAATGGAATGAAGGCAATGGAAGTTGAAGAAATTTGATAATATCTTTGCTTCATGCAAAATCAACTCTTTCACTTGGGAAGGGACTGTTTATGTTTTAAAGATCTTTATCATAAAATAGTGATATTCCTCAGACTTAATAGTGAGTTACAAATGCTGTAGAAGTGCAGCATTAACAAAGATAAAAAGGGAAAGCCAGCTTTGGTCTGGTTTAAGTTAAGTGAGAACCCAGAAGTGATTACACAGCTCAAGAACTGTTTTGGAACTGCTGCAAAGAGTCCTCCAAGAATTAATTGACCTGGCTTGAGTTGCTATTGCATGAGTTCAAGCTGCCTCTGAGACCATGGCTATGACTGCTTATTCAAAATTATTATCTTGGGGAGAACTTGAAAATGCATTAAAGAACTACCATGATAAGTGAGAACCAATTCTAAAACACCCATTTATCAGGAGGTAAACTGATGAGACTGCTTCTCAGTATGCTACTTGGTTCTCAGGATGCTTCCTATAGCTTTCCTTTATATTTATTACAAACAGATGGGTGCGATTCTGTGTGAAGCATGAAGCTACCAGCACCCACTGATTTTTATTCTTTAAGAAAGCACATGGACACTCTTGGAAATGCTTATTCCTTTGCAACACACAAAGCATTCTTCCTATTGTTAGATTATATATTTTATTTTGTTTTATATCTCCGTTAATGTGTAAAAATGGACTTTGATAAGATAGTATAATGGGGGAATTATCATTTGCTGTAAATGCTCTGCATTGGCCATGTAGGAAGAGAATGAGGTTACTTGAGTCAGGACAAGGTTACAATACTTCACATATTTATTTAGGATTGAATTTCAGAGGACTCAGTTGGGCTTACTTTTAAGCAGAGGCATCTGCTGCACATCCTGCACAATTCTGAAAATGATTTCTATTGAATCCATAGGGCTCACTATCAGATAAAAACAGGTAGGATTGGGGTTGTTGTTTCTCAGTCTGGGGGAAAATAGCTTATGAGGCAGAGGGAAATTGCTACCTTGGAAGTCATGAGAAGCCTTTCAACAGAATGAATAACTTCTATGACTAGGGCTTACATAGAACCATTTTGTCAAAGTGAGAGATCAGTTTACGGATTGAACAGAATGGAACTTTTGAGGGGTGGGACACTAATAAATCCACATCAGCCTCAAGCAATTCATAAGCAACAGCTAACAAGTGTGTGTAGATGTATGTGTGATGCTATTGAGAAATGAGAACATTTCCACTCTGGTGCTTCTCAATTTGGAAGTGAGAAAGCATAGGGTAGAATTGCCACCCTTGCTGTGGATGGAGAATAGGTTTGAAGACAGCTCCACCTTTTGCAATTTGCAGCCTTTTCGTGACAATGTGATTTACCCGCCACCTCTTTAATGTTCATCTCTTATTAATTAATGGGTGAGAATTTTTCAGAGCATATTTTTTTACATTTTTAACTACATGAGTGGGAAGAATAAAGAACAATAAAGAAGACAGAATTTGAAAACTGAGGCTAGTACTTCCTCGTAACATGCTCTGCATATGTATGTATTTGTCCCACTGAGTAAAGGCATTACCAGGAGTTAGCTCTGAATGCTGTTTCTTAATACAATCCCAAAATACAGGACTGCACAATTCCTACTTCTAATTTCTCTTCCATCAATGGTGATGTCTTGCATTGTTTGAGTTAAGCTGAAATGTACTCATGTTTTCCACCTATCTGCATGAATCTTGGATCTGTTCAGGTTCATGGAAACACCATTTTCTTGTTCAATCTGAGTCAGTTCTAAAAATGGATTCATTTGATAAGTCATAGAATTTATTAATTGTAATGTTTGGTGTAGGGCATATAGCACCAGGTCAGAAACCAGGAAACTGTAAGTTGTAGTTACAGTTGTAGTTCTGTGAAAAGCCAGCTGGGTAACCTTGGGCCAGTCACTCTCAGCTCTAAGGAAGCAAGCCACTTCCAAAAAAACCTTGCCAAGAAAATTGTGGGGCTAGTTGAGGTGGTTGCCAAGAGTCAGCAATGACTCAAAGGCGTCAATAAACAAATAAATAATTTTAAAAAATGAGTTACACATCAGCTTTCCTCAATTTGGCGCTCTCAGGATGGATTAGAATTTTAAGTCCCAGTTTTTCTATTAAGTCTCAGTTCAAGCTAGCTAAGAATTTTGGGCATCAGATTGGGATGGGCACTTTCATCACCAGTATTTCTTCCATGTGTTAAAAATGAATTCTTTCCCTTATCATCATCTGGAGCTGCTCGGGCTTGAATTGGAATATTTTATAGGGAAAACATGGATGCTCACATGACTGCTCTGCTTGCATGAGGTTGAGGCTCTCATGCAAAACAAACTTGATTCAGTTCTGTAAATTTTGCGGTTCATACAATAGTAGACATGAACTCACAAGTTAAGTATTCTACTACTTAGCCCAAGAGATATAAGAGATACTGTAATGTCAAATCCTTCAGTAAGGCTGCAATCCTGAATGCATTTGCTACACTCTGAACACAATGGGATTTACTTCTAAATAAATATGTACAGTATAGAATTGTATTGTTTCTGTTTAAATGCTTGGCAGTTATGAAATGGAGTTATATTTAGATATTGTTTCCAGGATGTTGGATTTAAGCCTTCTTATTCTGAGTCCCACCTCCAGTGATTCTATCTATGGTACATTCCTAGGTAGGGA
This sequence comes from Bothrops alternatus, assembly GCA_034064705.1. Classification (NCBI taxonomy): domain Eukaryota; kingdom Metazoa; phylum Chordata; class Lepidosauria; order Squamata; family Viperidae; genus Bothrops; species Bothrops alternatus. The sequence continues at coordinate 13,569,282 of JARGCV010000007.1, read as the reverse complement.
TGGTAAACAATTTTCAGTTTAGTTCATTGTGTAAGGATAAGAACTTAGCAAAGTTTAGAAATCACCTCTAAAAATGGAATGTGTTTAAAAGTAAAAGCATGATCAAATGATGTTAAGTAGCTCGAAGTTCCATTTATTTTAACAGCCTCACAAGATGTCATGGCTTTCATTGAGATCAGAGTTACTTGATATGCTCGATTTTTGTATGATCGCACTAAAACAAACATTGTGGTTTTCTGCTTCAGGCCAGAAATAACATGGCTATCCTCTCTACAGTGTTTAGCAGCTAGGAAAACCATTTTGCACTAGTATCCAAGTTGACTTTTCTTTTTAAAAAATGGAATGAAAATAGTAAGTTTGGCCAAAAAATGCCATCTGTTTGTTCAATAGGACCTAATTTTCAAACACTCTCAGTAACCATTACTTGATCTGAATTTCAGCAAACCCACTTGTTTCTTTTCACCAAGATTCCTCAGCTATTTTGAAAAATTGGCAAGCAAGCAAAAAAGCCATGGAGAGCTCTTCAGTTTTGCAAAGCCTTCCTTCAGTAACGTGGCCAAAGAACAGGAGGAGAACCTTATAAAAAAAGTAGGTTTTTGGCTCAGCCATCGGTGTACCATGAGCCAAAAAGCAATTGACTTCCAGCATAGAGGATATTCTTGCTTAAACTAATTTCAAGTGCATCTATAATTATACTGAAGGTCTCTACTCAGGTATTTGCATTGTGATAGCACTTTATTACATGTCAGATCCCATGTTGTTTTACAACATAGTTTCTATGGTTACACACTACCTTCAGTAACCTGCAGAGCCTACGGATATACCGGATTGAGTTTCACAGAGGCAAGAGCTATTGTACATAAAGCACTTCAGGAAGTGATGCAAAGTGCAAGCCCCACCGTGGAGCCCCCACTGCAAAGTGTTGACTCAGAAAGCACAGAAGATCAGGCAAAAGGGGCAAGGCATTGTTGGGTGCTAGGAGATTATATTTGAGCTTTCAGCTAATCAACTTTTAATCCTGCTTGTCAGTAAAGTTCATACCGTACCAGCCAATGAACGATTGATGCTAATAGGAGAGGGAATAGTTTGGCTTTGTGCTTCTCACTTGGCCAAGTCAAAATAAATTTTAAAAAGCAAAAGATACCCCCTCGCCCCCACATATACACAAAATTGAAACTCTAGTGTTGAAATAGTCGGGAAGAAGGCTGGTACTCATCCAAGTCTAGTCTTAAGGAGTGTTATGTTTTCTACAGTAACAGCCTGTCATTCCCCTGCTTTAAATATGTTTCTAGACCAGGTACTGCAATCACTTTGTTCCAAACATAACAGAGGTAACTATGTCTTCCATTCCTACTATATATCGAATTATATCAAAATCTTTATTATAGTCCTAGAACAGCATAATTGTTCCTATATATTCTTACCTTCCTGCTTATCAAAGAGAGTTTATGGACTAGTTTCTAGCAATCTAAATTGAAAGGCAGAAAGGGCAATCTGACCTTGGCAGGGCATATATTGCAACTGTTGGTTCGTTCTTAAATAAAATGTGTTTTTCTGCACAAGCCAAGGAAAGCTAAAGCTTCTTTAAGAAGTTGCTGACAAGTGTGACCTGTATTGTACACCTGTATACAATAGTAGTAACTGTGAGAGATATCTTGCAGTCTTAATGGACATTCATTTAAATATGGGCCAGCAATTTGCTGCAGCTGCTAAAAAAGCTAATGCAGTCCTAGACTGCATTAACAGTGGGACAGAGTCAAGATCACATGAAGTGTTAGTACCATCTTCTAATGCCTTGGTAAGACCACACTTAGAATATTTCATCTAGTTTTAGTCCCCATAATATAAAAAAAGTTGTTGAGACTTTAGGAGGAGTGCGGAGAAGAGCAACAAGGATAATTAGGGGACTGGAGGCTAGTTTAATGAAAAGAAGGACTGAGGACTGAAGTGACGTGATAGGTGTTTGGAAGCACCTCTTGTTGCCAAAAGCTTAAAACTTTCAGATAGTGTACTAAAATTCTCCTTCCATTCTTGGCACATTCTACCAGATAGAACAAACAATGTTTCAAAGGATGACCTGTGTTGTCCTAGTCAGACTTCATTTTCCAGCAATTAACGTTTATTGTTGGTGCCCAAAATGATGTAGTATGGTCTATAATGAGTTTAAAAGAGGAAAAGGATAGCATTATAATTATTAACCAAATTTGCAGCAAGAGATGAATAGTAATATACTGAATCATGAATTAAGTGTTGGACTCATATCTTCAAAAGTTGATTCCAAAAGGCATAGAGCAATATATTTAATAGACATTCACCACCTGGAGATTCAACTGAATTACTGATCCCCCTTAAGAAGACATCAAAATCCAAGAGGTATCTAAAGATGCAGATGCCTTTCTAGCAAAATTTCCTTTTCAAAACAAAAATGATAGTGAATATAATTCCCATATAGCAGAGATGGGTAACCAGATGTTGGATTCCAAGTTCCATCAGCATTCAACATTTCCATCCAGTCAGAAATGTTTAAATATGTTGTCTGGATAACATATCTGAAAAAACTCCAGGTCTGCATTCATGGAAGAGAATATTGGAATAGATCATAAGGAATCATCTTAGTTCCTATAGTTAAAAGTTTTTAATTACTGGCGCCAATGGGGAATGTGCTTCAAAATATTCAGCTTTAAAAGGGGTAGGGAAGCAAAGAACAGTGATGAGTGAGTGTGTGCCAGGAGAAGATGAAGGTGCTGAAGAGAGTGGTCTGTGAGAAGTCAAGCAGCTATCTGAGTCTGTATAAAAGATAACAACATATCCACATTTGTGGCAATGTGATAACACAGAAAAAAATTATACAGATGGTGTAAATTTGAAGAAGGGAGAGAGAAATAATGGGAATTCTCTAAGGGATTAATGCATGTCATCAATAAAAGATTCTAGTAAAGATGCAGGGATTTTTTTAAAATGGAAACTACATTTTAGCTTTCTTTTCTTTCTTTTCTTTTTCTTTTCTTTTCTTTTCTTTTCTTTTTTCTTTTCTTTTCTTTTCTTTCTTTCTTTCTTTTTTAACAAAGCAGTCAGATAATTAACTAGGTCTATCCATTTTCCTTCATAAGCAACTAATCTGTTTCCTGCTACAATTCAATATAATAACAATGACATTAAACAGAAAACATGGCATGGGGTTAGGACAGACAAATTCACAAAGGAATGCTCTTTCAATGGCCTTGATAGCTTGACTACAACTTCCTGAATCTAGTTTGATCTTGCCATTATTTCATGACAAAACCATCAGTTTTTCATAGGACTTTTTGCAGAGTTTGGCCATCATCACAAACCACTAGGACCTGAGAATACAAAATGTAGCACTTAATCATTTCCAGAGGGATGATTAATTGGTTCCCAGGAGTGAATGTCCTCCGTAGCTAGTCTCAGCTATTGTAGTCTCAGGATTCATGCAGGTTTTCTAGATATTAAAGACATCTGCTACCAGTTGGATTTGCAATTAACAACTTTACCCAACGTGTGCTATCTACAGGATATAAGTCTACATGGAGGGTGGTATGTAGTGGGAAACTTTAGAGTTTTGCTCTAGGTCCAATGCTTTTCAAAGTGTATATAAATGATGAGATAGAATGGATGGGAATGCCCATCAAATCTGCAGATGGCACAAAACTGGGGTGGGTGAGAATTGCTAACATCTCAGACAGGTTCAGGGATCAGAAGATCTTGTTAGAACTTAACCTTGGGTGCTATCTAATAATATGCAGTGTAATGGTGGGAAGTAAAATGTTCTGCACTTATGTAGGAAAATATACAGATGCTCAGGTAGAAGATGGTAGCATTTGGCTCAGGAGTAATATTTGTGAGATTTCTCCTGATAGAATGCACATTAGTCCTGAATGAGAAGTATTCTGAAGGGCCAAAATAGCCAAAATAAATGTAGTGTTGGGATCACAGGAAGTGAAATTTGCTTTGTGCTAAATTAGTCATATTACACATGGAATACCTGTCCAGTTTTGATAATTACTAAAAAGAAAAAGCCTATTATGGATCCCCTCAGCCAAGGAACTGGGGCTGAGAGGGGGTCCAAAAACAAGAGACTTTTCCACCACTCCTCCCACTCTTTGCAACATTTTGCCACAGGTGGCAATAAGATCCACCCCCGCCCTTCTGGCCTTCAGGAAAGGCCTTAAAACCTGGTTGTGCTGCTGGGCATGGGACCCTGAAGGAAAGTTGTTGGTTGGAGATGGCTAGTGTAGTAACAGAAAAGCCAACACTATCTCTAAACAAGTTTTTTTTAGTTTGTTTTAATTTCTTGTGTTTTTAATCTGTTTTTATATTTTATGATTGTTTTTATTTCCTTATGTTTAATAGAGGGGCTGCAGTGGCTCAGTGGTTAAAGATGCTGAGCTTGTCAGCTGGAAAGCTGACAGCCCAGGTTTGAGACATGAGCGCTATGTGACAGGGTGAATTCCCATTACTTGCTCCAGTTCCTACCCTCCTAACAGTTCTAAAGCATGCAAATGGTAAATTGATATCTTACAACTACTTGCACTTCCTGTTAAAATGTGTGCAACATATACTCAAAGTTCCCTATGCTTCAAAAATAATCCATACCCAACTACCATCAGTAGAAGCAGCTTCTACACCAATCCCATGTTTTTCACAAGGCTGACTAGTTCAGAGCTATAAAACAATGTAATATGTGTATAAAACCTTTCTAGCAACTATCAGAAAATACAGTGTGCACCTTTCTCCCCAGGGGTGCTCTCCCAGGAACCTAAGACCTCCATTAACTCCATTTTTACATTAGGGCCCTGCTTCCTTTAAGTTAAAGGAAAGAGAAAAACTCAGAAAGCAGAACTTTTCTATCGTGAATGATGGAGACAAGAATGTGGTGAAGGTAATACAAGATTTGTTACCTTCTGCACATTGCTGGCTAAATAATAACAATAATAATAATAATTTTATTGTCATTGTGTGTGTATACACAGTATACACATACAACAAAATTTACATGACACCCAAAGACCAGGTCCCACACACATAATCCCCAAACACACTCCCACCCACCACAATTCCCCACCCCCAAACAACCCAGCATCCACCCAACAGACCAAGTAGTACTATCCAACAGTTCACTGATGGTGGCCCTTTAGTTTATTATTAAGTGCAATTATAGCTTTGGGATTAAAAACTATTCAGAAAATGGGTGGTCCGAGTTTTAAATGTTCTATATCTTCTACTCCTGAACCCAGCCCTGTGTCACCTCCCTGCTGGCCGAAACCAGCCAGGAGGGGCACGGGTCCAATAAACAGGTGGCGGAGCTCACAGCTCCAATGGCCTTGTCGACTTCATCAGGTTCTACCGGGTCAAACTCCTCCCACACAACAGGATCAAGACGAGTCCCTGTCATCTCGACTGAATCATTATTAGCCGATACTGCATTCCAATTGGAGTCAAGGTCCATCCAAATCTGGGCGATTTTATCCGCGAAAAACTTATAAAAGTCCTCAGCACTACCCTGCAAGGGTGCATCAACCCACCCCCCCCCCCGATTAAGGAGGGAGCGAGTTACCCTGAACAGGGCAGCTGGGTGGGATTCCGCAGATGCAATCAAGGTGGAATGATACGCGCATCTTGCCGCCTTGATCGCCACCTGATAAGTCTTGATATAAGATCTTACAAGTGTTCGGTCAGATACGGATTTACTTTTCCTCCATCGCTTCTCTAGGCGTCTCTTCTGGCGCTTCATCCCCCTGAGTTCCTCAGTAAACCAAGGAGATCTCCTGGGTCTGCTACCACAGAGAGGTTGCAGCGGCGCAATCTGGTCAAGAGCCTCCTTCGCAGCCATATTCCAGGCCGTAACCAGGGACTCTGCCGAACTGTGAATGAGAGAATCCGGTATTTCCCCAAGCGTCCTCTGAAAACTCTCTGGATCCATCAGACGCCTGGGGCGGAACCACCTAATCGGTTCCGCCTCCCTGCAGGGGAGGAGTGGAGCCTTAAAAACAAGCCGTAGCAGAAAATGAACTGACCATGACATAGGCAAAATATCTAAGCCCCTTAAATTCAGATCATTGCTCAACTGTTCTGAGAGGAATACCATGTCGGGAGTGTGTCCCCTCTCGTGAGTCGGACCCTGAACTACCTGAGTCAGGTTCATGGTTGCCATGGTGGCCATGAACTCCTGTGCCAACCCAGAGGATTTGCCGAGCGACGGAAGATTTAAGTCCCCCAAGACAACAAGCCTGGGGAACTCAACCGCCAGCCCAGCAACCTCCTCAAGTAGCGCAGGCAGGACTGTTGACACACAGCTGGGAGGCAGGTACGCGAGCAACAAGCCCACCTGAACCCCTAGGTCCAACTTCACAAGGAGCAACTCACAACCCGCAATCTCAGAAACAGCAAGCCTGCGTAGGCTAAAGGTCTTCTTGGCTATAATAGCCACTCCTCCCCCCTTCCCTGGGGTCGTGGCTGATGCCATACCTGAAACCCGGCTGGACACATCTCAGAGAGAGGAACTCCTCCCTCCGGGCCCAGCCAGGTCTCGGTCAACATGCGAGGTCAGCCTCCTCATCCAGGAGAAGATCATGGATGAGGGGAGCTTTATTTACAACCGACCTGGCATTGAGCAGCAGCAGCCTGAGCCCAGGGTCCGGATTTCCCCCATCACCAGTACTTTGGGCTGAACTCACAGGGTCGGAGGAAGGGATCGCTTTTAAACAGCGAGCTCTTGTTCCCCGGGAATGGCCTACCCTGTGGCCCCCGCCATATCTGCCTCTCCCCAGCAAGACCGGTATACTTTGGCCCTCTATCACCCCAGAGCCAGCGCCCCCCTCCCCCTCCGCCTCTGCCACGCCAGGCAGGCTAGCCACTGTTAACAAGGTTTCTTTATGCAGGGATATCCATACTCCGTGCAGTCACCTCCAGAGAAGCTCCTTTATCTTCTCCTGATGCTGCAGAGGTCTGTGTCTCCGGGGATTGTGATTGTTGTTTTAAGTCCCTTCCTCTTTCTTGTGGCCAATCTACATTTTTTTGGTGATGTGGGTGGGGGTCCCCCAGCCGTCAGCTCTTTTTCATAAAATTCTTTTGCTTTCCAGACCGAGTTCAAGTGGTGTCTTTTACCATTATAAAGTAATGACAGTCCAGCTGGGACCTCCCACCGAAATTGTAGAGCACGCGTTTTCAGTTCAGTGACCAAGAATGTGTAGTCTTTCCTTCCTTTTAACATCTTTGGAGGGATCTCCTTCAAAATCGCCACATCCTGACCATCTATGTTTAATTTCTTGTTATAGGATGTTGTAAGTATAAGATCTCGGAATTCCCTTGTTACAAAATAGATAACAACATCTCTAGGTAGATTTCTTTGTCTTGCCATCCATGAATTAACTCTTTGGATTCTATCAATTTGCCAAGAGAAATTTTTAACCTCATCTTCTAAAAATTTTCCCAAAGCTTCTTCAAAAATTCTTCTCAAATCTTCTTGCTTCCCATTTGATCCCTCTCTCAGACCTCTGAACCTGATTGCCATCATCATCTGGTGATATTGCATCATAAGTGTGTGGTCTTGTATTTCACTTTTCATCTCAACAAGTTGTCCCTCTACCTGTTGCTCGACCTCCTCCACCTTTTCTTCAACGCTCTCCCAGACCCCCTTAAAAGTTTCCACAATATCTTCTCTTATTTTCTTATTGTGAGTCTGCATTGTTTGTTTGATTTGGTCTAAATCATCAATCACAGCTTTGTTTTGTTCCTCCATCTTCTTTTCCAATTCTTTGCTTTGTTCCTCCAACTTCTTTTCCAATTCTTTGCATTGTTCCCCCATCTTCTTCTTCAATTCTTTGCTTTGTTCCTCCACCTTCTTCTCCAAATCTTTGCTTTGTCTCTCCATCTTCTTCTCCAATTCCTCAATCTTGTTCTCCAGTTTTTCACTCCTTTTTTCAGAATTGTCATTCATTACTTCAAGCCTCTTCTCTAGATTTTCATTCATTGCTGACAATGCAGCCTTTAAATCTTTCACAATATGCATTTCTGGAGAGGCTTGGGTAGACAGGGGGGTCTGGGACTCTGTAGATATTGAGGAAGATGAGGGAGCAGGAAAATTATTTACTGATATTTTAGGGGGTTGAGCTGGGGAGGATGCTGCCACCTTTGAGGGAACTATTTTTGATTGTCTGGTAGCCATTCTATATTCAGTCCACTGTTAACAAGGTTTCTTTATGCAGAGGAAAAATCCTTATATTGCCAAGATGTATCCTCTTTTTGTCTTCTTTAGGTATACTTTGTAAAATTTTAAAGATATGAGTCTAAACTGTCTTCTAGCGCTGCTCTCGCATTGCGCTTTCACTTTTCACTTTCACTTCCAGTAACTTTCTCTTTTACAGTGAAAGCAATCGCCATCTTGGATACATTTTGTTGATTGTGAAAGTAATTGATCAGAAGTAAAATATAGAAAATACTTGCAGTTTAAGCTCCTGTGTTCAATCCGTCTGTCTCTAGGTCTCTTTTAAAAGTTTTTCTCGAGTGGAGGATGGTCACAGCGTCTGGTTCTGTCCGCAGACAGAAGCAGCTCCGGGCTGGAGCTTCTTTGAGCGTCTGGGGAGCTCTCACTCTTTCCCCCTGAAAGCTTTTTCAGGGGGTTTTCAGAGGAGCTCAACCCCCACTCGATGCTCTCCACCCCTTCTTCGATCGAAGAGGGTTTTTTTTCGCCGCTAAAAACAGCTGATGTTTGCTGTTTTTGCGGCTTTACAAGCCCTGGAGCTCGGAGCCTCTGAAGGAGGCTGTAACAACGCTGGAGCCCCGCCCCTTCCTCCCTGAGCATTCTCAAGAAGTACAGCCTCTTCTGTACCTTCTTCACAAGCATGTTAACATTCATAGACCATGAGAGGTCCTCCGAGATATAAGTGCCCCAAAATTTAAAACTACCCACCCTCTCCACCTCCACCTTAAGAGGCCTTAACAGGGGGAAACAAACCCTGACATAATTCAAAGTCATTGTAAATAAACTATTTAAGTGCTGAAGTGTAATTTTGACTTTCCTTCAATGCTTGGATCATTGTGGAACAGGTTATGTCATCTTAATGGTTGAGGGCAACAATAAACCCCTTTAAAGCCAAGGAGAATCAAGTATCTATTAAAGGAAAACAGGCCAAACCTGAGTAAGTAACTAAATCAGATTGTCCATATGGAACACATGGAAAATCCAGAGCTACCCAAGGTCACAGGGAAGAGATCCAAGGATCCAGTAAGGACTATGCACCCTTGAGGAAAGCACAGCAATTGCCAGTAATGATGACCACAATAAAATGCAGGCTTAAATGACACAATTGAGGTGAGTCCCAATTAGCCCAGATGTTACTAATTGCTTGACACTGTTGGAGAATTCCTCTTTCTGCCAGACCTCAAGTTCTTCTCCCTTGTACTTTCATTTTTGCCATTCCCTTCCATCCAAAGGAGGGAGAGATTTTTCTCATCCACTTCTTTTTCAGTAGCACTGCTTGGTCCCATTTTATTTATTTATTTTTATTTATTTGTATCCCACCTTTATTATTTTTACAAATAACTCAAGGCAGTTCACATATCCATCACACATTCCTCCTCCTCCTTTCTCCACAACAACCACCTTATGAGTTAGGTTGGGCTGAGAGAGGACGACTAGCCCAAAGTCACCCAACTGGCTTTCATGGACTTTATTCCTATTTCCTAACTGTAGCCTGACGAGTTATCATTGCCTCCTCATCTGCTGATTTTCAGAGGTGAGTGTGGCAAGTCCAATGAAATCGGGATCTCCAATCTTTTGCAAAGATTCTATTTTAGTGTCTTTAGAAAGAGACAAGAGGGACAGGGTTTAACTAAATTTACAATTAAAAATGTGACTTATGATTTCACAGGATTTGTTAGCATTTTCTTCATAATGTATGATTGCTAGCTCCTTATTCTTTGTTACAAACTTCATGGCATTTGTTCCTAAAGCCAAATCTGTTTTTTTAGAATAAATGACCTGTAGTTGGAACACACATTTTTGATTGATTATAATCTTTATAGATGATAGAAAAAAAATCTGGAAGTCCATCTTAATTTAATAACACTATCATTCCATATTTATAGAAACTAAAGAAAAGAAAAACTTGAACTGGGCATTTTGGCTCAGTCACAAAAGTGTTTACTATTTTATCAATTACCAATTCATCAAAAGAACATTGTATGCATATGTCTGTGCATGAAAGTACACGTTGAATGCTCAGTTCAGTATTTTAACATAAGCAGAGTGTTTGGAAATAAAGTGCATGAGATTCTGATGGGTCTTTGTGTACAGAGAGTTGCTGTTTTCAGTTAAAGTTCACATGCCTGGATCATAAGAGTTCATTATCAATTACAGAGATTGTTCCCATTGTGTAAAATTCTCAGGCTGCAGGAGATCTAACATTTGTTGCACTTTATTCAGCAGATCTATTGCAATGTGCCCTTTTCAAGTTACAGTCAACTGTATCAAAATCTTGACTGGCACATCTTATCTGACAGGGATGGCTTCCCCATTACCTGCTTTTTAGAGTGATAAATTGTAGAAGTTTTGGAATTTCGTGTATCAAAGTGCTCCAAGCTCTGAAGCTTGGAGATAGGCAATTTGATCAGGATCCAGAGGACTTTGTGATGCATTCTGGGACAATGCTTGTTCTTCTGAAGATTCACAGTGTCAAGGACTGAGGGAAAGTCTGATCAGAACTGAGAACTGAATAATGACCTACCACAATTAAAGTATGGATTCTCCATTCTGATTTTTGGTGAGGTTGATAACACTAAATGGAATGGTGTGATTGTGAAAAGAATAATCATCATGGTCTGAATTGGAGACAAACAATTTTAAATATAGTGTTGTGCTCATATCCATCAGAGCAGAGCAGATGCTCATATATCAGCATGTTGTTTGTGTAAGTATTCATGCTGGAGTTCTAAAAAAATGGCTGCATAGATTGAATGCTGATGCACATCTGGATGTGTGTTCACATTGTGAATCATATTTGAATGTGAATTGCCGAGTGCAATCATGCTTGCTCTTTCCCATCTGTTTTACAAGATGGATGTAAGTACACATGCCCATCATTGGAGAAGACTTTTTAATTTTGCTCTGTGATCAAACAAGTACAGCATGATTCTCTAGATCAGCGATTCTCAACCTGTGGGTCGCGACCCCATTTGGGGTTGAACGACCATTTCACGGGGGTCGCCAAATAATGCAGTCCACCATTTTTTCCCCTTTTCCCCTCGGCCGGCGCAGGGGGCAGCACTGCGCATGCGCGGGGTAGCACTGCTCATGCGTGATGTGGGTTGTTGCGCTGCGCATGTGCGATGCGGGTTGTCATGCCATGCTGCGCATGCATGACGCAGGTCGCCGCGTCGCACATGCGCGATGTGGGCCGTCGTGTCACGCATGCACAATGTGGGCCATCGCACCGTGCATGCGCGATGCGGGCCGTCGCACCATGCCACGCATGCGCGATGCGGGCCATCACGCCACGCATGTGCGGTGCAGGTCGGGGTTGCGCCGCGCATGCGCGGCGCAGGTCGGGGTCACAGCCTGAAAAAGGTTGAGAACCGCTTCTCTAGATCATGGCTGATGGCTTGAGATGGTTTCAGAACAGTAGGTATGCTTAATAGCAAAAAGAAATTGTGCAAAGGAATTTCTCAAGATACTAGCTCTGCTTCTAGTCATGCACTGTTGTGGCCAATTTGAAAACCATCAGTTGTCATCTGGATATAATGAAAGATTCTCATACAACTGTGTTGTTAAACAGTGGAAGGAACATTTCAGCAGGTTTTCATTTCAGCTGATTTCCATTCTGGCTGGCAACAGAACATTTCATAATCAACTAGACAATTTGGTCTTTATTTCAAGACTGAAGATATTTTAAAAAATTGACTAAGCCACACAACTCTACCTTACCTTGTTGACCACTATTGGTTGAAGTATGGAATGTCATAGGAGGCTAAGTGGCTTTATGTGGGTACAATATCCTGGACTTTTAACTATGCTTGATTTGTGCATAGTTGCACCTGCAGCAAACTATGCTAATTCCAAAATAACATGAGTATAGGGATATGATCATGAAATTGCCATCCTTCTAGACTTAAGTTCCAGCATCTGATACCCACTTCACTATTTGTTCTCCCACTTGCCTGCTCCTGTGGATATCCATGCTTTTATTTGGATTTTATTTTTTTACATTGCATGAGCATGGATCCATCTAGCTCATCTTTATCTCTTACACTGAGGATTTCAACCAAGAGATTTTTCTAGCTAATGTTTGACAACACTACGAACCTTATCTCAAATTTTTGGTCTGCAAATCATGTGCTTAACCTCATGTGTAGATCTTCACAAATAATACAGTTAATCCTGGCTAACAGCTATAGGACTATTTACCTTCACTTCTATGTTTTTGTGCCTCCGAGTCAGTTTTTGACTGCTGGCAACTGTCTAGACAGATCCTACAGTTTTCTAGACATGAGTTTGGAAGAGGCTTGTTGTTGTTTTCTCCCTAAGGTTGATCTGACAATCAATTGACAAGCCTCAATTTTTTGCTTTTCATATCTTTTGATTTCCATCCTGGGGTTGATGGGTTCTTTAGTTCAAAATATTTGGAGACTCTTTAGTTGGACAAGGTTGATGTATGTGCTCAAGTTTTTATGGCTCTGATATCTGTTTTTAAAATTTAGAAATTGGGAGCAAGACTAGGGGAAATAGCCTGACACTTTAAAAGCAAAGATTGACTTTATATGTGTAGCCGGTGTGTTTATTAAGTCTGCTTTCCTCAGAGTCCAACTCAGCTTGAATCTACCGGTATGTACATGGAGCAGAATGTGGTGGTAGAGTGCTGAATTAATATAATGAACTATATAGGGGAGCTTTACAGTTTTCAATCTGTTTTGAATTTCCCCTGCCAATGGAAAGGTACCATTTCAGATTAAAAAAAAAAAACTAGTCCAGAAAAGCAAGAAGGCAAGATTATTTTTCTCTATTATTTTTACATGTACATTTCAAAGAAGTCAGCCAGTTTTGCACTGTGCTCACTTTGCACATATTCTAGGAAAACTGCTTTTGCATTTTTCCCTATTAATATGAAACAATTGAAAATGTGATCACCCACCTTTGCTATCAAATGTGATGCCGTTCACCATGCTGCTACTTTATTCTATTGCACTTATAACTAGGGCAAGAACATTACAAGTGCTGATTCTGCTGCTGTAGACCAGCATGGGGTTCATCCATATTATAATTGGAAATGATGAATGACTGAATTAGCCTCTTGGATGTTGCTGTGAGTTTTTCATTGCACAACAAAGGTTAATGGATAGATACATCTCCTCTTCTGAAATCAACAAACATTTCTTACATGGGTAGCCCAGCCACCTACCCCGGGAAGGAGGGGGGGGATGGCCTGGCTGACTTTATTTTTTTTTTTTTTAAGAAAGGGAAAACAAAGGGAACATTTGTTTTTCCAACCATTATTTTTTTTTAAAGAGGCAAAATGACAGATGTTGTGATTGACTCAATTTTTTTTGAAAACAATTATTGTTCAGAGCTTCTAACCTCCATCTTTTAAATCCAGAAATGATTGGTTGGGATTAAGGTCCTATGAGAATTGATATGCCCTCCCTTGACATAATACAAGAACTTCAGAGTTCACACTCTGTACTATGAAGAAAGTCTTGGAAAGCTGTAAAATATTCATGGTTACAGTGAAAGGTAATTATGATAGAACTGCAATTTAATTTGGATTAACAGGGTGACGTAGAAGGGGCTGCCACAAAAAAGAGAGAGGTCAACCTATTTTCCAGAATGCCAGAAAGCAAAACAAGGAAGCAGGAAATATTCAAGGAGAGACCAATCTAGAAATAAGGAGAAGATTCCTAAAATATACAACAATTAATCAGTGGAAGTTGTGGGTGCTCCATCACTGGAGGTTTTTAAGAAGAGATTGGACAATCACTTGTCTGAAATAGAATAGGGTCTCCTGCTTGAGCAGAAGGTTGGACTAGAAGACTTCCAAGATCCTTTCCAACTCTGATATTCTGTTATTCTGCTCTTCTGTATTGCTTTTAGGAAGAAAAATTATATAAAATGTGGAATTCATGGCTTGGAAAATGAGAAAGGACTTGGGAGTGGAAATTGACAAAAAGGCAAGGATCAGCCAACAGTGTGAAACAACTGCTGGAAGGGCCGATGTACTTCCAGGCTTCATTAGAAAAAGAAGATGGCATAAATACATGTTAAGTCCTTGGGATCACACTGAGTGTACTGTGTACAATTCCAGAAGGACTGATAGGTCAGAACAGGTTCAGAGAGTGAAAAAAAGATAGAAAGACTTGAATTGGAGATTTTTAGTCTGGAAATTGAAAGGTTTTGAAAGACATGATGTCATAAAAAGAGATATCATAGAGAAGATTCAGGAACTATTTTCCACCACATAGACACTAGGACCAAAACAGGTACACTAAGATTTTGTTTAACTCTGAGAGAGAAAATAATAATAAGATCTGAATATAAATAGAGCAGATAAACTACAAGATTATGTGTTTTTTCATCTGTGACAGTTTTAAGAGGTTGGAGAGCCATCTCTTGAGGATGATTTAAGGAGGGCGGGAGGTGAGCTGATATATATTACCAAGTCCTGTCTAGGTCTTGAAGGGAGATTGCCCTTTCTAAAATTTGCCCAACTGGGTTTTGAATGTGGCATCAGCTGAGACTCCATGGCATGGGTAGGGTGTGGTAATTGTCATCAGAATCTCTTATGACTTTCAGGGGCCCTGCTTCACAGGCCTCTGGTTGTGAAACCCTGTTCATTAAGCTAGAGATTACTTGGAATTGCTGCTATTGTTACCAACCTCTCTGCTACATAGCAATTTCCCTACCCGAAAAGGCTAGATATTCCTCGTGGGCCCTTCCAACTGCACCATTCTCTAGGCTTCAGAAAATATTTTCAGATGAAGGTTTTCTATGCAATCATCATGGGATTTTTCTTTGTGCCAGATATCCCATTTATTTATCTATTTATTCCATTTATGACACTCATTTTTTTTACTTTTTTTTTTTTGCTTATCACAGAAATTTTAATCAAGAGGAAAGGGTGAAACAGTTGCACAGTGACTTTCTATTGGTAATTCTAAAAAAATTCTCTCTGATATCAAACAAGATTTTTTTCTTTTATATTGTACTGTCATCCATTGCTCACATACCCAATAAAAAAAGAGTTAATCTGTTTATAGCCTGAGGGTTTGCAGAGAGCCCAGCTGCCTGTCTTTATAAAAAGAGCTCACCAGTGATTGGGCCAATTCTCACCCTGAAATCAGTAGTAAATAAAGATGTTTTAGATCAGGGGTGTCAAACTGCTGGCCCACGGGGCCAGATGCATCATAGTGAAACTGTGCCCACCCATTGCCGGCAATGGCAAAAAAGTTGCGCTATGTCACGACAAATCATGTGATGTTGCAAGTTTGACATCCCTGCTTTAGATGTTACTATTACACTTGAAGCAAGCAAACCTGTTAAACCTAATAGTATTATATAAACTCAGATATAATGTCAATTACATCATTTTGTACCTGTTGCACTGTGTTGCTATAGTGTTACAAAATTGATCTATAGAGAGTTACATTTTATGATAAGGTGGATTTCAGTCTAATTTCTAGAAACATGGAGAAGTGTCACAAGTGGATCTTAGTGGACTCAAACTTGGTGGAGTCAAAGATGAAATTAACAAATAAACAAATTAAATAACCATCAGTGAGACATGGGAAAAATGAAACATTCACTCTCTTATTTTTACCTTTACACTAGGGGTAGTTTTATACAATTTTGATTCTTGAATCAGATTTTTTAAAAAAACACAATAAAACATTTCTTTTTCCACAGATTTTCACATTTTCTTGTGAAAGTGGAAAGTATCCCCTATAAGGACTGGGGATATGACTCAGTCTGGTTCTCAAGATAGAGAGATCTATTATATAAACATTGTTCAGCTGTTTCCTAAGGCAGAGGTCCCCAACCTTTTGGGCAGCAGGGATTGGTTACGTGGAGAGAGGTTTTTCCATGAACTGGAGGGTGTGTGGTTTTGTGTACTGCCTGCATCCTGTGGATGGGGCTTTCCTTGTTTGTGCGGACCAGTTGCTGGCATGCTGGTACTGGTCCACGGACTGGGGGTTGGGAACCCCTGTCCTAAGCCCATCAAGGGAATAACCAGGTTTCCATTTATGCAGAAAATCATGAGAGAGAAAAAAAACCCAACCTAGAGTTAAACCAAAGTTGTCCACTGGATTCAATGCATTTGTGAAAATACTGAAAGCAGCATTGTGTCATCACAATGTCATCCCTTTTGGATGTCATCCCTTTTGGATGTGAATGTGACACCATGAGACACAAACAACTGGCAAAACTGGCACTGTAGTGGTGCAACACTTTTGTAATTTGCCCCTCCTCTTGCCCCCCTTCACCCCTCATAGATGCCTCCCTTAAACTCTGGAAATCAGGCCTAAAAAGGCTCTGTCTTTTTTTGCACTTCAGAAAAAAAAATCATATATTGCATATGAGGTTTCACTCTTATCTTCAGTGATGATTTTAATGCAGTTAAGTTACATCACAGAGCCTCTGCCAAGTTAAACCAATTGCTGAATAAGGGATTAAGAGTCTGGAGAGCTGAGATTTATCGGTATGTCCTGGTGTGATGCCTGACAGTAGCAGGAATATAGATTTGCAGAGCTGTTGTACTTTTGGTACTGAGGGATGAACTGAAAAAAATAATTAAGTACATATTTGTATAGAGTTTAATTGGGGACCTTGCTATAATGTACTGACACAAGCTTTGCTCACTATGATACAAGCATTTTAGAGCTTTTAGACCTCTTAGAGTCTTCAGCAGAATACCTATTTCACTCTCTTCATTTTATCCCTTTCCAGTTGAAGAAAATATAAGAACATTTTGAAATTTTGGCAATTGGTCCAATGCTTTGCATATTTTATACCAGGTGGGTAGATGTGAGAGGGTGGCAGGATCAGATGGAAAATGCCTTTGCTAAGTAACCTTTTAATCTTTTAGAATAACATCGCCTTCAGCCATTGACCCTACTGATCAGGAACAATAATAATTGCATTCCCAAATGTTTAAAGAATATTTAGGTATAGAAAGCTGACATAACTTCACTGATCAATTCAGAGTCTTGTGGCTGACCTACGTTTAAAAACGTAGCACTTAGAAGAGTGGCTGCTTAGACAAGCTAACTCTTCCTATTTACTCTTGCAAGTTATGAGATGATGAACCTTTAGCTCTAACCCCAATAAGATAATTATTTCCCCCTTTCGCATAGCAGATGCTAGATGCTTAAGTATTCTGCTAGACACTTAATCCTATTAAGATTTAACCTTACTTTGCTGATGCCTAAACTAAGCAACCCTGGTATGGAGGGGGAAGGAAGGGTTGCTGTGGGAGAAGGAGTGGCAGAACCTGGGGGCAGGATGAAAAAAGGCATCAGCCTAGAGTCCCTATGTAGCCACAAATGAACTAAGTCCAACACTCCTTGAGTTCCATTGATCCTTATCTAATTCTAAGTTATTTGAGACAATCCTTGTGCATAGACTATAGGAATAAATCAGTTTCACTGAACCTTGATGTGTGGACTTGATCTTTCATGCCTGACAATTCAGGGCTATAAAATGTGCCCAATGAAAGCAACCCTTTTATAAATCAAATACTGGAGATTGTATTTGCCATTCCATATGGCATATGGAGGAGGGGATAATAGTGTTCAATAGTATGTAATTAATGAGGACAATATAATAAAAAATGTTTGCTTTGGTCTTGATACTTGAGGATCACTTGATTGTGGCAGTGTGACAGCAGTGCTGAAGCAGCAGTGCAATAATGCTGAAACTTGGCAAGAACTTTCCAAAATTTCATTTGCATGGGAATAGGCATTTTGTAAATTAATCCACTTGAGGTACCTTGGCCAAAAAGATTTTATCCATTTTGTTCAGTTAAATGTTGAGGCATGAGAGTTTTAGTAATATATAGATTCTCCTGACCTAATTCCCTAGGTTGTCTGCATTCAGTCAAATATATGAATTTAGGGACACTTTCCATATTTATATATAGGCTCAGGACTTTTTTTGTCATAGAATGCCCAGAACGGAGTTCCGGCACCTTTTTGGGATGGAACCTTGTAGGGTAGGCAAGGCGGGTTGTATGCTGTGTGTGAGTTCCGGCACCTTTTTTTTTTTTTTACAAAAAAAAAAAAGCACTGGATAGGCTATACATATACTGTATCCTTCATTTCTGAACTTCTTCTGTACTATGAAAATCAGTAGCTATTAAGATGTTCATACTGGGGAAAGAACCACATCTCCAGGCAAGTGAACATGTGAGAGAAGTAGCTGGAAGAGATTCAAGACTAGTTGTGGGATAGCTGGCTTGAATGTCAGTTATCCAAGATTGAGAGAATGTTTGGCCATCATTTCATGTTGTTTTGCTGCTATTCATTTCTTTGAGAAAATGTAAAGTGGTGCACATGGGAAGAACCAGATGGACATTTGATTCTCAAGGATTTAGCTACTACTGTAAATGGAAAATCTTTCTCCCCTTCCATATTTGTCCTCTGCAAATATCTGCTATATTTATAGGCATCTTACAAATATTTAAATAGGAACTGATTTTGATTGAAAATCTGTTTTGCAATGCCTTAAAATATTCTGGTACACTGGAACAGGTGGACTGGGTTCCCCTTTGAAGCTCAGTAGCAGCAGCATTTCCAACAAAGGTAATCCATCTGCCTTGCTTTAGTTTCCATGTCTCTCAAGCAGTGCCAACACTGCTTCATTTTTGGTTCTCCAGTATCCTCTTGCTAATCAGACTCTGCAAAAATCAAAGACTTTTTGAAGTTAAGGACAAAGAGCACTCATTGACTTTTCAAACTCCTTAGATCACCAAGGAGCCTTGAGGTTTCATCTGTGTGTTTTCCTGTTCCTTAACACACCTTTTGTGTTGTTCTTTAATTGAAGTAAATACAACAGCTGCTACTTTAGTGTGCTTTTCCCATTTTCCCCAGTGTGCCACACATTTCCTTCCTTAATGTTTCTACCAACTATTGCCCTGTCTAAGTTGCTGGCGCATCTGAAGTTCTTGCCTGTGTTCTTTCAAGTCATGGAAATTAATTTATTTTCCTCTAGTCCCTATTAATTATTTTCATTAGCCTCATTAACCACGATAGACACTAAATATAGCAAGACCTTAAGTAGCAAAAGAATCCGTGTCATGGGGGGGGGGAGGGAATTGGTGCAGCAATCCCAATTGGATGCCATGGAAATATCATAATTGAAAAGAGCAATAAAAGTGGGTTAGCATTAGGGTAAAGACAGGAATGGGGACACAACAGGAACAGCCATTGATTTATACTGTGATTGTCGCTAGACTTGAAAATATGTTCTTGAGATTTACAAGGCACAGTTTCATTGTCATTGGCCTTTTGTTTGTATTTCCCTCCTGTAGTGAATAGGCAATCAGTTCCAATTCACAGAGAATGGACATGGCAAACGCTTTCTTATCCCACATTCAACCAAACAGCCATACACAATCCCAGATTTGAGAGAGAGTTCATATTGATTGCAATGTCTTAAAGGGAGATACGGAGAAGACTCCTCCCCCTCCCCCTCCCCCTCCCCCTTCCCCTTCCCAGTCTGAGAAAGCTCCCTCTTACTCATAAACTGGGTTACAGAAAGTACAGCCATTCAAGGTGTTTTCTTTATCCAGAAAGTTGGCTGATGCAGTGGAAAAGTACAACATACCTTAAACAGAAGCTCTACATTGAATCCGGGCAGGAAGGAAATGAAGGCATCAGTTCTCCCTCCTTCCCCTATACCTTTTCCTAACAGCCAATCAGAGAAGTAAATCAGGGACAGTGGAAAGGATAGAGCTTGTTTTGGGCTGTCACAGGTCCTATTTTAAAATCCCTTGAACAATTTACATATCAAGTAAGGATCCCACTGCTTAACCAACCTGGCTCTGGGTTTAATTCATGATGAATTAGAGGGGAGACAGAAGCTTAGAGAAATATGGGTGAAACTGTTTGTTTCTTCTTTCCATTCTCTTTTCCTATTTTTGTTACATTCTTGCTGTTCTGAACTTCATGGTCTTAAATAATCCTTATCTCATGATTCAAGACAGGCAAGGGCAAACCTCAGCATGCTGACAACCTTATGTCTTCTTCTTTTTGTTATTATTTTTTCACTCTTGAGAAAGGAATGCTAACACAAAGAATGTGAGGAAAATAAATTTACATGTGGGTCAACGCTGCTACATTTAGTATTGTTGATCTGTGTCAATCTTTTTCTGTCGCTTTGATCCTATCTTATAAACAAAGCAATATATGCAGGCTCCTTTTTGCCCATGTCTCAGTTTGGGGTGGAGGAATAGGATCATGATTTGTAAAACTAGCCTTTTGTGAATGCACATAAAGGCAATTTAATTCACTTTGGCTATAATTATTACTGCTAATATCTGAGAGGGTATTGCAGAAGTTTGCCAAAACAGACTTCTAGTCCCATTTATAACTTTTTAAAAATGATTGTGATTATTGTGTTTGCAAACACTTCATTATTTTTCAAATATCTCTGTTCCATTCCACATAAGTTAATAGTCACATGAAACAGTTTTTTTTTGTTCCTCGAGAATGCTTAAAAAACACCTATTTAAAACTCTATGGCAGAACTTTTAGAATACATGTTATATAGGTTGTCCTACAATGTTTTCTTGTTTGACGTTTCTTTGGTACTCAGTCCAGGACTCACACCCATATAGAAGAGAAGAGATAACCATAGAAATTTCACATGCATTCACACTGCTCCATCCTTGGCATTTTTTGGCAAGACTGTGTCTCCAATCTGGAGATCTTGGATCATGTGGAGTCCACCAGGATGGAATCCCTGAATATCAGAGCCAGATTAAATGGGTGGGACACACCATCAAATGAATGGCTGCCATATGTCTTACGAGTATGTTGGAGTCCGGGAAGAGACCTGAAAGTCAACCATGCAAATCTACAAAGACACTGTGAAAGAAACCCTAGTCCAGGAGCTGCAGCTGCTGATAGAGCCCTCTGGTAAGCCCTGTGCCATGAAACCTCCACTGGCTTTGAAGACAGACACCACCAAAAACCAGTAACCCACAGTTACTACAACAATGGACTTTCAGTGTCCCCATTGTGCTAGACTCTGCAGACTGGGACTGTAGAGCCACTTCTGTGTCCAAAGATGAACTTCACAAACAGCATGTTTTCTTCAAACCTGAAGAACTAATATGTATTATGGTGGAAATAGGTTAATTGGGAACAATCTCAGAGGTTTTTGAACTGACAAGTATGTATTTTAGAACGGGCTATACTTAGAATCAAACAACTTCTTCATCTAGTCCATGGCAACCCATGGCTCTGGAGCTGCATATGGCTTTTTGAACCTTCTCCTGCAGCTCCCAGCCTCATCTGCCATTTGCAGAGAGAGAGAGAGAGAGAGAGAGAGAGAGAGAGAGGGAGGGAGGGAGGGAGGGAGGGAGGGAGAGGGAGAGGGAGAGGGAGAGGGAGAGGGAGAGGGAGAGAGGGGAGAGGAAAGAGAGGAAAGAGAGAAGGGGGAGAGGAAAGAGAGAGAAAGAGAGAGAGAGGGAGAGGAAAGAGAGAGAAAGAGAGAGGGAGAGAAAGAGAGGGAGAGAGAGAGAGAAAGAGAAAGAGGGAGAGAGAGGGAGAGGAAGAGAGAGAGAAAGAGAGAGAGGGGGAGAGGAAAGAGAGAAAGAGAGAGAGAACTCATGCACAGCAGCCTCTATTTCTTTTTAATTAAACTCTTCAATCAAGCTCCCTATTGCTTGCGTGCGTACCCGTGTGTGTGTGTGTGTGTGTGTGCACGTTTTGCGACTCCCTGTGTTTTCTTTTCTCTGGGAAATGGACCTAAGTGGATCTTTGAGTGTTTAAGGTTGCAGACCCCTGATCTAGTCCATAATTAAGCTACAGAAGTTGTCCTTACAAGATACAGCATTTAAAGTTAATTTAAATGTATAGATCAGAGGGAAAATATCTGGATATCAGTTACTGGAAATGCATGGCTGATCAATGTATCATGGTTCCTGCTTCTTGATGGAAATTATGGGTAGCAGGACATTTAATTTTTGACATGAATACGCATTTTTATGATTCTTAGGTAATTCACTTCCACCTGCTCACCTTTTTTTACCAGATCACCTTAATTCAAGCAGCTTCTTCCCTTCCAGCATTGCTTTCTAATCTTCTGTCTTGCCTCATCCTGAAATTAGTCATAAATTAAAATGGGACTTTGTGCATGCAGATTCAGGAGTTATAATTCTAAATGCCTGAGCTAACAAATGTTTAGGCTGATGTATGATGGTTGTAATGAAATTTCAAAGTTTTTAGTAAGTAGTGGTGGAACAATATCAGAGACTGATCATATTTTCATACACAAATTTTATATTTATATTTATAAGTACATTTATATCCTATTCAGTGTGGCATTATCCTTATGCACTTAATGGCACTGGTTAAATTGTTCTTTTTAATGTAAATTCAGGTCAGAATGATGAAATAATTAAAGTTAGGAACAGAACCATATTTTATTGTCAAGAGTTTTTGAAGTAAAATGAGTGCTCCTTATAAATGCAAATTAAGCATGCTAAAAGAAAGTCTGGCTCAGGAATTCTGGGAGTTGAAGTCCATGAGTCATAAAAGAGCCAAGGTTGCCTACCCCTGTCTTATCACTTTCTACTTTTTCCATATATTTGTTTAAACTATTTTTTCAGTTTCTCTGAAGTTCTGATGCTCTTTCAAAATTTCATCCAGATTGTTTTTTCCCTTTCATTACATAGCTCCAGCCAGTGAGCTCATATAGCAGAGAATGTGATGATGTCGTATAATCAGAGAACCAATCAGATTTGTTTATCTATGATACACTATTCTGAGATATGCTTGCTCAAATGTGCATTCTGGCATGCATCCACTCTCTCTTTTATTGTTTTGCAATATGTCATCATGAAATGTGGTAAAATATTAAACATTAGTGTGGCTGCAGCTGCAAACAGGGATATTTTCCCTCGTCTAATAAACACTTCAGTAACCTTCCTTCCATCCTCAGAGAAATCTCCATAAAAGGGAGGATTTTGAGGGACAAAAATATCTGTATAATTAATGCTATATTTCCCCCTCAGCCCTATTTTCAAACTCATTTCAAAATGTTATGTGTGTTCCTTAAACCAGCCTTGTCTTTTCTGGCATCTTCCAAATGTGTTGGAACTACAGTTTCCAAAATGTTCAGGCAGTACCCATTGGCTATTGGGCTGAAGATTGTTGGAATTGTAAAGCACCAAATGGAGAAGGCTACTTTAAATATTTTTAAAAGTTAAATCTCAAGAAGATAACATGGCAGTTTGTTAAGGCTAAACTAAAGAGAGCTTACTGATACTTTAAATGATAATAGAGCCATTGTAACATGATTCAATTTTAAGGTGGTATTGCAAGACTGAATTGTCTTAGTAAGAGGTATTAGTTGCATGATTATGCTTATTTATATGTGGCAGATTATGGGACAAATCAAATCAGCAGAGTTCTTCAATTTCTTTGCATTATTGCAACCTTTTCATGGTTGTGGGTCACAGCACCCTTGTTCAATAGTTGCGTCACAAACAATTGGCATCTGGGTCCACTGGGCTCCAGGGATTGCAAGAAAGAAAAGAAAAGAAAAGAAAAAGAGTTCAACATACTAAAATAGCCGCCTCAGGGCCAGAGATTACTCATCCTGCTCTTTAGCATGATAGGAAAAATGTGGAGCTAAGTAAAAGAACTGATTTTCTTTTGTCCCTGGAAAAGATATAAGAGAGACCTGATAGAGGTGTATAAATTAAGTGAGAAAGTTGTAAGAGAAACTTCTATTTTTGGCACAATCTTAGTATGAATATTAAGGCTCAGAGGCTATCATCACTTGACTGAAATATGAGTTTGAAGGCTATTGCTATGAATCAAGCTGTTTAAACCAGTGCAGTTCAATAGAATGACATAAATAAAAATGGAAAAATTTCCAATATGGATGGGAGACACTGAATATTGGAGCTATAGAGTGGTCCTTAAGGAAGTAGATGTTGGAAAATTAAAGATGAAAGGAAATGGGAAACACAAATAGAGAACAGGAGGGACACTTTTTTTTTTAACTTGTGCAAAGACAGAGCACTAATGGTTGGCCTTCAAATTTAGATGGGGTCTCAGCAAGTGTCTGACTTTACCAAACCATTAATTTTAGCCATGAAGATAGGTGCAAATGCAGATTTGTGCCTTTCTGAAACTGCCTATAATTCTGTTTTTAAGAAATAGAAATTTCAACCCTAATGAGGAAAAAAAAACTTGGACATCTAATTGATTTCCCTTGCTTCTCTGTACAAAAAAGTATTTGAAGAATCAGTGTCTAATTCTGATCCTTATAAATGGTGTGTTATCAACAGAAGGTGGGCTGTCTATCCCCAGAGGGATTGTTGGCTTGGTTTTTAATTGCTGCAAGCTCCTTTCTTAGGAAAGAAACAAAAACATTTCAGGCAAACAACAGTCAGAACATTTCCTTTGGTTTGAGGCCCCCCTGTAGATATCTGCTCATCACCACAGAGATAAGTCTGTCTGCTAGGAAGAAACAAGCCTTTGGAATTCAAACTGGACGAACATTTTAAACAAGACCTTAGCAACAAATGAACCTATTATAAATCTTCAATAACACTTCTATAAAATGCATAAATAAAATGTTTCTAGGCTTGGGGTCCCAAATGTGTGCATAGACTTGTTTTTTTGGTTGTATTAGCGATTATGAGAGATCATATTTTCTCAGTTGCTATGTATTTTAATTTAATGCATTGCAACAGTTAGACAAGTAAGGGTACAAAAGAAATATGTCATGGATTTCTTTCATTGTGGAACTATGTAGTTTGCTATAGTCAGGGCTTTTTTTGTCATAGAATGCTCAGAACGGAGTTCTGGCACCTTTTTTGGATGGAACCTTGTAGGGTAGGCGAGGCAGGTTATCTGACGTATGTGAGTTCTGGCACCTTTTTTTTTTTTTTTTTTTTTTTACAAAAAAAGCACTGGCTATACTGGCAGCATAAGAAGTCTGCTGTTGTCCATCAGTTTGCTAGAAAATTTGGTGAACAACTGGGAAAGTTGTGTAGAACATATGAGTGTTAAGTCACATTTATAGAAATTAAATAATAGAACAGTTTGTGCGCACTTCTTCCACTGACACAGACTGGCATTTCACTAATGCATCCATCTCTAGAGATCAGTGCAATTATCAGATTTTATTCTAAAAGCTTACTCCTTCCTTCCACAATTTATATCTCAGCTTTCTGCCCTCAATGCTTTCTTAAGACTCCATTCTTTCCCTCTTTTTTCATTTAAAAAAAAGATTTTTATTAATTTTTAAGAATTATAATCTTTAGAGCTTAGTAAACAACATGTTGGCTGGGTTCACATGTTTAACATTAACTTCTTCAATATAAATCTATTCTGTACTGCACAATCCAGTATATTTTCCTTGATCCTCCTTTCTTCCCCCATATTTTTTCAATTTTCCCCTCATTACACAATTACAATTCTTGATACTATAGATGTATACAAAGTTAGATATAAACATCTTCATCATATTTTACTAATATTATACAAATAACAATAATATCAATTCATAAATCAATATCCTGGTTTTTGTATTCTTGTTAAGTTTGATTTCCCATCAATATTTAAAGAATCTTTGTCAGTTATGATTTTCTCAATATTAATTAGATTTATATAGCTAAAACATTTATTCATACCAATCCTTCTCTTATTTTCATATTTCCCATATCAAAAAAGAAAAAGAAATGCTATTTTAATTCTAAATCATATCTTTCATTATAAAAGTCTAATTATATCTAAGGGTCTTCCATTCTTTTAGTACTTGGGATAGAAGAAGGTAGGGTCTCGCCCAGTTCCTCCGCATTGCTTTCAAGTGCTTGGTTGTGAATTTGGCCTTGGCAGGTAGTGGCTTAGTGATGGGCCAGGTGAATGGCCAATCTTTTCCCTGTCAGTCCGAAGAGCTGCTCCAGATCAAACAGAAGGGCTGCCACCCTTCCGTGATCAAACAGGAAGTCCTCTTCACAGTCGTCACCCCTCCAAGGTGACTTTTGACCCCTTTCAGGGTCCCTGGGGGGAGAAAACTGGACGGCTGCGGGAGTGATCGCCCCACACGTCCTCCAGCACCACGATCCAGAACTGGAAGCCAGGGCCATCCATTCTTTTAATCATATCCAAACAGTTATTTAAACATATGATGCTCCTCTAATAAATCAAATCTTCTATTTTTAAAAACTAACTCTGACTTTCTTTCTTTGCCAAGTAGCTTTCCAAGCCAATGCAATTAAATCGCCCAGGAATTTTCTTTCTATTTTTATGAAAGTTGCTTGGCATGAGGAAGACAATTTAGATAGGGTATTTTTGGGGGGTGAGGTGGGGTGGAGAATTCCACACATTCATGTTCCTTAAGCAACTCCCACCTTCCTTCTCCCTCAATTTCTCCCCTCATCTTTTGTCTCCCAAATTGTAACATTTCTCCTGACAGCTCTATGTTCCATTCCTAAAAATCTTCTTCCTTGTCATCAGGTGCATCTTGCAGACTTAAAAGGTAAAGGGTCTTTTGCATTTTCATTGTTATGGATAAGTCTTGCAGTATTTTATTTGTGTACATTTATAGTTCCCTTCTTTCATCTCTTCCATCTCTAGGTCCATTTCCTCTGCTTTATCTTCCAAACTCTGGTTTATTTGTTCATACTTTGTAGTCATTGTTTGGGAACTTTCTAGTTGTAGATTTAATTTGGAGATTTGATCATTTATATTATCTAAATTATTTTTAGCCTCATTATGTTTTTTTATATCCTCTTTGTATGCAACAATTGTTTAGTGAATTAATTGTAGTGTAGAGTATATTTTCTTCTGAAAGATGTTTGCTTTTTCTTGAGGCATCATTCCTGGAGATCCTTTGATATCACCAGTCTCAGTAAGAGTAGAACAAAGTTTCCTCTAGCTTTCTGGTCTTTATATGTAGTCTTTATAATCCAATAGATTCCAGAATACAGGTCCAGTCCCAAAAGCAATATTTTATAGTGATCCTTTGTCTCAGGTATCCAAAATTTGCAGTCAGGCAAGGTTATAAAGTGTTCAAAGTGTTCAACCTTCCTGAAAACAGCTCAAAAGTCTTTCCCAGCCAGACATAATCAATGGTCAATTTTTTATTTTTCTCCAACTAGCTCTTGAGATTAAAAGTCCAAGCTCAGTAGGTGTTTATAGTAAAAAAAAAGGTCAGGGCGATAAGTATACCAAAATATTTTCCTTTATTGCCAGCTGTTGTCCCTTAAGCTAGGAGTTACCAGGCAGCCAGAAAGCTAGTTATAGTGCTGTACTCAAATCCACCATTAGATGTCATTCAAAATCCATTTCCCACTCTTAACACAAAGGATTGATTTCTTATATTTTACCTCAATGTTTTTTTTATAAAGAGAAAAAAAACCTAACAATTATCTATGTTCTCAAATTTCAAAACTGTAGCTTTATGTTACTTCCACTTCAATATTGTGTATTTCTGCCCCCAAGAGAAATTAAAATGCCACTTCCATTCACCTTCGGAGGTTTTTAGCTTTTTGTGAGTCTTTCCCAGGAAATTCAGTTGTAAAATAGTAAAGAAAGGATCAATATTCTCACCCAGTTCCAAACATGCTGTTTATGATGTGTTGATTGGTGCTTTTCTTCTTCAGTTGTCAGCAGCTAATGGCAGGCCATAGGAATGTAGCCAGTCTTTCCCCTGCCTGTTTGGAGGGCTTTTCTCAGATCAAACGGAAAAATCGCCATCTTTCTGTGATTGATGAGACACTCCTCCTTCTTCATTGCTTCTTCAGGGTGACCTTTGGCCCTTTTTAGGGCCCCTAACAGGGCAAAATTGGGCACGGAATTCAGAACCCTGCTTTCCTGTGTCCAACTCACCATGACGCAAAACCGGAAATCCCCCCTTTCATAGACACATACACACTATATTCAATAAGGTTTAAAGTTTAGTTAGAGTACTACTATAGATTGTGAGAATGAATCAACAGTATGGTTACACTACTCATTTGAGTCATTGACATCAATCGGTAATGGAGCATGAATACATATTTGATACTCTGTAAATAAGTTGATAGTATTTTCCCAGTCCACCTACTGAAGCTCTGGGATTCTGCTGTATGGTTGAACAAACATCCCAGAGGTCTAAGTTTCTTTGAACCTGGAATGACTAACATGGGAGATTGGAGCTATTTGGTTATGGTGCAAAACAAAGCAAAGAAATAACAACAACAAAATAAACAACCTCATTTGAATAAAGACCCAAGTTGCCTTTGTCTCATTGTCCTTTATTGCTATGCAGTGGGAGACCACTTATCTAATATACAGAGTGAACCTCAATGGTTTTTGAGACACAAATAAGGCTCATAGGATGGAATATCACAATAAATTCATGCTAGCTGGTATTACAAATCAAATTCTAATTCTAGGCAATTTTGAGCTTTTCAATATTTGCTTTTCTTCTCAATAGAACTATTTTTCAGTCAATGTTTTTCTTTATTTTTCTCTTTTCCCCCTCACCATTTTTCTCCCAAATTTTCTCTTCTTTTCTATACATCTAACAGTAAAAAGGGAAGTGGAAGAGTAAAGCAGCATATCACCAGTATCAAGGATATCATAAACTGAGAATTTTTAAGCAACTCCAGTCTCATCTTTTCCAGTTTGATGTCCTCTGAGTAGATTGATTTCAGTTCCCATAAACCCCAGTAAGTGTGGCCAGTGGGTTATTTAGGGGAATAATATAGTTGTTCAGGAAAGCTGTATAGGATATCAACAGAAGATGTAGGTCACAAAAAAACCCATTTAAATTACAGGATTTTAAATACATAAAACATTATTAATATCTCTGAAAAATTATAGTTCACCAATTAAAATATCCCCCATCTAGTCCACTCTATTTGTAATCATAAACCTATAAAATTAGTTGCTCAGAATTGATAGTAATCGATTACAGTATGTACCATCTAGCCATTTTTAACTCCTAGCAACCATATAGATACATTTTCTCCATGTTGATGTATCCCTAACTTAGTTTTTCAAGACTCCCAAAGGTGCAGTCAACACTGCTATAACTGAGTTCATCCACCTTGCTTCTGGTTGTCCTCTTCTTCTCTTTCCTTTCACCTTTCTCAGTACTGGCGCCTTTTCCAGAGAGCCAGGTCTTCTCATAATGTGTTTGAAGTAGGATAATTGAGCCTGGTCATTTGAGTTTTGAGTGAGAGCTCTGGGCTGATTTACTCGATGATTCACTGGTTGTTTTCTTGTCTGTCTGTCTGTCTGTCATATTCTCAGGAGTCTTCCCCAACATCATAGTTCAAAGATGTCAATACTTTTCTGATACTGCTTCTTTCAAGTCCATCTTCTGCTTCTGTAGAGCAGCATAGGGAATAGCCTGCATGAATTTGATCTTTGTAGGAATGGACATATAGGGCAAAATAAATGAGCAGAAATGTAGTATCACTTCACTTTACATTCTCCTATCTATTACCGGTAACTGTCTCCAAGCAAAAATAAAGCATCCTTTATTAGAAATCTGTTATTCTAAATTCGTCAAAATATACTTTGGGAAAATTTTACAGCATCTTAATTAAGATACACTCAAATCTCTTTGTTATTCCACATAAACCTGGATTTTGAAAAAAAGATATCAACAGATAAAATCTGGGGGCATTCTGTAGAACCATATCTTTAAATATGCATGTTCAACTCTTGTAAGTGCCAGGCTTAATGGACTGCTTTCAGTATCTGAGAGAATTTCTGATGTTTAATACCAGCCAATCAAATACAATTAGACTGGGCAACTTGTTCTTCATATTCCCCTTCCCCTTGCTGGTCTATCAACTGGGAATAAAGTGGAGCACAAAGAATAGTTTAGGGTAAAACAGTTATCTTATTAGAAGATGATAGACTTAAGAAAAGTGCATCTTTCCCCTAAGGGAATTGAGAAGACTTCCAGAGTCCAAGCTCTAGGATATTAGATTCAGAATTATTTTTTTTGCTGTTGCTTTCCAAGGGTTTTTCTTTTTCTGATCCCAGGGCCAATCTGCGCTGGGCCAATCCGCGCATGCGCGGCGCGCGTGACAAAAAAAAGCAAAAACAAAATGGCGGACCACGATGGGCCAATCCGCGCATGTGCAGTGCGCGCGCCGGGCCGATCCGTGCATGCGCGACAAAAAAAAGCAAAAACAAAATGGCGGACCGCGACGGGCTGATCTGTGCATGTGCGGCGTGTGCGACGGCCTGAACCGCACATGCGCGGCACCTGCGCGACAACGGGAAAAAAAAGCAAAAACAAAATGGTGGACCGCGACAGGCCGATCCGCGCATGCACGGTGCGCGAGACAAAAAAAAAAACAAAAAAAACCAAAACAAAACAAAATTGCAGACTGCGGTGTCCGGCGACCCCCGCGAAACGGTCGTTTGACCCCAAATGGGGTCGCGACCCATAGGTTGAGAACCGCTGGTTTACAGTAATGTACTAACTGTGCATTAGTATAAGTGTGTGTTTGTGTGCATGTATTTGCATATGTGCATGCACCTGGGTTAGACCAGATAAGTGTGTTTGGCAGTCCCAATCTGTCACTTCTAGTTTCATGCATTCCACGAATTTCCAGCCCTGATCAAAGCATATTAATTTGTTCAAACTGGTAGCTTAGAATTTAAGATCTTGTTTTCTGATAATCCTCAAGCTTAAATAAATTATTTTCAGCTAGAAAATGAAAAATCCTTATTGTGTAAACATACTTTTAAATACATTTGAAAACTTTTAAAATATAATTTGCACAGTCTGAACTATTATGTAATCCCAAGGATGTTTACTCAATAATATGCCAGAAGCTTTGCTTCTGTACTTTCTATGATCTCCCTGGAAGTAATCTGTATCTTTGAGATCAGGATTCAGCTTTGTCTTCAATAACAGCCCTATGGTCATCTGCTCAAAACCCAGCCATGTCGCACAGTGGCACAGCAACAAAGCTGGGTTTCTTCTTTTATCAGTGACTTAGGAGACTTCTAAAGTGAAAGTGCAATACCAAATGATTTGGTGTTAATGCCAAACTTTAGATGTTTTGATACAAATCTATAATATCATTACCATTTAACTGCAGAGCACCATTCATGTTCCTCTTTTCTGTCTCCTTTTCACACTGAAAAGGTAGCCTTTTGTATGTCTCAGGCATTAATAGCTCACTACTGGGTGTGTAAATTAAACAATAATAGAACTGCAGAGGCATAAGCTCACAATGATAGGGAATGTGTTTGTCTGCTAAGAAGCAATTTCAGTGAAAATTAACTCAATTCCACCTCAAATAGTGAAGACCAGCGTAACTGGCAGATCCTTGAGGACAGTAAAATTACTTTGATAAAGTTCTGCTTGCTAAAATTAATCAAGCAAACTCTCCACATTATTGGTGAGGTGCTGGTGGTTACTAGGCTTTAATGAATAAATATTAGTTTATAATAGTAGTAAGTATTAGTAAGTAAATAAAAAACAAATACAGTGGAAAATATATTTTTGCATTGTGTTGATGCTTAAAACTCTTGAGCTCTTGAGGGCTGGACCTTCTGTGTTCCAGTGTTTGTCCCAGCATTTTCAGATATGATGTAGTCATGCTAAGGATATTATTGATCATTAAAAGGATAGGATTAGGTAGAGTGACCACTGCCTTTATGACATAATATAGTCTACAAATATTTGCCATTGTCTATTTCTGAAGTAATTGTTATCTCAAGGTGATTATTCCTACTGTTAGGTAGATATTGAAGAATGTAAGCTTATGGTTTAAAATGACGGAGAAAGATAGACTCATTTGCCCAAGCACCGTTTGTCCTCTTGTAGCATGTGGCCATGATGTAAGACAAAGTCAGGCTAAACAAAAGAACAAGATCATATCTACTTCCTGGGAAGTAACCGGGAAAAAAGAAGTCCAGAAGTGGTCAATTTCTTTGAAATAAAATCAAGTGTTAGATTAGGATTAATCCTAACTTTGGCCCATGGGTCTTGTGTTTGACATGTCTGCTGTAAAGGATCCAAGTGTCCATGGATAAAAAAGGATTTAGTTGAATTATATAGCATATATCAAGATTGAGAGTATCTGGCAGTGTCCCATTATGAGATTGTTGATCTAAAACAGTGTTTCTCAAATTTGTCTATTTTAATATGTCCCAGAATTCCCCAACCAGCTTGGGGAAAGATTGTAAGGTGCCACAAATCACAATGGCAAATTGTGATTAATGCTGGGAGCTATAGTTCAACAACATCTGGAGAATGTATATAATTGGTATTGTTATTGTGCATATTTCTGTTTGATAATCAGGGAAAGCTACTGTTTATTTCTTATTCTCACTAACTGAAGTCTTTATGGCCATTATGTTGCTATTTGGTATTGATATAAAGATAAGCTCAAATTCCTCCACATAGGCCTTGACATTCTCCAGCCAGGAACAGGGCTCAAAAACTTTCAGCTGTTCTTTGGTAAAAGGAATCATTTTGGGATCAACTGGAAGTTCAGGACATAATCTCTCTGTACGATGCTGCAGTTTGAAGGTAAAATCCGACAGTTCTTCTGATAACAACACCGAAAGATCAGGGTACAGCTTTTTAAAGATGGGGGTCTCCAGGTGTGCTTTCACTCCTGTTTCGGGAACAGAGACTGGGATATGGACCTTTTCAGAGAATGGGGCACCTGTATGTTCCATAGGGTTACTCCAGGGTGCAGTTTCTGTGGGTGAAATGTTTTTTCCCAACAAGTCACCAGTCATCTTGCCATTAACTGTTCCTTCCTTGAGATCCTACCCCTCCACTATTGCTGCATCTTCCTCCCCCTGCAAAATTTTTGCACCCAGTTCTGCACCCGTGGAGCTTCGTTCTGGGGGGTTGCTGGGGTTCCTTCATTTTTAGGAGTTAGCACACTTGCTGGCACTTTGGGGTCCTCGTTCCCAGTTTTCTTCTGGGTGGATGCAGGACAAGGCCTGGATTTTGAAATAAGTCCTTCAGGCATGCTGTTCTCCTGCAAAGCCTCTTTGTCAATCCTTTTGCCCAAAGACGGCTGAGTTGTCCTGCTCTCCTGCTCTCCTTCTCTTCATTCTTCTTCTTTTTTTCCTAGTGTGAATGAAAACAAATTAAAAAAAAACACCCTAATAATCAAGGAAGAAAAACCAAATGCACAGGTACAGTATAAGTGGTACGTGGCTCAGTACCGGTAGTAGTAACTGTGAGAGGGATCTTGGAGTCCTAGTGGGCAATCACTTAAATATGAACCAGCCATGTGCTGCAGCTGCCAAAAAAGCCAACACAGTCTAACAGAGGGATAGAATCACGTGATAGAATTAACAGAGGGATAGAATCACATGAAGATCACGTGAAGTGTTAGCACCACTTTATAATGCCTTGGTAAGGCCACACTTGGAATACTGCATCCAGTTTTGGACACCACGATGTAAAAAATATGTTGAGACTCTAGAAAGAGCAACAAAAATGATCAAGGGACTGGACACTAAAACATATAAGGAACAGTTGCTGGAATTGGGTATGTCTAGTTTAATGAAGAGAAGAACTGGTGGTGTGTGTGACATGATAGCAGTGTTGCAATATCTCAGGGGTTGCCACTAAGAAGAGGGAGTCAAGCTATTCTCCAAAGCATGTGAAGGCAAGACAAGAAGCAATGGATGGAAACTAACAAAAGAGAGAAGCAACCTAGAACTAAGGAGTAATTTCCTGACAGTTTGAACAATTAATCAGTGGAACAACCTGCCTCCAGAAATTGTGGATGCTCCAACACTGGAAGTTTTTAAGAAGAGATAGGACAGCCATTTGTCTGAAATCGTATAGGGTTTCCTGCCTGAGCAGGGGGGTGGACTAGAAGACCTCCAAGGTCCCTTCCAACTTTATTATTATTATTATTATTATTATTATTATTATTATTATTATTATTATTATTATTGTTGTTGTTGTTGTTGTTATTGTTATTGTTATTGTTGTTGTTGTTGTTGTTGTTGCAAATTAATTTCCCTAAAATCATTCTTATCATATGCATCTTTTCTATTTTGCTCTTTTTTGTTATGTTTAGTTTACTTAATCATAATAATATATTTAGAGATTTTGTCACTGTATTATGGCTATTCAGTGTAGACTCTTTTGTATTTTTCTATTTAAATATTGGAGAGCCAGTTTGGTGTATTATTTAAGGCATTGGGCTAGAAACCAGGAGATTATAAATTCTAATCCCACTTAGACACAAAGCCAGGTGGAATATCTTGGGCCAGTCACTTTCTCTCAGCCCTAGGAAAAAGGCAATGGTAAACCACTTCTGAAAAACCTTGCCAAGAAAAGTGCAGGGACTTGTCCAGACAGTCTCCAAGAATTGGACATGATTTAACAGAAGGGGGGAAAAAGCACAATAATTTTGTTAAATTCTTAGAGCATGAGGGCATTCAGATGATATAATTTCTTAATAGTTATTGTACTCAGATGTCAGGAAGGAAAACACAGAACATATTCTGTGGCTCACTGCAACAAAGCAGAGTTATTCTCATCAGTCTCACCAGGAGCCCATCTACTTTAAAACCAAAACATAAGTAATAAATTCAGAGCCATTTCCCAGGTCCCTCAAATAGGATTAATTACAATTATAGTTTCTCTTGTCTTCCAAAGAGATGCTAATGCGCTCAGAGGTAGAAATAAATTGCTGATCCAGCAGCAGATTTTCCTGGCTAGACTCCTCTTCTCTGACACTATCACAATATTCTTCTAACTGGTAGAAGTCTTTCTCATTTCGCAACCTCCCCCATTAACATGGTGATGATGGCCAGAAAGTTATCGCTGTTTTTCTTTAAAAAAAAACAACACAACAATATAAAACAATCCCTCAGAGGTTTCACTTATCTAGTCACATATGTGGCTGGCCTATTTTATCTGCTTTGTTAATGGCTAAAGTAACATTTTTGGTATGATGAGGTAAGTCAGTCCAACAGAGACCAATATGAGACAGACTTGAACATATCTATGCAGTCCCAGCTGAGTGGCTTCATCAAAGGAAATGTTGGGAATACAAATATGTCTGGCTGGACATTAGAATTAGTGAGCCTGATCCCTTGTTTTCAGAACTCTGGTGGGTGGTGATGATACAAACTGGCCAGTCAGGCAAACACATTCTCCGAACTATGTCTGAATATGTAGGGAGAGAGTTGATATGGAGAGAGTTTTAAATACAAGTAGCCCTTGACTTATGACTGGTTGTGTAGTGATTGTTTGAAGTTATGATGGGCCTCCCTTGGGCTACTTATGACCAAATTCTGAAGTTACGATGACCATCAACCCCATGATCACATGACCTCGTATTGGGAACTCAGGATTCAGTCCACATTGAGGCCATTTGCAGTGCATTTCACAATAGTTTTGTCAAAAACCGGCATTTCCTTCTGGTTTTCTGGAAAACCGGCCATTGTTTCACTTAATGACTGCAATGTTTGCTTCATGACCATAGAGATTGTTTTATGACTATGGCATTCTCTTAACAATCACCACAAAAATGTCATAAGATCAGATTGGTTACAAGGGTGTCCCATTTTATGGCCCTCACAACTTACAACCATGATGGACAGGCTCCTAAACTGAGGACTATCTGTATTGCCTTGTTATATTCTTGAATAAATGTTGCAAGGCAGGGGCATACAGAAGAAGAATGATGAAGATAACAAAATGAGGCATGAAGCTAGGAAGAAGGGGCATGTATAGTTATAGATTACATGTAAAAGTCACAGAACATTGGCTGGCATTTGACTTCCTGATGCACCTTGAGATCAGGCTTGTTGTATAGTGTAACAGTAATCAGAATAATAGAATAATAGAGTTGGAAGGTACCTTGGAGATCTTCTAGTCCAACCACTTACTCAGGCAGGAAATCCTATACAATTTCAGACAAATGGTTGACCAATCTCTTCTTAAAAACCTCCAGTATTGGAGCATTCACAGCTTCTGGAGACAAGTCAGTGTAGGTTTTTTTCTAAGATGACATCAAATGTAGGGAATTTCTTTTCTTTTCAAGAGAGTTACTCAGTTGTACTCCTGTCCAAGCATAGAGTAGGTGAAGTGAAGACAAGTCAAGTATATGAACAGGTTGTTTCTATGGGCATAGGGTGAACCACTGGTTGTTAGCTGTTTCAGTCTAGCATATTTTTGTGTCTCTCTTGGCCTAATCTGAGTAGTAGTACTTAGCCTCATAGGTATGTGTCCTGGTATGATATCTTTCCGGTTGTCTATTCCAAACTTGTAAGTTGAGTTTTGACAGTTTGAAAGTGTGTTTGTGTGTGTGCATCTTCATGAATGCAATATTTCACCTTAGCAATTAACATTAAATTGTTCATCATTAGTAACACCTACATGAAATGTCAGGGTTATTATAATTGTATTTTGAGCAAGGAAAAAAAAGACTGACAAACTAGAAAAGGATACAGAAGAGAGAGAGTCACAAATTTAGAAGATTATCTGTATGGCATGAAGCTTGAAAATGTAAAGCTGGTGTTCCTGGAAAAGGGGGCCGATCTAGGCTCAGTTTTCAAATATTATTTTCAGTACGACCGCAAACCATGCCCATGAACCAGGCATGTTGGCTGGGGAATTCTAAGACCTGAAATCCATAGACCTTAAGCTTGGGAAACTGGTTTTACTGGTGAAGATTTGCTTGGAAATGATGGAAAGTCCAGGGAAAGGTAAGGAAAGACTATGACTGCAATTCTATACAGTGATAGGGATAGACATGTTCAGAATGATACAAGTGCTCCTCCACTTGTCCCCAACCAAACAAAAATTGAGGCCCTATCCTCTTGATCTGTCTCCACCCTATTATTAGGCTTCTTCTGTCATTACTAACCACTCTATTCTTACTGTGAGGAATGCCTGTTGTCCTAAAAGCTGATTTTTGAGCACACAGGGACTAGTCATGGCCCCTAGGAACAAATGCAATTGCTGCGAGTCGTTCCATACTTACGAGAAATATATTTTGTTTCCTCGATTCCTACAAATGTAGATGTTGGAATCTATGTGGGGAATCACAGACTCTAGGGGCTTTAGTTTCCTTAGTTCATAATAAAGCTAAGCCCTCTCCAATGTTCCTTTTGATCTAGGACATAGTGTCGGCCATTTCTGGCTCACCATGAAATAAGGGCAAGAAAAAAAAAAGAGGGATTTACAGCAAATTTGGATTTGTCATAGCTTTCAGTTCACAAGTTCCTCAAGACTGTAACTCAGAATGGATCCAAAATATAAGTTTCCCTCATTACCTCACATAAATTAAGACCCTGAACCAGCAGGATATAGTTTCACATGTGGTAATTCAAATGCATTCACAAACATGCTCGTGCATTGTTAGAGCTTTATTCCTAAGCTCTATGTTACTCAAACATGTTTTCTTCCTTGTCTCATGTTTCATGCACAGTGAAAACATTTCCCCCACATTTTCTACAGCTGTGTTTCTAATATGCATGGTCATCACAATGGACAAAAAGGTAGCATGCATCACAGCACTGCAAATTATGTTAGTGTTCTCTGTTATGTTACTCACCCCAGGTTTGCCCAGGTTAAAAGCTTGTCTTAGGGCTGATGATCCTTTATCAACTTTGATACAATGTCATATGTTCAATTTGGATTCTAGCATTAAGGAGGTTATTTTCTTTCTTTTTTTCCCTTTTGGGGTTGGGGGGGGGCTGGACAAGATGTTGATGGATGTTTTGTCCCTATAGAAGCTACTACAGGAATGGAAGTAAGTAGAAGACAGGATACGCCATCAGAACAATTGTCAATGTGAAATGTATGAGGATAGAAAGAGCTTTGGTGGGAAAATATTCAACGGCTCATGTAGGTCCTTTTTCTGTATCAATAAGATTGTGTATATGACTACCAATAACTCTGCTCCCCACCACTCCCTTCCCATCTACAACTTACTCCTCCCCCCTTCTTCTTGCAAATAGCTAGGACATACTCAGAAAGCAACAGTATCTGCCATCAGATCTGACCTGGTTGTATTTTACCTCCAAGGCAAATGTACCACAGGGTTTTCATTCTTTATGCATCAGCTTAAGAGTTGAACAGACTTCTCCAGAATTCATGTCAGTGAATGTAGGCGGTGTCTTTCAGAGACAATTGCATAGCTGTTGCATTTATACATCGGCAAATGTTTGTTCTGGCTAGGGGAGGCTGCTCAAACACCAAAATGCAGCAATAAAGTCAGATGAACCAATCAGCTGACAGGGTGTGATTCTCCAGTTGAGGTTTGGGAGGTGTGTGCATCAGCCCATATGCAGCTATCTTCAGTCTATGTTTACCCATCAACCCCTTTTGCAACATACCGTAGAGTTGTGAGCAACTCTAAATCAAGCCATATACTCCAGCTATTCTTGTAAATGTTGCATAATGATTCACATTTCAAGCTGTTTTAGTAATGGTAAGATGTTTCAGCAAAGAAGAATGCACAATTTCCCTATCTAGTATAGACTTATAATTTGGAACAAGAATAGGCAACTTGGAGCCTTCAAAATGTTTTTTAGTATAACTCACACAGGGTGACAGCCTGCAGATTAGATTGAAACTAGTGATCTTGGAATAGTCTTGGCTTGTTTTGCCACATTCAATCCAGGCCATTTTAATGTCATTCTTTCATTCTTTTTCATTAATCATCAAGTAATGATGCCATTAAAAAGCTTACAAGCCAGGATGGTGTGAAGATTTCTTTGATCTCTCTGCAACAAAGATTTGGAACATTTTAATAAAGTGTATTATAAGGATTTGGGCACAAAAGCAACCTGTTTCCTATCTTCTCCCTCAGCTGCCAAAAAAGAAGCCCCCACCTTTTCTTAAAGAAAGCCTACTTGCACAAAGGAAAAGGAGAGAAAGAGAATAGACACATACAGAGGTGTGAGATGTTGAAAGGCACCCATGAATGGAAGCGTTTGGGTGATAATTGTGTCCTCTTTACCAGGCGCCTATTTCTCTGTTGCTTTCCTCGTCCTGGATCAATAGTGGGGGCAAAAGAGCCAAACAGAAGAAGGGAGAAGCTTTGATTAGACAATACTAGTGGTGAAAAATGATATTGACCAAGAAAACTGAATCAATCCATTAATTAAAAGGTGAAACATTTTGTTTTTTCTTTGAAAGCAAAAAATGCTCAGCATAGCAGAAGATCACCTCCTGAAAACTGCCACCCCATTTTATTCTCAGTGTGTTAATAGAAGAAAGTATGTGACCTAAAAAGGTGTTCTATTTTCATACTGCAGAACAAACTTTTGGCTGAATCTTTCTAATTCACCTGGGAGTGGTGCAGCTCCCTAGGCTTTAGGGAATAGAGATAGTTAAAGCTGGTTCTCCAAGATACCTTGGAACCAATGCTCATAATAAGGACAAAGGCAAAGGCAAAGGAGTGATCTAAACCCTATTGTCATTTTCAGATAAAAAGGTAAAGGATTTCCTTGTCCAGAAGTGTCCAACTACTTGTATAAGGGGGCAGTGCTCATCTCCGTTTCCTACTCAAGGGAGTTAATATTGTCTGAAGATGCTTCTGTAGTTATGTTGCTGGCATGACTATATGTAGAGGTGAATGGAATGCTATTATCTTCCAAAGAAAGTGGTACCTATTTATCTACTTGCATTTACATGCTTTCGAACTGTTAGATTGGCAGGAACTGGGGCAAAAACAGGAGTTCATACCATCATGTATTACTTGGGTCTCAAAGTGCCCATCTTTTGGAGAACAAACCCAGCATCTTTGTATTTTATTTACTTCAACACAGTATAAGCCAGGTTTCTTATGATAGGAGATCTTTCAATATGTACTGTTGAAAGGAGATCTGAATTTCTTAATCCTTTCTTAATTGTACAACTGTTAGCTCTCTTTGGAAGGAATTGTTAGATGTTGCTGACTTGGCTTATCTAAGTCTACTTTTCGTGGAGTAGGTAAGATATGAAAATTCACACAGAAAGATGGAAAGTAAACTAGATTATCTTTAGTGGCTTCAAGAGGGAAGATATCTCAAGATGCAGACCAGTGTTAGCAGTTAAAAATCCTGTTGCCTAACAACTGAGAAGAGACTAGTGTTGAAAGAAAAATCTTCATCAGGATCCAGTCCAAGCTGGGAATAAACAAAAAGGAGACTGCTTTAGAAAGAAGGTTGTAGTTTATTGAAGAGCAGAGGCAGACAGAATGATGGCTCTGGGAAAGCTGACCAAATTTAGCTGGGAGTGCTGGGTTTTTATACCTTCTTGGGCTTTTGAGGTTGTTTCCTGTTCCTGTTTGAGGCTTTGTATTTCCTGTGTCATGTACTTTGACCTGAGTCTGAGAGTGCCCTTTTGGTATTGGTGGGTTAATCCTATTATGTTTCCTGTCTTTAGAATTTGGGTGGGGGTATGTAGATTTTAGGGATCTTTGTCTTCCTAATCTCATCAGCTTCTAGCTTCCTGACCCCAACCTTCCTGAATGGATTATTACATCTGCATTTCTAAAAGCTGGTTTCTGCTGTATTTTCTGGCTGGGAGGGAGGGAGAAGTTTCTGCCTTTTTTAGGATCTTCTCCACTATTCTTTTGGAGAAATATATTCTGCCTTTTTAATATTTCCCCAAATATTTCTTTCTCTGGATTCTTCCCACACCAGGATGTTTGTTTTTTGATGTAGACTTTTCTTATGTTCTGATTTAGTTTCTTGGTTGCATAGTCATCTGCCTTCAAGTATAATTTCTGTAAAAAATATAATTTTTATTAAAATGTTTAAACAAGAAGATAAAAGGTAATACAAACTAATATAAAGTAAGACAGAAAAAAGAAAGCAATAAGTGCAAGAAAAGGAAAAAGGAAAAGAAAACTAGAAAAGAAAGAAAAATATATAGAATTGGCTTCCTATATTCTCCTTAGCAGTTATAAGTATAAATATATTTTGACCTCTCTCTTTTCAATCTTTTTTCTATTATCTATTTATAATTTATAAATAAATTATATATTTATAATTTATAATTTCCCTTCTTTCTATAATTTTAATGAAATTATCAAAACCATAAATCACAAGTTCATTTTTTCCTTTTCATAAGAGACTCCACTCACTAATAAATGTAGATAATGCATTTTCTCTAATTATTCGATTTGATTTATCAATTTCAGCAAAATCTGCCAACTTCGCTAATAATTCCTCTGTAGTGGATAGTGTCAAATCTTTACATCTTTGTGCACACAGTTAATCTCACTGTTGGGGTTATATATTGAAATCATCTTGCAGGATCCAATCTGTGTTGGTCACTGGGACCAAAGGTTTACTCTTCCAAGCTTTCAAGCCAGTGCTGGATTGATAATTTAAAACCAGAATCTTTCTTTTGCAGAGGAAAAGGGACTTACTAAAACATATACCAAAATATTTGCTTGCTTTAAATATTGGATGCTTCACTCCACATTCATTGTAAGTATTACGGGAAAACAAATAATTTTGTGACAAAATAGAGTGAAGGTATATTTCAAAGTCATTGTCTAGATTTTAAAAAATCTTATTCCTATCAAATGTTCTCTCTGTCTGTTGAGATGCTCTTTTTGCTGTCATATCTGAGTGCTTAACATTTACACAGTAGCACCCGAGGATATTGAAATTAAAAGTACATTAAAATTAATTTACTTTTTGCCATTCAACCATAACAAAAGAATAGGAGCATTCAATGACAAAGGAGGTAGCAAGCTTACAGCCAACAAAAGGAAACCTTTTCATGGTGGGTGACAGGTGTAAGCTATAGGATTTTTTGGGCAAGGATTGAGATAAATAATATATGGAGCAAGAATATAGGTAGAAAGATTTTACTGCAATATGAAGGTCTAGGCATCAAATTCCAAAGATTCTATATCTACAACTATCACTAGATGCCAGATCCCATCTAATAAAAATATTTCTTCCCACTTTATTAAATAACCAGTTGGGGAATTCTCCATTTTCTAAATATGGGCATTCCAAGGAAGAATTCAGGAAGAATTCTGTATGCAAAAGCAGGTCAGAGTCTGTGACAGAATGTCTCCAAATCCCAGAATGAAGAGAAGGAGCAAAACGTCCCAAGAGAGAGTTGGACTTTACAGAAAGAGATTGTTTAGTCTAAGGGAAAGAGGAAATGTGAGAAAGAGACTCAGAAGTTGTTCTGCAGAATAACAGAGAATTTTTTTTATAAAATAATGTATTGTTGATGCATGATGCCAGAGAAATTATCTAAAATGTATAAAGATATTTCAAACGAATGTTGAAAATGTAAACAAATACAGGAACCTTTTATCATTAGTGAACATGAAAAAAGTTTTAAAAAAAGATGCAAATTAATACTTTGACACAGAGGACTTTAGAGATCAATATTCAATAGAAAGCCACTTTTCTTTTTAGGAGTAATGGATAAACAGAAAAAAGCCATGGACCACCCCGCCCCCCCCATGGATGCTCCTGGCAGAGAGATCAGACACAAAGCAGGAAAGGTTCTCTAGCATCTTTAAAGTTTATAAAATAGTTTCTGTCAAATGCAGTTATGTGACAAGTGCAAAATAAATAAAATAAAATAATGAAATAAAATAAAATAAATAATAAAATAAAATAATGAAATAAAATAAATAATAAAATAAAATAAAATAATAAAATAAAATAAAACCCCAGCCTTGTTGTGAATAAAGTGAGAGGAATCATTCTTTCTACCTGATTATTCTAGACATTAGAAGCACCATCTTTATTTCTTTCAAAACCAACAGTTTT
Source organism: Bothrops alternatus (assembly GCA_034064705.1). Classification (NCBI taxonomy): domain Eukaryota; kingdom Metazoa; phylum Chordata; class Lepidosauria; order Squamata; family Viperidae; genus Bothrops; species Bothrops alternatus. The sequence continues at coordinate 13,526,343 of JARGCV010000007.1, read as the reverse complement.
CCTGTCCATGGTGTTGTTTCATATCATCATATCATCCAGCATCAAGATTTGTTCTCATGATCATTGGGCCATGAAACAGAGAATCTTGTTATGGCTCAGAGTTACAACTATGCCTTTTTTTAAAAAAGAAAAAGAAAAAAGTAAATGTTAAACAATTCATCCAGCCCTTATGATATATCCTTGCTCTAAATGCAGCCAGCTATTTCCCCTCCATACATAGCAAATGTTTCTGCGAAGAGGAGAGTATTTAGTAGCCTTATGTTCCATTTTCCCCCTTGGAACTTAAGGCAACACCCCCTATTTATCAGGATAACAGCCTTGACTGGTACATGTGAAAGAAAGTAATTGTCCCTAAATCTACAGAAAGATTTTGAACCTGGATCTCTTAAGCATCTATTCTTAAGTCATTCCACAGAGCGGCCAAGAGCAATTGTTAGGAGCAGATAGGCAGAGTAGGAAGTGGTTAAGTTTTTTGCAAGGTGAACTAAGCTGTATTCTACATTTCTCTTTCTTGTCCTTGTGTCATTGTTGTACATCAATACTTCACAAAGAAGTATAGATTGCTCAGGCCTGCCTTGTTTCTCTCTATGGAGAGATGGGAGGAGGAGAGAACAGACATAAACCCCCTGTTGGCTTCATAGTTTTGCTGTAAAAGAGGACACAGGAGGAAATGGAGCAGGGACATTGTAAATAGAATATATATAAAAAAGTGATAATACTGCACTCTCTGCTTTCCTGGCTCTTTCGCCTGCCTTCAGTGACCACCCTGGTACATCTTAATGTTCCTTTTCCTTGTTCATCTTGTAAATACCGTGCCACTTTTGTCTTGAGCTGTGTTGCCAAGTGGGAATCTGCTTAGAGTGCCAATGCAGTAGAAAAGAGAATAGGAGATGGCTGGCATATCCTTTAATGGAGTTGTGTAGAGGGAGCAGGCTTTAGTACAGGTAGCCCTCAACTTACAAAAGTTCATTTTGTGACCATTCACAGTTACAACTGAAAAAAGTGACTTATGATCATTTTTCACATTTACAACCTGTAGTCACATGATTAAAATTCGGATGTTTGGCAACTGGCATATACCCGTGTTTCCCCGAAAGAAAGAAGTGTCTTACTTTCTTTTTATCCCCAAAAGCCCCACTATGTCTTACTTTCGGGGTACGGCTTATATTGATTGGAAAACAATTGTCAGTTTTATTTTAAGTATTTTAAGTATATTAAGTATTTTAAGTATTTTAAGTATTTTAAGTATTTAAGTATTTTAAGTATTTAAGTATTTTAAGCAGGAGGCGGAAGTGGGCAGGAGTAATATGTCTTACTTTCGGGGTACGGCTTATATTAGCCGACCCCCTGAAAACCCCGATACGTCTTACAATCGGGGGTGTCTTACTATCGGGGAAACACGGTAGTTATGATGGTTACCGTGTTCTTATGATAACTTTTTGCAACCCTCTGACAAGGAATTCAATGGGGGAAGCCAGATTCATTTAATAATCATGTTACCAACTTAACAACTGCAGTGATTCACTTAACAATTGTGCCAAGAAAGGTCATAAAATGGATCAAAACTCACTTAACAAATGTGTCACTTAGCAACATAAATTTTGGGCTCAGTTGTGGTCATATGTCAAGGACTACCTTTATTTGGTTCATCATTTTCTTTAGAATGGCACACTCAGACTAGTTTTCTCCAACTTACTCAGGAATTCTAGAGTTTCAACATATTCAGGATGGTGCCAGGAGGGAAGAAAGTTGAAACAGAACATTATAGGAATAGATGCAATTGCTTGTGATCTGCAACTGCTGCATGTTCAATTATGAGATCTTTTTTCGCTGAGGTTCATATGTTTACTCAGACTATTAATTTTGTAAGGTAAAGCCTTGAGGATCTAATTGCTTTATATATTCGTCATCTTCAGGCTGGTGTTTTCGGCTTCGTGCTTCTAGGAGCAATGTGTGATCATAGCTGTTTCTTCCTTGTAACTGCCAGTGGAGGTATGAACTGGTTGGGTGGGAGCTTGACTGTGTTCTGATTGGATGGAGATGTGTTCTGATTGGTTAGGGGCTTGGCTGTGCTCTGATTGGATGGGGCGTTGGTTGTGCTCTGATTAGCTGGGGGAGTGTTCTGTTTGGGTGGGGGCTTTGTAGTGCTCAGGTTAGTCTGAGTTGCAGGGGGATTTGAGATGGTGAGCTGCATTGCTGTTGTTTGGCTTCGCGTTCATGGTCGTGCCTCATCTTCATGGTGGGTGTCAGTTTGGTTCATGTATGGATTGGTGGGGTTTAAAGTGGCTAACGATGCAGCTGTGGTCTGGCTTCTGGTTTGTGGTCGTGCCTCATCATCGGTGTGGGTTTGGGTTTGCTTTTTGCGTGGATGTGTGGTGGTGACATCCTGTGTGGTTTTCGTGAGTGTGGGTCTGGTGTCATTCTTTGTGTTAGGGACTCGTTTGTCAATAAGGGCGGGTTTCCAAATGGCTGGTAGGTGGGAGGTATCATCTCGTTTATTCGTGCTGTGTAGGTGTTTTTCTATCTCAATGGCTTCTCTGATTATTCTGTTATTAAAGTGTTCAGTTTGGGCGATAGTTCTGGTCTTTTTAAAGTCAATTTCATGTCCTGTGGCTTTAAGGTGTTGGACCAGGGAAGAGGTTGGTTCCTCTTTTTTGACTGAGTTCTTGTATTATCTGTCTGCAACTTTTAAAGCAGCTGAATTTTTTGGGGGGGGGGGATCATGCGGCCTGTAACAACTGCCATGTGATTCTTTAAAGAGTTGCAGACAAAACCTTTATTTGTACCCCTGCAAATTCTGAGGCATTATTTAGGACTCAGATCTAAAACACTGCACAGCTCTACTCGATTATATTAGAAAGATTCCTAACCCCCCCCCCCATTATGAATAAATCTGTTAGCAGATAGCTGGGCCTCTGTTGGTCCTTTCAGTGACCACAGCTTATGTTTTGGAGAAAAGATTTCTCCAAACTTGAACGTTCATGGTTTCATGTCTCAATCAAATTAGAAATGCTGATTGGCTAAACTCTTTGTGTGGTTGGAAGGATAGCTGTGGAAGGATAGCTGTGTAACAGGTGAGCATCACAAAAAACTAAGCGCCAAAGTCCCTTTCCATTGTAATACTTAATGTGTAGCGTGGCTTCTGAGGCAAGACCAGTGAGTGAGTTATATCCCCATTATCCCTTCACCCATTTGTTTAACAGCTTCATATAAGCATCCCTTAGGAGTTTCTATTTGCACACATAACACAATCATGAATTACATTAAAACAGCAGGATGGAGTCAGGTAAATATTTTCTTAGAGCTTATTCCAGCTGGATTGGCCTTCCTGCAACTATGGCTTTCCCCACCAAGATCCTGGGGACTTCTTTCATATTTTTAGTGTGGTTTTATTAATGCAATTTTAATGATGCTACCTGTTAGTGCTTTATTTGATTTTATTTTATTTTATTAGACTTATATGCTGCCCTTCTCCCAAGACTCAGGGCAGCTCACAACAAAAATACAAGTATAACACAAAATCAATTAAAACTACCAATTCACAATGTAAAAACCAGGCAGTCAATTTCACTCATACAACATACAGTCACAATCAAAGGCCCAGGGGCAGAGCACAGCTCACACGCCCCAAACCTGTCTGCATAGATGTGTTTTCAAGAGTTTTCGGAAAGCTAGGAGGGAGGCAGCAGTACGAACCTCTGAGGGAAGCTGGTTCCAGAGGGCTGGGGCAGCAACAGAGGAGGCCCTTGCCCTAGGCCCACCAGATGACATTGTCTAACAGACGGGACCTGTAGGAGGCCAACCCTATGTGCCCTAACCGGTCGCTGGGATTCAGGTTGAACCCAGTTTGGTTTCTGAGCTTTAGAGGGCTTTGCATCTCAAATGTTGTGATCTAATTAATTGCAAGGAATGGCAAAGAAATAAAGAGTTGACAGACAGGAACATCTACTTGCTTATCCCTTGGCTTTGATATGCCTCTTTAAAGAACAGAGCCAGACTGAGACGGAGTAACAACGAGACAAATTGAGTGCCTTCACCTCAAGGCAAGCAAACAGACTGCTCAGATGCAGCTTGGCCTATCTTTGCAGTTGGTGAAGCAAGTGTTGTGTAAAAACAGAACCAAACAGGGCTAATCAGAATAATAGGATATGGAATAAATCCAATCAAATCTCTATTTGATTTGCATTGATCCCTGCTTTGATTGGCCTGCTCACTGCTTTTAATAAGGACTAATTAGTTAATGTTGATAAGTCTTAATTTAGCCTCATCAATGTAATCTTTAGTAAGATTGGAGCTGTGGAAAACAGTTGTGTGAAGACAGTGACTTCCCTTACATGGCTCTTTTGCATGGTAGGAGCGGCACTTTGAAGCAAGGAGTATGTTCACACTTTCAATTCATTAAACTTAATTACATATTTAATAAACATGGAATATTAACCTTCAATATTTAATATTTGCCTGAAAAAGAAACTTGCCTTCCAGAAACTTACAATTTCAGTCTAAAAGAATAATAGAAGATAAAATAATAAATAATAGAAGAAAGAGAGGAAGGGTGAAGAAAAGATGACTATTGGCAAATAGTTTTGGTGTGGTTAATTTCCAGTTTACTTTGCATCAGCACCTACCAGATCAGAGTAGTTACACATGTCATTCAGAGATTGATAGATTTTGTTCCATCAAGTCATGTTTTAATTCCTAGAGAATCAAAGAATTTCCCTTATGATTGAACCTTTTTTTTGAAGATTCCCGATGGAGCACTCTACCTCATGGTACTGCTAGCAAAAATATATTTTGATGTTTATTTATTAAAATCAGCAAACATTAAAAAAATAACTGGTAAAAAGGGACAAAAGGAAGGCCAAAGTAGGAAAGGAGAGACATGAAACCCACTTTTAACAGATTAAAAGAAAAAAGAACCGTTATCTATTTATCTGTTTGTCTGTCTGTCTGTCTGTCATCTTCTTTAAAAAGGAACAGAACTTTTCAGAGCTATGACAAGCAATGTTGTTGGTTATTAACATTAGCAGTCCCAAAAGGAGTAGCCTTTGGTTATTTCAGCTTTAACTTCTTGATGACAATAACAGCAACCATATATAAATAAAAGAAGGACACCGGGTGATCTCTCCCTATATTCTGCACCAGGAAACAGTTTGGGGGATAGATATGATGTATCAACAATTGTTGTTATATTGCTCTCAGTGGATAACATGATTTAGTTCTTTTTGTAGACTGGGTCTTCCCTGGAGCCTTCTATCAAAAGACTCAACATATTCCTACATGTTGTTTGAAGTGATTGCTTCCATGTTTATTCCTGTGGTGGGGGCAGCTGTCAACTTTACCTCAGAAGCAATATAGTACAGTAGATGTAGCTAATGAAGTAGTGGGCTGTGTATATTCAGCTTGTTTTGTAAATTCTACCTTTTATTCTCCAAGTCTTTTATCTGCTGCAGTCAGGACATCTATAACCAATTAACCTCATTAGAATCTGGTGGCAACTTTAAAAACTGAAAATCAACATCATTATGCAAGCCAGTTTCCTATGAAGCATTCTGACATTCATAATACTGAACTTAGGAAAGAGTAATGCATCCAGTATTTGTCAAGACTTTAATAATAATAAAATCATGAAGAGGGTCAGAGACAATTCAGTTCAATTTTCAGCCTTTCTATCTCATTTAGCTTACACAGTTAGCTGCCATAAATATTTGTTGTTCATATAGGTAGCTGATGATTTTGTTGCAGATGTTAATAGGCTTTGTACTTGTATGGAACAATGGATAATTATACTATGAATACTTACTGTAGTCAGATGTCAGAGTTTGCATTCTGATCATCTACATTATAATAAGGAAAATATTTATTTATTTATTAAATTTATTGGCTGCCATCTTACCACAGGGTAACTCTAAAAATCCTTTGGGTGTTTGCAAAAATAAAATATGGTCAATAATGATAGAGGACATATACTTTTCCCTATCCATTCCTGATCTCCCAATAGTAAAGAGGAAGGTTCTTAGCAAAGAAGAATCCATATTTGGCTGAAAGCAGTTACAACCTTCTGTGAAATTAGGCAGACCTTTTCCATCATGGTATCCTTCAAATGCAATGGAATAACAAATGTTGCCCAGGCTGGTTTGGAACTTTTGAGTGCCACAAGTTCTATCAGCCTGGAGGGCACCAAATTCTAGAAGCTGCCACAGACCAGAACTAATATTGAAAATGTATGGAAATTGATTCAGGAAGAATTTTTTAAACTGTAAAAGTTGTCAACTAGTTGAATAGGTTGTCATATAAAGTGGTGTGTTTCCTGTCACTGGAGGTCTCCAAAAGAGGCTGGCTGGTAACCTGTCCAAAAGGTTGCCTGTACCAAGCGTGGGGGGGGGGGTTGGACTAGATATCTCTGAGGTACTTACCAACTCTAGGATTCTATGATTAGTCTATGGTTTTAGCAGGGAGGTTCCTTAAGTTTTCTAAAAATGACTTGGAAGCATGGCTTAATGATTCTAATAGGAATACTGAGCAATGCAATGTGGCAGATTAAAAATCTGATAAATTAAATTTACTCCTCTTAAGAATTTAGTAGTGGGAGTTCCGGTTTCCGGTCGAGCCGTACGGAGCCATCTCTAGGGAGCTCCGCTACGGCGATCGGATATTCGGCGGCTTTTCAGCCGCCCGAAGCATCAGAATCAAGGAGGGAGACCCGCGGAAGGTAGCGGAACCTCAGGCGACCCAGAAAACATCCACTTGAGAGCAGGATCGCCGGAGGAGATGTGAACAGAGGAAGAAAATGGAGAGGCCGGCTGCGGCCGGCCCGAAGACGGCACGAGGGCGGAAACAATAGAGGCGAGGGGAGAAGACCGAGGAACCAGCTAAGAAGGAAACGGGGGCGAGAGAAGACCAGAAAGAAGCAAGACGAGGGAAGAAGAGCCCTGGACTTACCCAGCTGGAGGTCGGAGGAAGCTGCAAAGCCGCCCAGCTGCAACGGAGGAGGGCCAGCAGACGCAGGGAAAGGAAGACGAACAGCGTCCGGAGGAGACAGCAAAAAGCGGTGAGACAGGCGGGGGGTGGAACTGCGCGCTGCGGGACGCCGAACGGAGAGCGAGGCTAGCAGCGGGAGGAAGAGGCCTTCACAGGACCCCCAGAAGACCCCCCCAGGCCCCCAAGAAAAGTAACAGAAGCGGCAAGGAGCCGGATGAACGGAGCAGGAGAGGACAGACCGGGTGGGAGGAGGCTATGAAGCGAAGGGGGAAAGAGGAGAAGGGGGGGAAACATTGCAGAGACACCGTTCCCTTTCCCCCCCAACGGACGGCAGGGAAGAAGAAAGCTGGAAAGCAACCCAGTGAGCCATAAAGGGAAAAGTAGAGGGGAACAGTAAACACAGGCTGACAGAAGGCAGGAGGAAGCGACCTGGGCAAAGAGGCAGAGAAAGAGGGGCAAGAAGGAGCCAGAAAAGAGCAAAGAGAAGAAACAGGCTGGCAGAGGGGAGTGAAGAGGAACCCAAGGCAAAGGTACTGAACTGGCTCCCTGAACATAGAGCTGCCAGAATACAGGCTCCTAGCCCTACACTGCCCAAACCCTGAAGGCACCCCCTCCCCTTTTGGAAGGACCAGATTTCTGGAGCATCACCAGACCACAACCTAGTGTTGTACTGCATCTTGAGAAAAAGGCCATCCTCAAAAACCCCAAGCCATAGATCCTCCCATCTTTGTATCACCCCTGCCAGTACAGAAAAGCTTAATTGAAAACAAGCTACACCCCCTAGTGGACTACCACTTTACTGTTAAAATACTAACTGTGAGACATGAACACTTCCTAACTTGTAACAGAAGAATTTGATCCAACCCATCCTAGCAGCTTGACGATCTTGCACAGGAACAATTCCCCCACAATTCTTTGCATCAAGGGGTGGCTTTAAGGGTGGACAGGCCAACAGGAGGAGAAGCCCAAAATGGGAGCCAAACGGATGAAACAGACAAAACTGCCAAACCCGAAGGGAGCTGCACCCTCTCCGATCCAGCTCTCCAATCTGCCAGGGAACACCCCACCCAACCACACACACCCCCACCCAACTGCATGCCCTCAGACCCAAACGCCAACCCATGACTCCACAACAGCACGCTTGATCCAAGAACTAAAAGAGACGATTGAGACACTAAATGAGACGATAGCGACGATGGTGGTAAGGATGGATGGCATGGATAGAAAATTGGCAGAAATGGGCGCGAAGACGGAGAAAGGACGCATAGACACAGAACGGAAGACGGAGGAAAGATACAAAGACATGAAGAGGATGCTGGCGGACCAAGGTAGAGACCTGGAGAGAAAGTGGGAAGAACAGCGCAAAGCGACGGCCACCGACTTGGAACAAATGAAGAAGGCATTGCAAACATATTACAAAAACCTCCAAGAAATAAGGGAGAATACGGAAAAGATGATGAGGGAAGTGGAAAACCGCGTAGAGGGACAGATTGCAGAGGTGAAAAGAGAGGTTCAAGACCAGTCCACCATGATACAATTCTGGCAAATGGCATTTGCAATCAGGTTCAGAGGGTGGAAAGAGACAACATACGAAACCCAGGGAAAACTGCGCAGGACTTTTGTAGAGGCCCTGGCAACATTCCTGGGCATGAGCGCCAATGAGATTGAGTGGCATGTCGAAAAAATCTACAGAGTGGGCGCCTGGAGGGAAGTGAACAAGCACCAATCAAGGGATGTGGTCATCCACTTCACAACACAGAGGTTCCGGAACCACATCTCCGCCACTTCCTATAACAAGGCATTCTACATAGAGGAGCAGGAGGTGAAGGTTCTGAAAGAGATCCCCCAGGCGATGCTGAGAGACAGAAAGGACTACAAATTCCTGATCACAGAACTGAGATCGCGTGCACTGCAATACCGGTGGGAAACCCCATCAGGAGTGTCACTTTCCTATAAAAACAAGAGACATTACTTGACCTCGGTCCAGAAAGCCAAAGACTTCCTAGAAAAGGAACTGAAGTCGGGAGGCCCTCAACCCACCGCGAGAGAAGATACAGATAGACCACTGGAAAGCGGGAGGGATCGAGGCCAACGAGCAAGCCGCGCAGAAGCACAGATCGGGGCAGTGGCAGAGGAAATGGATGGACTACCTTGAGGGGCGAGGGCGCAGAGAGCAGAGAGCAACAAAAACAAGGAGGCAGGACAGTCTACAGAGGACAGGCTACCAGGCTTCACTACCAAACACACAGACCAGCAAGGCAAGACCTCACAAACCAATATGAGCAACAATCCGGATATCGTGGGAACGAGACCAAAGAAGACAACAGGAGAAATAACAGAAATGGTCTCACAAGAGTATCCTGCAACAGATGATGGCAACTAATTATTTGACTTGGAATGTGAACGGACTGAACTCCCCCCAGAAAAGAAGAAAAATTCTCCACTACCTGAACCAAGTTAAAAGCGATATAATCTGCCTACAAGAAACACACATCAGAGCAGCAGACCAGAAATATCTGATCAACTACAAACTAGGCGCGCACTTTGTGGCAGCGGCGCCAAGAAAAAAGAATGGGATTGTTATATACGTAAAGAAACATGTAATGGCTAAGCTAATAGAGTCCGACCCCCAAGGTAGATACCTGGCAATTGAAATAACACAAGAAGACAAGAAGATTCTAGTAATGGGCGTATATGCACCACATCAGCAACAAGGCAAATTCTACAAAAAGCTACACAAGAAAATAACACAACTTAACTACAGATCTTACATCATCATGGGCGACTGGAACGGGGTCATAGAGACTGCTCTAGACAAAAAAAGAACTGCACCGAACCCGCAAAAACACTCCAAGTTGCCTAAATCCTTCTTCGACATGAAGGAGGACCTCGAACTGACAGACGTATGGAGGAAAAGACACGGCAAAGAACAAGAATTCACCTTCTTCTCTGGCAGACATCAATTCTTCTCCAGAATCGACTTTATATTAACTTCTAGTGACTTGCTAACTTGTCTAAACGCGGTGAAAATCCTACCCAAGACACTGACAGACCACAACCCTGTGAGGATGGAATTAAGACATGGCCCGAAACAGAGGAGGTCCTGGAGAATCAATGAAAGCTTGTTTAGACACGAAGACAATGTGGCGGAATGTAAAAAAGCTATGAAGGAATTCTTCGACACAAATATGAACAACGAAACACCGATAGAAATGATCTGGGAAGGCAGCAAGGTGTACATGCGCGGGATCCTCATAGCCATGAATAGCAGGCACCGTCGCAAACAAGAACAAAAAAGAAAAGAGTTAGAAAATGAGATAAGTAAAAGGGAGCGGCTACTAATAAAAAGGCCAGAGGACAAAGTCACCAAAGAAGGACTCAAGATCTTAAGAAAGCAATTTGACATGTTGATGGCTGACCAAGTTGCAAGGAATATACAATATGCAAAACATAAGACATTCTGCAAGGCCAGCAAACCGGGCCGCTGGCTAGCCTACATTATAAGAAAGAAACAGAAATCCCACATAATTGAAAAGATAGAATACAAAGGCAAGGAAGAATTCCGACAAAAAAACATCAAGAAAGCCTTCACGGAGTTCTACTCGAAACTATATGCCGAGGATAAGATACAAGACAAAGAGATAGATGAGTTCCTACAAAACGAAAAGATACAGGCGATTACCGACACACAAAGAGAAGCCCTGAATGCCTTAATCACAAAAGAGGAAATACACTCAGCGATCACACAACTGAAAGCAGGAAAATCGCCCGGGACGGATGGGATAACAGCGACCTACTACAAACACCTCCAAGAGGAGATGCTAGAACCCCTCAGAAAACTATTTGCCAACATTCAAGAAGGAGGCCAGGTCCCACCATCCTGGAAAACAGCCTACATCTCATTAATCCCAAAGGAGGGGAAAGACAACACACAGCCCGCAAACTACAGGCCCATCTCACTACTAAACACAGACTACAAAATCTTCACAAAAATTTTGGCCAATAGACTAATGACTGTACTACAAAAAACAATACACCCGGACCAAAGGGGATTTATACAAGGACGCCAGATGAAAACCAACGTCAGACAGCTGCTGAACATAATAGAATACCTGCAAAAGCACAACCAGATACCCGCCGCTCTTATGTTTGTGGATGCAGAAAAAGCTTTCGACAGACTGCACTGGCCGTTCCTGACGAACTTGGTCCGGAAGATGAAAATGGGAGTACAGTTTCTCAACTCCATAACGGCAATTTACCAGAAACAAACAGGTCAGATCATTGTCAATGGAGACTTAACGGACTCATTTAATATAGAGAGAGGCACGAGACAGGGCTGCCCGCTGTCCCCCCTGCTATTTGTCCTAACACTGGAAATTTTACTGAACAGAATAAGAGCGGCAGAGGATGTACAGGGCATACAGATTAAACAGCAAGACTACAAACTATGTGCCTTTGCGGATGACCTGCTGGTGACAATGTCGCAACCAGCACAGTCAGCAAGGAAATTGATGGAGATAATGGAGGACTATGGTAGGGTGTCAGGCTTCAAAGTAAATATACCAAAAACAAAGATGCTAGTCAAAAACCTAGACAACAAAGCAAGACGGAACTTGGAAAGAATAACGGGTTGTGAAATAGTCAGGAAAGTCAAATACTTAGGAGTGGAGATAGAATCAACAAATGCGAAATTATACAAGAATAATTACGAGGTCCTGTGGAATAAGATACAAGCAGACCTGGAAAGGTGGAAATCACTACGTCTGTCCCTGCTCGGCAGGATAGTGACAGTAAAGATGAATGTACTACCCAGATTTTTATTTCTCTTTCAAAGGCTACCCATACTCAAGAAGGATGCGGGCTTGGACAACTGGCAGAAGGGCATCAACAGATTTATTTGGGACGACAAGAGACCGAGGGTGAAACTAAAAATCATCCAAGACGCAAGGAAGAGAGGGGGACTCAAAATGCCTAATTTAAAGCTATACTACTATGCAGCAACGTTGGTGGCGGTTAGTGACTGGATCAACATGACACATGATAGAATTCTGAATGTTGAGGGGCATGGTCTACTATTCGGCTGGCACGCATACTTAATATATGACAAAAAGGCAGATAGGAACTTCAAGGAGAACCCACTACGAATCCCATTGTTATGGGTCTGGAAGAAATATAAGCACCTCCTACACGACAAGATTCCCATCTGGACGATCCCTGGACACGCAACAGGGGATATGAACACAGCCCAAGGGCAAGAAGTGGTGCCCTACAGTGAACTTATACTGGGAGAAGAAAACGGGTTCCTCTTGAAACCTCAAGCAACGCTAGCAAACAGAGGAATAGGAAGTACCTGGCTATCATATATACAACTACAATCAAGGTGGCGTAAAGACAAGAAGAAGGGCTTCTCCCAGACCGACGAGAATCTAATTAAACAGATTAGAGAATAGGGGATTATGCACATCAAACGAGTGTACAGCATTCTGATAGAAATGGACTCTGAAACCGAGCTAGTCAAGAACTGTATGATAAAGTGGGCACAAGACTTCGGACACCCTATCGCCATGGACACGTGGGAGAAAATCTGGGTGAGGAATGTAGAATTCACAAAATTGCAACACTTAAGGGAAAACTTCTACAAGATGTTCTATAGATGGCACCTAGACCCGAAAAAAATATCACTCATCTACCCGGACTCCCAGCCCAAATGCTGGAGGTGCGGGGAAGGGGAGGCTACTTACTTTCACATATGGTGGACATGCAGAAAAATCAAAGCATTCTGGAGGAAGATATGGTGGACACTCCAAACTATTTTCAAAAAGTGTATAGAATTTCTACCTCAGGCTTTTCTGTTAGGGATCACAAAGGACTTCACTACCTCAGAGACAAATTTATTTTTGAACTTAATTACAGCAGCAAGATTGTTGGTGGGACAATACTGGAAGAATCTGGAAATACCGCCTATTGAAGAATGGACTGTGAAAGTAACAAATTTGGCAGAAATGGCGAAAATATCAGCATACTTGAAAAATCGCTCCAATGAACAATTTTTGACGGACTGGAAACAGTGGATAGACTATATCCAAGAGAGACACCAATCAAACAGAATGCAGCTGGCGTTTAGCTGAGGCTCGATGGGAGGAGGGAAGAAGGGTTAACAAATCAAATGTTTACAAAAACTAACACCCAATGTTGAATGTATATGTTCTATAACTAATGCCTCTTAACATAAACTTATGACTAATGTTGTTTGCTTTAATACTGTTAAAGCGGACTGAATCTCTACCTCAGGATATGAAACTTTTACCTCAGGATCTCCGGTTAGGGACTATAAAAGATTGCACTAGTAATGGGATGAAGTCAATTCAGAAGCGCAAATGAACAATATGCAATAGACTAGATACAGCAGATAGACCATATATAAGAGAAACACCAACCAAACAAAAGGTACTCGGAGTATACTTGAAGAGGGAAGGGCGGAGGGAAGAACGTTTACTAAAACAGATGTTTACAAAGATTAATACCTAATGTTGTATGCTATGTTCTAGGATGATTGTTTAGCAATAGGATCTTTGGTTTAATGTTGATCACATTAATTTGGAACCAGATAAGAGAAACACCAATCAAACAAAGTGTAACAGGAGTATAGTTGAGGCTAGACGCGAGGGGTGGAAAAAGGTTTACTAATTCAGACGTTTTCAATGACTAATACTTAGTATTGTATATCAGGTGCCATGATGATTGCTGCACAATATGTTTTTATGTTCAATGTTGATTGTTTTAATAAAAGAATTTTATATATTAAAAAAAAAAAGAATTTAGTAGTATTTTTGACCAACATCCCTTCAAATAAGCTTAATTTCCATGAGAATGATCTAGTCTCAAACCATTACCTTGCCCTATAAGTATCTTACATCTTCAGTCTTCCTTCTAGGTTGCTAGCACTTCCACTTTGTTGTTGTTATTGTTACTACTAAGGTTTATTTTTTTCCTTGTATAAAAGTGTTCTAGCAAACTCTAGAGATTTTTTTTCTCTAAGCACATATTTTGTTTTGATAAACTACAATGTTTTGTCTGTAGAAAAGTATTAACCGCTTACATATATATTCTCAAAAACCACGCATGAATATTAAAAGGGATTTATACTTACAATGGCTTCGGGCAGTTGAGTCATCCATTATATTCTGTCATATCACACTGTGGTAATGTGAAAACCTGAGAGTCCCTCCAGTAATCTTGATTAGCAATATGAGGGCCTCCCCCCCCTTTCCTTTTTTTGCTGTAAACACATTTACTTTCTCCACATGCCGTGTTCACATTAAAAATTATGTGATTCTTAATCCATTGCTTTGTTTTAATTACAATAATAATAATAATAATACTTCCCCCCCTTTTCTCTGTCTCACTTTAGAAAATAATTGCCAACAAGTGCTTTTCCTGCTGGTAAAAGGTGCTAAATTATATTTCATCAATCAATTAATTAATTTCAATGTATAATATGTGCCTTTCTTAAACTCATGCACAGCTCAGTCCTATATGAATTCATATAAAACTTTCATCCTTAATCCATTTCTACAATTAACACATTCCTAGGCAATCAAAGCAGAACAGATGTACCCAAGACAAGAAAAATGTAGCCCAAACAGGAGGACTGCTTCAGTTTTTTTCCTGGAGAAAAGAATTAATATCCTATGTGGACACCTCTGTTAATTTTTTTCTGGACAAAGTGAAGTATGGTTACAGGTAGCAGGTATCATTCTAATGCATTTAGATTTTATTTTTTATTTTGGGTGCCTTCAAGTTAATGTTGACTCCTGGTGATTGCCTGGACAAGTCCCTGTAATTTTTTTGGTAAGATTTGGGAAGTGAGTGATTTCTTCTTATTTTCTTCCTAGGGCTAAGAAAGAGTACCTGGCCCAAGGTCATCTGGCTTTGTCCCTAAGATGGGACTAGAAGTCATGGTCTCTGGATAGCTAGCCTGATGATTTAACTACTTTAATTACTAAATAAAACTGGCTAGATTTAGCTAGTAAATATAGAACCTTGGCAAGTGATAGCATCAGGCTGACTTTGGTCTCAGAAACCAAACTGGGTTCAACCTGACTAGTATTTGGATAGGAGACCAGAAGGAAATCCCAGGACTGTAGCCTGGAGAGCAAAGTCAAAAACATCCCAGAAGAAGACAATGTTCAACCATTGACATTCTGTTGCCAAAAAAATTTACATATATAGTAGATTCTATAGGTACAACCTGAAGTTGATACTGACTAGAGTAGGTTTTTTTAAAAAATGTCTTTTACATTACCACAAACAAGTGAAATACTCATGTCAGGTTGTGCGCTGCAGATACCCTAGTTACTGTATAAGGTAGCCAAGGAGACTGGGTAAAACCAGTTCAATGGCCAGTCATATTCCTTCCTTTCCAAATTCCACTAATTCATGGGGCCTTTTCAAAATTAGAGCAAGGGCAGCCTAGAAGGCTGTGGGGACAGCATTCTGCAAAATTATCACCAGAAACGGAGCTCAAAATCAGCACCACTTTAAGCAAAAAATCAAAAGCACCCTGAGAATGAGCCAAAAGAACAGAAGCTTCTTTCCAGGGTCAGGTGGGCATTTGATAGATAGATCTATGTCATTCATTCTCTACATGGCTATTTCTGTATGGCTTTAGTGTAATTCAGAAGGAGCAAAATGGGAGCCACGGGAAGGATCCTGAAATTGACAATGAGAAATCCGCAGCCGGAATCCCTACCCCAATTTCTCCGACACTCCTTTAATCATTCTTGCAAAAACAGTGACCAAATGTACCTAATCAGAAAAACTCTGACTTTCCTTTTCTTTCATGAAGTCCCTCTCCATCTCTAGTACACACCAGCAATATTATTCAAATATTCCAGAGGTGGGATGGCATTCTTGTTTGGTTATTGATTTTTCTATCATTTATCCTGAAGAATGGGGAACTATTTTGATAGATGGGAAGAAAGTGCTAATTTAGTTTCCTTTCTCAAGTTGATGCTGTCTGGGAAAATCAACTCTTCATATTTTCAGGAAAGGCTCCTTTACTCTGTTTAATTTGTTAAATACTACCGGTCCATTTAGCATGTTGCATGTTCTTCTCAGAAAACTTCATAGTCACTTTCAATTAGTCTTATATTTTCCACCTTGGATTTTCCTAAATGGTTGTTACCAGTAGTGTAGCTTGCAGAAGTCTGGAATATAGTTACTGTCACATTCAGCTTAACTCTTTAGAAAAATTGATTATTTCCCATTATTGTTTTAATATGCACATTTATTTATCAGTTTAAAAAAAACACTCATCTCCCTCACAGAGGGACTATGTGATATTTCTTTAATATGCATAAAACTAATACAATACAATATAAAAGTGAAAGTAGATTTACTCATAGCCAAGAAGACCTTGGGGAAGGGAATGGGGAGAGGCTTGTTTTAAAATAATTGAAGAATTGGGGCAGAACAGCCTTAGTCATGATCTGTGCCCCGGTCTCATCCCTGGTTTATTATATGTGCCTGTTTGTTTTGGGCTGGCCCATCATCCTCTTGGATTAGAGGTGATGCCTGATTAACAAGAAGCTCTTCAGGCCATGGCAGAGACAATCAGCTCAGCAGTCACTCTCGGCTGGAGAAGTCTGATTTGCAACAGTCTGCTCTTTACACTGAGTGCACTGCTCAGGAATATAAATACTGTTAATCCCTCACATTAATATCAGCTTTGATCGTCCTTCCCCATTATCATCTCCTTGCTGTTAATGAAACAGAGAGCCATAGGGGACAGGAGAGAAGGAACTGGCCTAATCAGTATGTGCTGGTTGGAAATATTGGAACTAAATTGACAGGCTTGGGGGATTAAGGAGGTGAAGAAACCTGAAAGAGATGATATGGAATCAGCAGTGCCTAATTTTGTTGCTCTTGAAGTCAAGTTCATTTGGGCCTAAGATAGCTTTTTATAAAAGAAAAAGATTGGTTCCAGGCATAATAATAGTACACAATAAAAGAAAGATCATAGTTCAGTGATGGAGGACATTGTGGCCTGGAGAATGCTGTGGTTCTGTCTGGGATCCTAAAAAGAGGTCAGCCATTGTAGATGATGCTATATTAACTGGCCAAGGGTTGACTGACTGCTTTGTTTTGCATCCAGCTCTGAAAATTTACATTGGAGGACTTTGATTCATAAATTATGTTATCATGCTGTTGTTGTTTTCATCACAACAAACACATTCTCTTGGTTTTTATTCTTTATTTAATCCTTGTTAATTTTAATCATTTTGTATTAGCATTTTATAAGTCATCCATTCAGAGTCACTGCAATAGTGAGATTTGGGGGGGGGGGATATAAATTTAATAAATAAAATAAAAATACAATGCATCTATACAATTTGGCTATAAGAATAGCCATCTTCTTCAAATTGAAAAAAGAAAGTCCAGTTCCTTCATGAAAAAACACCTTTGGGACAGCCATCTGTTTGTTTTCCCTACTTCTTATTGAGATAAGCAGCCAAAACTTGTTCTACTCAAAGAAGAGCTGTTGTGAGTTCTAGATCTTGAAAGGCCACTGCAAATGTGTACTGTAAACTATGGATGGATGGATGGATGAATAAATAATGAAAGTGGCTTCAAAGAGTGATGAGATTTTCACACTACTCCATTTTAGACAGACCAAATAGCTTTGATTGCTGTTTCCTGGAAGGGTTTGAAATTAATCTTGGGAATTCAGTAAGACCATGTGAATGTTTGACATCTCCTTGATGTGCTTTTATTTGGACAATTGTTCTTGGTTTTCACATGAAGGTGGACAGTTTCACTTGAAAATCCATGCTTTTTCTTCATATTCCTGGAAGAAATGGAGAAAACAATTCCACCTCATCTCTTTCAGGTTTCTCCATCATCTTCTGAACATGATCAGTAAATGGAAAAAGCTCTGACAAGATAGTAGTAAAATGATGTCTTTCCTGTTGTTGGCCTGTTATTTTTATCTTCCAAAGGATCAAGCATCCATGCCAAACTTCCCCAATCTTATGCCCTCCAGAGGTGTTGAGACTACAATTCTCAGAATTCATAGGCAGCTAGTGAACGGGATTTATGCTTTTCTCTGGGTACTGCACATGGCTACTTACAAAACTGCTCAAAAAAAGTTTTTTTCTTCATCATTATAACAAGAAAAGTTTGCAAAAGCTAGGTGTTTCTTGAATAAGCAGCTGGCTATATCCCCTCAGAAATGAAACCGGGAAGAAAGGCTGATTCTAAAAGATAAGACTTAATGGTCAGATGGCTAATTTACACCAAAGAAAATGGCTTTACTTTATTATATGAAATGAAAAGAAACTGCTTTCAGGAATTGTCTGTATTCATGGTTGTAAATTGTTTTACTACCACCGTTCCTTCCTTACTGTAAGCTTTTCCTTAGCTTAAAAGAAGGAAAGTTAAATCTCTATTTTATGAACTGCAGCTTGAGATTGTAAAATAAATGGTGTAAACAATAAGAGAGCAATACTTCTGGGAAACATGAATATCCCTAACCATATCTCTGTAATAGAATCAAGTACAAATGTCTCTCACACTAATACTCATCACCTTATAATACTGAGAAATTGCTGTAATGTGCACACCAGTCACAGAAAATGGCATCCCAAAACTCTGCTCTTGAAAAGATGGCTTTTCATTTATTGTTGCTTCATCTACACCTTCTTCTAAAAGAAACAGATTTGTTTCCAAATAATTTGTTATCATGGGCTGAGTTTCATTTGCACTTCTAGGAGGGAATGGAACACAATTTTGGATATGGCTGGTAGGCCTTTTGCTCCAGAGTAGCTTGTCAAAGAAAAGGAGAGGAAACCAGCTAGGCTTGAACCTCCAGTCCTTTGATTCTCTGTTTTTGGAAAGCTGAATGGCAGCTTTTAGCAGAATAAAAAATGGAGCCAAGTGACTTTACATTCAAGTGGAGTTCAGTGATATCCAATAGGCAATTAGCCTCATCAGACTGGATTCCCTAATATTTGCAAACCCATCTAGATTCAGAAATGAGAAAAATACTGGAACTTTCCCCCCAATATAATGACTGGAATTTATTTAATTATTAACAGCTTCTCATCAAAACTCAAAGAGATTTACAATAGCCATAAAACTGAAAACAATCCTTAAAAAAGAGCACATATGAGGGCTGTTAATGGCTTGGGGAAAGTGTATATGTGCATGTATGTGTGTTTGTGTGAATGTATACATATACAGATAGATACATATACAGATAGAGGATAGATAGATAGATTAGATAGATTAGATAGATAGATAGATAGATAGATAGATAGATAGATAGATAGATAGATAGATAGATAGATAGATAGATAGATAGATACCTAAGAATCAGTAGAATTGTTTGGATGGTTTTTCAAGCCTGTAATGCTAAATATTATACAACCATTGGTAAAACTGACACCATCAGGCAGTTATGAACATTAGAATTAACATTAACAATTAACAAATCATATGAAATAACAGTGCTTGTATTCAACCCTCATTTAAATGTAAAAAATACACTTTGGTGAAATAGTGTCTTGATTACTAACATAGAGCTGGAAGGATATAGAGAGGCAAGGAATCCAACCTCTTTGTTCACTGCAGAAATACATATTCAGCATACAGGATATGAGAAATTTCTATTCAGCCTCTACCTACAGTCTTCAAGTGAAACTTTTCTCTAGTTACTATTGAAATGCTCTGTTAGAAAGTTTTCTTTAACTTTCAAGTTGGAATCTGCCTGCCTATAACAAATCCAGGACCTGCATTCTGGGATGACACAGAACAGGTTAGGGGTTTTTCCGATGCAACATTTGTGGTGAAAGTGTGTCCGTGGGGTCCCGGCAACCATGATTAATGACAGAGACTGGAGCTTGTCTCGAGGTGGAAGCCCTGACAGAAGCCAGGCCTCTACTTTTATTGCACATCAAAGGTTTCTTCCCCCAAATTGTCATCCCACTGATTTACAGTCAATCATTGTACATAGATAGTTAAACAATACACTTGAAAGCTCTGACGTTTTCCTCAGGAAACGAAACTCATTCCCTGCATTTTCCACCCCCCTAGTACAGCTATCAGCTGACAGCCTGTTAAGGGGGGGGAAGGGAAGCCCAGACAGAGAAAGGATTTCTTAAAGGAGAAATAGACATTTATCGCAACATCTCATCCTTTTTTGTTTTTGTTTAGAAGCAAGGGCTTTCAGTCCATGTATTCGATTTCATCCAACTGAGGTGGCTGTTTATCCATTGGCATCTGCTCGAATCCTTGTTGACTAATGTTCACTTGTTGAGACAATTTGTTCTTTGGTATAAAAGATTTCATCATAGCAAAAATACCAGGCAAACATTGTATATAAAAGCATCCACAATGGAATAATATAACAATACAAAATAATACTACTTATCAAATTTCTTAACCATTGAAAATTTTGGTAACCAAAACCAGAATGTATCCCAAATATCCCCAATGCTTATGATCTCCGGATATTGGTAGAGGGATTTGTCCTTGTTCTTCATTAAGCATTTCAACGGCCATCACTGTCATTGGCTGCAGTCCAATTCCATGCACCATTCAAATAGCTACAAACCCAATACACTTGCATTGTACTCTCCATCCTCACATTTTACATACTTTTTGTTATTACTTTCAACACAATTATCAGGCATATTAAAGGTGATATTACAAGAGAGAGATATACTTAAAAGAATAATTCCCTTAGAAAAATTAAAACACACTAATGCAAAATCTACATAATAAAACCTAAGTGGCAGCGTATAATGTCCTGCCTCATTAATATGTACAAAACTTTCGCTGGCTCCAGTGTTGTTCAAAGGAAGTCCAACTAAAGAAAGTCCTTGACTGGCATCCGATGGTGACATCATACACATCCAGCAGTCAGTATGGTTTGTTAAGGCACTAACTTTTATTGTCCTTCCAAAATTATTGTCCGTCCACTTTGGGCTCACCAGAGTCTTTGCAATCTTTTTGCTGTACACTGTAAGGGCGAATATTGCGGCCAGGAACCCATATCGTATTGCCTTCATGTTGCACCGCAGCATATCCACGACCCCAGGTAATAAGTTCAGCTGGTCCTTTCCACTGGGGGTTTGGTAGTTTACGATACCAAACTAGCACTCGAACTGTGGTTGCTGCGTCTGGAAGGGGAGAAAAATGCCTGCTGGCAGCTGTATTAGGTGGCGTGCCAGTAAGGTTCAGAAAATTGAGAGTATATAAAGCCAAATTAAGATGACTTTGCACTCCAGGTAGTCCGGGGGTATTTTCCCCATTTTTTGTTTTTAATTTGTCAAGAATGTGCTTAAGAGTAGAATTGGCCCGTTCCACTACTGCTTGCCCCTGTGAATTGTAAGGAATGCCGAATTTATGAATAATGTCCCACCGATTGCAGAACTGAGCAAAAGCATGACTACAATATGCAGGTCCATTATCAGTTTTTAATTCTTTAGGAGTACCCAGAGTGCTAAAAGTTCGAATACAATGATTGATGACATGTTTAGTTGCCTCTCCACGCTGTGGAGTAGCAAAGATGAACCCAGAATATGTATCAATAGTCACATGTATATATTTCCATGGACTAAAAGGTGCATATTGGGTAACGTCCATCTGCCAAATTTGACATGCCGCAAGTCCACGGGGATTCACACCCATTGGAATAGACAGTCCTTGTTGTGAACAGTTGGGGCACTGTTGAATGATAGCTGCTGCCTCCCCGGGGTTTATGCCAAATTGTTTAGCCAAAGCCTTGGCGTTTTGATGAAAATAGCCATGACTATCCCAGGGAGTGGGTTGTTGCATAGTCATAACTTGGGTTGCCAAATCCGCCTGGGAATTCCCTTCACTGAGAATTCCTGGAAAATTTTGATGACTACGGATATGTGCAATAAAATAATGACAATATCTTGTCTCAATAAATTTTTGCAATGTCAAAAATAGTGTCAACAAAGTCTCATCCAAACTAGGAGAGATATAAGAAAAAGGTAAATTTTTTATGGCCAAAAATCATGGATCTGCTGGAAAATGACAAGAAAATAATTGTAAAACCGAATTATTTTGAAGCAAAGTTTCCCACAATTTTAAGGAAAATGGGATAAAAATAACTGCAAATTCAATTCCAGCAATCTGGCACCATCGTGTGGCCACGATGTGTAATTTCAGCCAAAGTCATAGCTGGAGTGAAAACAATTTTCTGTAGGCTCATTAGATTGAGTAATTGCCACTGTGGGTGGTCGATCAAAAATCACATTCAAATGCACAGGGTGATTGTCAACACACCGATCAGTCCACTGGGTGTTGAGGGCTGTTTGGACTTTCTCAACGACCAATAGCTGGTCGGAGGTCAATGTCACAACGTCTGTGGGATTTTTGAGGCCTTTAATGCCATAAACAAAGAAGAAAGGGTAGAGGTAGAAAGACCTATATATGGCCTTAACCAATTAATATTTCCTAAATATTGTTGTAGTTGAACCAATGTAGGTGCAGGTGTCTTTTGACCAGTGCCAATTAAGGGTTGCAGAACTCTTTTGCAATCTGTATTAGCATTTTCAACAGCCAATTTCATCAAAATCTCTTGGGCAGCCAATTCATTATCAATTTGCTTATCAATACTATCTTTTAGTCTATTTATAAATTCATCATAGGGTTCAGTAGTTCCCTGTTTAATTTGAGTAAAACTTTTGCCAAACTTTCCACTCTCATCTACTACCTTTAAAGCAGCAAAAACAGCATGTAAAATTACACCATGTATAGCTGCATCTGGAATAGCATCTCACTGTTGTTCAACAGCAGTGAACTGTCCAGAGCCATAAATTTGGTCTGGCACTAATTGAGCAATGCCTCTCTGAATAAGATTACTGGTTTTTGCTAGAGTTGGAGCGGTGGCATTTAAAATAGGAGCACACGACCCAACATTGCTAGGAGAAACCCTGCTGTGATTTTTAATTGTTACTGGAGTTTCACTGGCAGGGGGAAGAAGTTGAACTTCATTATACTATGATGGTTGCAGTAATGTTTTTAATAATAGTTGTTCCTGTGTCTTCAAAGCTTCTAACACTGCTCTCCAAGATATTAAAATGGAAGCAGGGCCCCTAGAATTTGTATGTAAAAACTCCCCCACTTTCCTCCAGGTTTCAACTTTAAGGCAGCCTGATTCAGGATAGAAAGGAATGTGTTTCCAAATAAATTCAAGGAGAGATCTTAAATCTCCTTCTGTCAGCTTTTTCACCGTAAAATAAACATAATTCTTCCTGGTTATCTCTCTGAGCTCCTTCAAATGTATTTTCTGCACCTTTGAGAGATCCCCCCATACTTACGAGGGACCAGTCCTCGTCCAGCAATGAACTGATGAAGCGCGCTTGGCCACGTCCGGGCGGTAAGTATGAGGGTCCAGGGATGTATAACCTCTTAGGGTTATCATGTCAGGGTCACCACTTGTGGCGAAAGTGTGTCCGTGGCGTCCCAGCAACCATGATTAATGACAGAGACTGGAGCTTGTCTCGAGGTGGAAGCCCCGACAGAAGCCAGGCCTCTACTTTTATTGCACATCAAAGGTTTCTTCCCCCAAATTGTCATCCCACTGATTTACAGCCAATCATTGTACATAGATAGTTAAACAATACACTTGAAAGCTCTGACGTTTTCCTCAGGAAATGAAACTCATTCCCTGCATTCTCCACCCCCCTAGTACAGCTATAAGCTGACAGCCTGTAAGGGGGGGGAAGGGAAGCCCAGACAGAGAAAGGATTTCTTAAAGGAGAAATAGACATTTATCGCAACAACATTGTTTCAGGAACTCGAAGACTGATGCTATCAGTGGTGGGCTGGAGCTGGTTTGTTCTGACTTGTAAAAGGTGATTGTTAAATTTTCTGGAATTTTGGCTGCGAGCAGAACTGAGTCATGATGCCTAGAACTTTGCTAGTGGAACAGCATGACGAGGGAATGGTGGTGGTGGAGCCAGTTGCAATGCATTTACTTGCATGCCAGTGTTTATCATATATCCTGTCAGTTAACTTTTAAGAAAAACAATGAGAGAATACTATAGAGGAGAATATTTGTAGCTCAGGGCTGAAATGAAGGATTCTTGATGCTCTCTGAGGTTGCAGATATTAAATAATTACCCAAACTAGATAACATTAAGGTTAGTAGGAAGAGGGATTTGCTCTCATTTTATATTTTACTGGCTTACCACTAGAGGATGAGAGAATACCCCAGACACTGAACTGAACATTCATGATTTAAAAATTTCTACTGGAAGGGACAAAAGCCAAGGATTAAATATAAAATCTTCCAAGATTCAAAGGAATAAGAAGGATAGAGATCGCCTGATCTGAAACTGTACTTTGCAGACAAGTTGTTTGATTTGGATAAAAGAGCGGGTGCTGCTCGGAACCTTTGTAGGGGCCCTGGCAACATTTCTGGGTAAGAAAACCGAAGAGATTGCGTGGCAATTCGATAGAATCTACAGAGTTGGCTCATGGAGGTCAGCAAACAAGAGAAGTGGTCATCTATTTCGCAACCCAGGGGCTCCGGAACCTCATCTCCATCACTTCCTACAAAAAGAAATTTTACATAGAGGAACAGGAGGTGAAGGTACTGAAAGAGATCCCCCCGGCGATGCTGAGAGACAGAAAAGACTACAAATTCCTGACCGACGAACTGAGACCACGCGCTCTGCAATATCGATGGGAAACCCCAACAGGGATGTCACTTCTCTATAGAAACAAAAGATACTACTTGAACTCGGTCCAGAAAGCCAAAGACTTCCTTGAAAAAGAACTGAAGTCGGATGGCCCTCAATACACTACGAGGGAAGACGCAGACGGACCACTGGAAAGCAGGAGGGATCGAGATCAACGAGCAAACCATGCAGAAGCACAGGCCAGCGCAGTAGCAGAAGAAAGGAATGGACCACATCGAGATAAGATGACACGGAGAACAGAGGGCAACAAAAACAAGGAGGCAGAGCAGTCCACGGAGGGCAGGCTACTAGGATCCACTACCAAACGCACACACCAGCAAGACAAGACCCCACAACTCAATGCGAGCACCAGCCCGGATATCATGGGAACGAGACCAAAGAAGAAGGCAGGAGAAAGAACAGAAGTGGTCTTGCAAGAGTATCCTGAAACTGATAATGACAACTAAATATTTGACTTGGAATTTTAACGGACTAAACTCCCCCCAGAAAAGAAGAAAAATACTCCACTACCTGAACCAAGGTAAAAGCGATATAATCTGCCTACAAGAAACACATATCAGAGCGGCAGACCAGAAATACCTGATCAACTACAAACTAGGTGCGCACTTTGTGGCAGCGACACCAAGAAAAAAGAATGGGATTGTTATATATGTAAAGAAACATGTAATAGCTAAGCTAATAGAGTCAGACCCCCAAGGTAGATACCTGGCAATTGAAATAACACAAGAAGACAAGAAGATTCTGGTGATGGGCATATATGCACCGAATCAGCAACAAGGCAAATTCTACAAAAGGATACACAAGAAATTAACACAACTCAACTACAGATCTTGCATTATACTGGGCGACTGGAACGGGGTCATAGAGACTGCCCTGGACAAAAAAAGAACTGCACCTAACCCGCAAAAGCACTCCAAGTTGCCTAAATCCTTCTTTGACATGAAGGAGGACCTCGAACTGACAGACGTATGGAGGGAAAGGCACGGCAAAGAACAAGAATTCACTTTTTTCTCTGACAGACATCAATCATTCTCCAGAATTGACTTTATCTTAACATCTAGCGACTTGCTAGTTTGTCTAAACGCGGTGAAAATCCTACCCAAAGTACTAACAGATCACCACCCCGTGAGGATGGAATTAAGACATGGCTTGAAACAGAGGAGATCCTGGAGAATTAATGAAAACCTGTTTAGACACGAAGAAAAGGTGGCTGAATGCAAAAATGCTATGAAGGAATTCTTCAACATAAATATGAATGATGAAACACTGATAGAAATGATCAGGAACGCCAGCAAGGCGTATATGCGTGGGATTCTTATGGACATGAATAACAGGCACCGTCGTAAACAAGAACAAAAAAGAAAAGAGTTAGAAGCCGAGATAAGTAAGAGGGAGTGGCTATTAATAAAAAGACCAGAGGACAAAGTCACCAAAGAAGGAATCAAGATCTTAAGAAAGCAATTTGACATGTTAATGGTAGACCAAGTTGCAAGGAATATACAATATGCAAAACATAAGACATTCTGCAAGGCCAACAAACCGGGTCGATGGCTGGCCTACATCATAAGAAAGAAACAGAAATCTCGCATAATTGAAAAGATAGAATACAAAGGCAAGGAAGAATTTCGACAAGAAACCATCAAGAAAGCCTTCACAGAGTTTTACTCAAAGCTATATGCGGAGGAGAAGACACAAGACAAAGAGATAGATAAGTTTCTACAAAACGAAAAGATACAGGCAATCACCGACTCACAAAGAGAGGCACTGAATGCCTTAATCACAAAGGAGGAAATACACTCAGCGATCAAACAACTGAAAACAGGAAAATCACCCAGGACGGATGGGATAACAGCGACCTACTACAAGCATCTCCAGGAGGAGATGTTAGAACCCCTTAGAAAGCTATTTGTCAACATACAAGAAGGAGGCCAAGTCCCACCATCCTGGAAAACAGCCTACATTTCGTTAATCCCCAAGGAGGGGAAAGATAACGCACAACCCGCAAACTACAGACCCATCTCACTACTAAACACGGACTACAAAATCTTCACAAAAATTTTGGCCAATAGATTAATGACTGTACTACAAAAAACAATACACCCGGACCAAAGGGGATTTATACAAGGACGCCAGATGAAAACCAACGTGAGACAGCTGTTGAACATAATAGAGTACTTGGAAAGGCACAACTAGGTACCTGCCACTCTTATGTTTGTGGATGCAGAAAAAGCCTTCGACAGACTGAATTGGCCGTTTCTGACAAAATTGGTCCGGAAGATGAAAATGGGAGCACAGTTTCTCAACTCCATACTGGCATTTTACCAGAAACAAACAGGCCAGATCATTGTTAATGGAGACCTAACAGACTCATTCAGCATAGAGAGAGGCACGAGACAGGGCTGCCCGCTGTCACCCCTACTATTTGTCCTAACGCTGGAGATTCTACTGAACAAGATAAGAGCGGCAGAGGACATAAAAGGCATACAGATTAGACAACAAGACTACAGACTATGTGCCTTTGCAGACGACTTGCTGGTGACAGTGTCGCAACCGGTACAGTCAGCAAGGAGATTGATGGAGATAATGGAGGACTATGGTAGGGTGTCAGGCTTGAAAGTAAATATATCAAAAACGAAGATGCTAGTCAAAAACCTAGACAACAAAGCAAAACGGGACTTGGAAAGAATAACGGGTTGTGAAATAGTCAAGAAAGTTAAATACCTAGGAGTAGAGATAGAATCAACGAATGCGAAATTATACAAGAATAACTACGAGGTGCTGTGGAACAAGATACAAGCAGATCTGGAAAGATGGAAAACACTACGACTGTCCCTGCTGGGCAGGATAGCAGCAGTTAAGATGAACGTATTGCCAAGATTTCTATTTCTCTTTCAAATGCTACCCATACTCAAAAGGGATGTGGACTTGGACAACTGGCAGAAGGGCATCAACAGATTTATTTGGGATGGCAAGAAACCGAGGGTAAAACTAAAAATCATCCAAGACACAAGGGAGAGAGGGGGACTAAAAATGCCCAATCTAAATCTATACTACTACGCAGCGACACTGGTGGCGTTGAGTGACTGGATCAATATGATGAATGATAGAATATTGAATGTTGAAGGGTATGGTCTACTGCTCGGCTGGCACACATACTTGGTGTACGACAAAAAGGCAGACAAGAACTTCAAGGAGAACCCACTACGAATCCCGTTGTTATGGGTCTGGAAGAAATACAAATACCTTCTACACGACCGGATCCCCATCTGGACGATCCCCGGACACGCAATAGGGGATGTAAACATGTCCCAAGGGCAGGAAGTGGTGCCCTACAGTAAACTTGTACTGGAAGAAGAAAATGGGTTCGCCTTGAAACCCCAAACAATGCTAGCAGATGAAGGATTAGGAGGTACCTGGCTATCATATCTACAACTGCAATCAAGGTGGCATAAAGACAAGAAGAAGGGTTTATCCCAGACTGACGAGAATTTAATTAAACAGATTAGAGAGCAGGGGATCATGCACATCAAACGGGTGTACGGTGTTCTGATAGAAATGGACTCTGAAACCGTGCTAGTCAAGAACTGTATGGTAAAGTGGGAACAAGACTTTGGGCATTCTATCACCATGGACACGTGGGAGAAGATCTGGGTGAGAAATGTAGAATTTACGAAAGCGCAACACTTAAGGGAAAACTTCTACAAGATGTTCTATAGGTGGCACCTAGACCCGAAAAAGCTATCATACATCTATCCAGACTCCCAGTCCAAATGCTGGAGGTGTGGCGATGGGGAGGCTACCTACTTCCATGTATGGTGGACATGCAGAAAAATCAAAGCCTTCTGGAGGAAGATATGGTGGACACTCCAAACCATTTTCAAAAAGCGTATTGAATTTCTACCTCAGGTTTTTTTGTTAGGGATCACAAAGGATTGCACTACCTCAGAGACGAACTTATTTTTGAACTTGATCACAGCAGCCAGATTGTTGGTGGGACAATACTGGAAGAATCCAGAAATACCGCCTATGGAAGAATTACAAATTACAAATTACAAATTACAAACATATAATTGCTAAAATATATAAACTTTTGTTAAAATTTGCAATGGAAAAGCAAGTCAAAGTGTATATGATAAAAATGGGCTAAGGTTTTTAGATATAATACATTGATGGAACACCTCCAATAGACACTACATAAACATGGCAAAAATAAATAAACAAACAAACAAACAAACAAATAAATAAATAAATAAATACAGAATTATGTATATACCCACAGATATTATATGATACAGAGAAACATCACAGTCTAGTTCGGATTATGTATACATGTGCATGGCCAGAAAAACATATCTTGGGAGTTTACCAGATGGATGGCATAGGGAACAAAGCTATTGCAGAATCAGGTAGACCCGCTATAAATATTTTAAAACCTCCTCCTATCTACTTCTCTCTGAGGAACTGCTGCCACCAAACCAGACAGTGATGCAGTTTTTTAAAAAATGCTCTCAATTGTGCTTCTGTAAAAAGTTGCTAGGCCAGAAGGAGAAAGATGTGCTCTCCTCATCCGATGCAGGAAATGCAGACACTGGTTTGCATGCTTTACTAAGGATGATATGTGGAGAGACCAATTCAGATTGTTCATTATCTGTATCCTCAGATACTTAATACTGTGGACCACTTCTACGGCTGCATCCTTGATACTGAGTTGGGTATGACTATGCTGGCTGTTTGTAAAATCTACAATGATCTCCTTTGTTTTATCAACATTTAGAACCAGGTTACTTTTATTGCACCAATCCACCAGAGCCTTCACCTCTTCCCTATAAGCATCTTCAGGGAGCCACCACACTCTTTTTCTAGAATGTATAAAGATATTTTAAATCTATGATGGAAATATGAATAACATTTAGGGCAGGGGTGTCAAACTCAATTTCATTGAGGGCCACATCAGCATTGTGGTTGCCCTCAGGGGGCCAGGTGAGTGTGGCCAGGATGGGTGCTGCCTACTGGGTGGGCGTGGCCAGCTCTACATCATTTGTATCAAGGGTGCCTGCGGAGACCTGGGCAGGAGAGGACAGATCTGAGGGTCTCTGGCAGAAGGGGATAGGCAAGTGCCAAGGCATGGTCCATTGGAGGAGCCTCACTGTTCCTCTCAGGCCATGCAGGGGGGCTGGATGGTAGTGCTGGCTGCCTGGAGCCCTGGGCAGCAGAGGTCAAATGCCCAGCCTGGCCCTCGAGCACCTATGGCACCAAGCCCAGCCCCACTTCCCCAAGGGGGCACCCAGCTGCACTTACCTCCTCCTCAAGGCTGCTACTGCTGTGCTTGCTCTCCTTAGCCAGGTTGCTCATGATGGGTATGAGGGCAAAGTTAGAGGGAGGTCTATTCCCTCTCCATGGGAGAAGACCCGGCTTTGTATCCAAAGCTCCCTTAGCAATAGGATGGGAAACCCCCAGTATAGGCCAGGAGGAGGGGGCAAGGGGATGGTGAAAGGGCAGCAGGGCAGGACTAAAGCAGGAATTCCCTCAGACCCTCCCTCTCCTTCTTTCCTTCTTTCCTTCCTTCCTAAGTACAGAATGGTGGGAAAATATTTGAGATGAGGGAGGGAGAAAAACAGGCAAGAAATGCAGCTGGGGAGGTGTCACCCTTTGAGAGGAATGAAGAAATGCACCATTGCCTGGAAGTGGCCAGTGCGATGGTGCATTTCTTCATTCCTCACAAAGGTGACACCTCCCCAGCATGCACCCAGGGAGCGGGGCCGACGCAGCAGGGGCTGGTTCCTCGCTGTTTCCAGATGGCCTTGTGGAGCTAAGACTGATTGCGTTTCAGCATAGATGGCCACCATAAAATTGTACATTGGCTCCTGGCCAGCCTGGGCCAGGGCCAAGGCAATGGGGGCCGTTCCCTCACTGTTTCCAGGATGGCTTCGCGGGCCACATGAAACCACTTTGCAAGCTACATCTGGGCCCAGGGCCTTGTGTTTGACATGTCTGATTTAGCATAATTTTATAATGCCTGTGGACTATCTGTAGTCCTTTTTTAAATATAATCTCTATGGTAGCTGGGACTCAAAAACAGAACAACTGAAAAGCTTCAGCAAACTTTCCGGCATCTTATTCTTAAATCATTCAGGGTTTAATAGTTAGCATTATAGCTAAGCACACACTTAGTTTTGGTTTGTCTATTCTGACTGAAAATGAAATTCTGAATGGTAAATACAAGTAACAGCAAAAAGAAGACTATTACCAACCAAAGAATTAAGAATTACTATAGAACAGCAGGCCTTCATCCCTCGGAGGGACAACTGCATCCAGTAAACCAGCATTCAGTAAACCAAAAGCAGTAAAGCAGCAGCAACAACTTACAGCCAAAAAGCAGCAGAGCAACAACTTACAGCCGAAAGGCAGCAGCAGCAGCCGGACCGGTGAACCAGCATTCAGTAAACCAACAGCTATCAACCAGCAGTCTGCAACCTGCAACTAGCAGCCTGCAACCTGCAACCGGCAGCCTGCGGCCAGCAACCGGTGACCAGCGGCCTGCGGCCAGCAACCGGTGACCAGCGGCCAGCAACCGGTGACCAGCGACTGGCGACTGGCGACCAGCAAGTCCAGGGGGGCTTGGAGCCGGCTCGCCTGTCGGAGGTGTCCATCTTGTCCTTCGCTGGTTCGCCCCGCTTCTGCCATTGCTGTCTGGCTTTATGTGGCTTTTTGGGGATTTTCAAACAGGAGAGCTTTTTGGTTTCCCTGCTTTTTGCCACCAATTGTTTCTCGGCCTCTATTTTGCCGAGTTTTGGTCCCAATGCTGGCTTGTCGGTGGAAGTGTATGCTGGTTGTCAGGGGACAATAACCAAGATACTATTTATGATAAGGATGAGGAACTGGGAACTTGTACAGCTTTGGTCGGGGGGCTTGATTATGTCCACTGGTTGCTGCCCCCACTCGAGAGCCTTTTTACAGTGGAAGAGAAGATGTTGTGGGACATGGCTGTGGAGTTCCCGAGAGCAACTTTTAGTGAACATTTTTAGTTGACCTTCAAGCTCAGTCTGTGCCCCTGATGAGGCATTTCGGGGCGACTGGTTTATTTCTTGTATCTTTGCTTGTGGTTCTTTTAATTAATATGTTTTATACTGTGGTTTTTTAAATTTAATATGTTTATACGTCTGTTTTTAAATTTTTAAGCTTTTAAATTTAAATTTTTAATTTTTATCAAATTGGGGGGGGGTGAGTGATGTATGTATGGGACGGGGACATGCTTGAAGAATGTATGATAGATAAATGGACAGGCCTGCCGAGCTTGAGGGAGGCCGGGGACTGGGGAGATGCGGACTCTGGAGACAATGAGGGTTGGAATATACCGGTCATTCAGGGAAGAGGCAGGTATGGCGGGAGCAGGAGGGTAGGCCGCACACGGGGAACTCGGTCCTGCTGTCTCGTAGCAGTTCCTTGTTCTGGCCCTTCTGGAAAAACTTGCTCTCCCCACGATTCTGGTGATGGGTGTAGCTCGGGCCCTGGGCTCAGGCTATTGCTGCTTAACGCCAGGTCGGTTAACAATAAGGCTCCCCTCATTCATGATCTTCTCATGGATGAGGAGACCGACTTGGCGTGTGTGACTGAGACCTGGTTGGGCCCTGAGGGGGGAGTTCCCCTCACGGGTATGTGCCCATCAGGTTATCAGGTATGGCATCAGCCGCGACCCCAGGGAAGGGGGGGAGGAGTGGCTATTTTGGCCCGGGAGAACTTCAGTCTACGTAGACTCACTGTTTCCGAAATTCCGGGTTGCGAGTCCATCCTTATGACGCTGGACCTAGGGGTCCAGGTGGGCTTATTGCTTACGTACCTGCCTCCCAGCTGCGTGGCATCAGCCCTGCCTGTGCTACTCGAGGAGGTTGCTGGGCTGGCGGTGGAGTTCCCCAGGCTTATAGTCCTGGGGGACTTCAATCTGCCGTCGCTTGGCGAATCCTCGGGATTGGCACAGGAGTTCATGGCCGCCATGACAACCATGGACCTGACCCAAGTAGTGCAGGGCCCGACGCATGAGGGTGGACACGCCCCGGATATGATTTTCCTCTCGGAGCAGTTGGGTAATGATCTGGTTTTAAGGGGCTTAGATATCATGCCTTTGTCATGGACCGATCATTTTCTGCTTCGACTGAATTTTACGGCCCCAATCCTTCCCCACAGGGAGGCGGAACCGATTAGGTGGTTCCGCCCCAGACGCCTGATGGATCCAATTGGCTTTCAGATGGCACTTGGGGAATTACCGAGCTCCCTCATTCACAGTCCGGCGGAGTCCCTGGTAGCGGCATGGAATACGGCCGCGAAGGGGGCTATTGACCAGATTGCGCCTTTGCGACCTCTCCATGGTGCTGTCCCCAGGAGGTCTCCTTGGTTTACTGAGGAGCTGAGGGGGATGAAGCGCCATAAGAGACATCTAGAGAAGCGATGGAGACAAAGTAAGTCCGGATCTGACCGAACCAGATTGAGCTTATTTATTAAAGCCTATCTGAAGGCGATTAAGGTGGCAAGATCTTTGTATCTTTCTGCTTTGATTGCGTCTGCAGAATCTCGTCCGGCCGCCCTGTTTAGGGTGACCCGATCCCTTATTAACCCAAGGGGTCCGGGGCCTCCCTTGCAGGGTAGTGCCGAGGACTTTAATAACTGTTTCGCAGACAAAGTGGCTCAGATCCGGGCTGACCTAGACTCCAATTGTGTAGCAGAGTCGACTGATAATGATTCAGTTGAGGGGACAGGGGTATGTTCTTGTCCGGTCATCTGGGGAGAGTTTGAGGCTGTTACGCCTGAGGAAGTGGACAGGGCCATTGGATCTGTATGTTCTGCCACCTGTTTGTTGGACCCGTGTCCCTCCTGGCTGGTTTCGGCCAGTAGGGTGGTGACACGTACCTGGATCCAGGAGATTGTCAACGCTTCTTTGAGGGAGGGGTCCTTTCCGGCTCCCTTAAAGGAGGCACTTGTGCGCCCCCTCCTCAAGAAGCCTTCCCTGGATCCAGAAATTTTGACCAACTATCGTCCGGTCTCCAACCTTCCCTTTGTGGGGAAGGTTGTCGAGAAGGTGGTGGCGCATCATCTCCAGCGGTCTCTGGAGGAAGCCGATTATCTGGGCCCTCTGCAGTCGGGGTTCAGGCCCGGCTACAGCACCGAAACTGCTTTGGTCGCTCTGATGGATGATCTCTGGCGAGCCCGGGATAGAGGCCAGCCCTCTGTCCTGGTGCTTCTTGACCTCTCAGCGGCGTTCGATACCATTGACCACGGTATCCTTCTGCGCCGGCTGGAGGGATTGGGAGTGGGGGACACCGTATTGCGGTGGTTCTCCTCCTATCTCACTGGTCGGTCGCAGTCGGTGTTTGTGGGGGATCGAAGGTCCACCTCTAGGTTACTCCCATGTGGGGTGCCTCAGGGGTCGGTTCTCTCCCCCCTACTTTTTAACATTGAAGCCACTGGGTGAGATCATCCACTGCCACGGAGTGAGATACCATCAGTACGCTGATGATACTCAGCTGTACATTTCCACTCCTGGCCATATCAGTGAAGCGGTTGAGGTGATGTGCCGGTGTCTGGAGGCTGTGAGGGTTTGGATGGGTGTTAACAGATTAAGGCTCAACCCCGATAAGACAGAGTGGCTGTGGGTGATGCCTCCCAAGGACATTTCTATCTGTCCTTCGATTACCCTGGGGGGTGAATCTATAAACCCCTCAGAGAAGGTTCGCAACTTGGGAGTCCTCCTCAATCCACAGCTGACATTGGATCATCATTTGTCGGCAGTGGCGAGGGGGGCATTTGCCCAGGTTCGCCTGGTGCACCAGTTGCGTCCTTACTTGGATCGGGAGTCACTCCTCACAGTCACACATGCCCTTGTCACCTCGAGGATCGACTACTGCAACGCTCTCTACATGGGGCTACCCTTGAAGAGTGTTCGGAGACTACAATTAGTGCAAAATGCAGCTGCGCGAGCAGTTGTGGGTCTTCCTCGTTGTGCCCACATTTCATCAACTCTCCGCATGCTGCATTGGTTGCCTATTGGTCTCCAAGCCCAATTCAAGGTGTTGGTTATTACCTATAAAGCCCTTCATGGCTTGGGACCAGGATACTTACGGGACCGCCTTCTGCCACATACTTCTCTACGACCGGTGAGAGCGCACAGGGTCGGCCTCCTCCAGGTCCCGTCAACGAAACAATGTCGTCTGGCGGGCCCTAGGGGGAGGGCTTTCTCTGTTGCGGCGCCCACCCTCTGGAACCAACTACCTCCTGAAGTCCGCATTTCTCCAACCCTCCTGGCCTTCCGAAAGAATTTAAAAACCTACCTCTGCCGGCAGGCCTGGGGATGATTGTTGATTGTGGTGTGATTGATGAGTATGTATGGGATTTGTATTTTTAATGTTGTTCGGATTTGTTCCAATTGTTTATATATATATATGTTGTGAGCCGCTCCGAGTCTTCGGAGAGGAGCGGCATACAAATCCGAATAAATTAAATTAAAAAAAATTGTAAAAATGTTAAAAAAATGTGAGGTTAAGACACATACAGTGTTATATTTTTTTTAAAGATTAACATTCAACAGAAATAGAAATTTTCTTGCTTAGACTAGTGAATAGATAATCAGAAAACAGTTATGGAACAATATTTTTTTATATAATAACTGCTGCAAGATGAAAAGACTGAAATATCCACAATGGAGGGGTGGTTGGTAAAGATGATAGAATTAGTAGTGATGGTAAAATTGACTTTTTTGATTAGAGAAAGGACAATAATTGCATTTAATAGTGACTGTAAACTCCTCATGGACTTTTTGATGAAAAAAGAAGAAAATGAACTTGTGATTTATGGATTTGATGATTAGAAAGGATGGACTATGGAAAGAAGGAAATTATGATGTAAACTTAGAGAGAGGACTAGCTATAAATGCATTTATCTGCTGTTAAGAAGATTGAAAACTACTTTTTTGCAATCTTTTCTTTTCCTTTTTTCCTTTTTCTTTCTTCCTATTTTCTTATTCATTATTTTTCTCCATTGTCTTTATTTCTGTTCTAAATTGTATTGTTTTTTTATGTTATGAAAAAAATCTCTGTAATAATGACTTGTAATCCCTTGCATTGGAGTGCAGTCGAGGTGACTGAATGAAACCTAGCATTTGCTGACCAGATGCCTTTCCTGACGCCTATGCAGAGCTCATAGTAGCAGATATTTTCTCTTTGTGCCCAGAAAG
Source organism: Bothrops alternatus (assembly GCA_034064705.1). NCBI lineage: Eukaryota > Metazoa > Chordata > Lepidosauria > Squamata > Viperidae > Bothrops > Bothrops alternatus. The sequence continues at coordinate 13,490,403 of JARGCV010000007.1, read as the reverse complement.
TGAAATATTTGCCACTACCTAGGATTGAACTCACATCTCCTGATTGTGAAGCAAGAGCTCCATTCTAGGCCACTACACCACACCACACCACTCAAATAAAATAAAATAAATGATAAAAATTAATAATTAAACATAATAAATAAATAAACATAAAAGAAAGCAAACAAACCCCACCCCTCACAAGCCAAAACTCAAAGGACAGACTTGATGGATCACTAGGTCTTTTTCTCCTGTCAATTTCTATGTTTCTATTAAAAAATGAAGGGAAAGATAAAGACAGTATTAAACTAAACATGGGGAGGTTCAGTTGTAAATGAACATGACATAAAGGAGAGCAGGAACATGACAATTTAGGTGAGCACTGAAGTATTGTGCCTTTTCATGCATGATTGAATTAGAAGCACCATAAAGACATAGTCTTAAGCGCTTGTCCTTGGCTGTGGTAGGGAGTTAGAATCCAGAGCAAATGGCTTTTCCCTGGCATGAGTTTCAGAGAGGAGCTTTAATGTGGGATGACTCCTATCTTTTTAAACTTTCCACTTTATCCAAATGGAAAACAACCACTAGCAATTCTCCTGTCAAGCCTTCATGAACTTTCCATATGCAAAGTGGTTTGGGGCCAGTAGAATCTAAATTTGGCTCATTTTCCCAAGAAGACCCAGTTCAGGTCAATCACCTATGCCAAGAAGAAGCAGGCATAGGGAAAGGATTTCCATTTGTGGCTAGAAGGAGAGACTAAGAAAAAAAATCCACTTTGTCAGGGAAGGAAGAAAAGAAAATCTCACTTGCTGACCTGGCCAGCATGACCCAGTTGCACCATGGCTGAAATAAAAATCAGTTTTATAATTTATCTCTGACCACATGGAAGACTGCTTTATCACTCGTCTCTCAAGCCAAAGTTTATTAATCCTTGCAGTCCTAACAGAACTAACCAATTCAGCCTTGAAATGAAGAAAAAGCTTCTTTTCTGACATTCTTTCTCGTCTACTATGGTGCACCCTGTAGGTTTTATTTCAGAATGTCACCTATCATTTTTCCTCTTAATCTGATTTAAATTCTGCCCATAACATGCTCAGGCTCATTTTTGTAAAGCTTTATTTTTTATAACCATTGCCTTCTTTGTCTGGAAAGGCAATCTCCTCTTCTATTTTTCCTTTGATGTACTTATAGTATTGCACTGATATCTCTGCCAATCTTTTCTTTTGCAGGAGAGAAGTGTTTATCTTGCCTCTCAGTCTTTGTCTTCACAAGCTGCTTCTAAATTTCTTCTTGTGGGGTAGAGAATGCCACCATTTTATTTTTCTTGACAAGTCCCTGAACAAGCTAAAGCATAAAGAATGACCAGAAAACTCTGACCTTCACCAGCACGTTCCCTTGGCAACAGCCAATTTGCTATTATGGTATTGAAAGTGAAATTCTGATCTGTTCATAGCAAAATAACAGCTTCCTTTTCAGACTAGGTTGTAAGGAATTTAGAAGTGAATCTGTTTCTTTGAAAACAAGAACAAATACAATTCTTTTGGGATCGAATAGTCTTCCGTGGCACTAGGTGGTGTGACCTGTGATGGATCCTCTATTTTTAATTCCCTGGTTGGGGAAGAATTAAAAATAGATTATAATCAGTCTCCAAGGTAATTATGAAGATGGGAAGAAGCAGAAGAAAAAAAGAACCATAGACATAGCAGTAAATACTGAGCTATAAAACTGTTCATGAATCTCTGCAGGCTTAATAAATTTTTATAACATATCTTTGGCTACGCACAATACAAACTGTAAACTATAGATAGTATAGACTGACTTGTGGGGCAAGCCCTATTTATGACCACATAAATAAACTTTCTTTTGTAATAAGATATTTAAAATGAAACCTATTCATGTAAAAAAGACTTAGTTTCAAATAAATATGGATAGATGGTAGCTTCAAGATATTTGGGGTTATTTGTAGAAAGGAATTGTAGACTTCAAACTATAATACTTATCCTGCTTTCCATACAGTGAATGGGGAAGCAGATTTACAGCTGTTTACCTACCTGAGATTGCAACTTTTTGCCATCAATATTTGATCTGTTTTTTTTTTCAGGTTGAATAAAAATTTTCATTGCCTCCATCTTTTATTACAATACAAAATATACACAGCTTGGGAAAGATAAATAATCAGGGGTAGGGTTTGCAAGCCAAGGCAATAGTGAAGGGAAAGCATGAAAACATCCATCCAAAATACACTACATAACCCATCTCCATTCGTGTAATTTCTTTAAAGGTTTCTCAGGAACCCAAAAGTTACTCAGATTTTACTCTCCATTACCACTCAGGGAGTTTCAGCAATGGAGATGAAAACTTCCCCAGTTCAGAAACTTGGACAGTCTGTAAATTGTGGGTGTTGGAGCTTTGATAGGCTAAGAGGGAGCAATACAGTAGATATTGCTAAAATATTTCAGAATACACTTTGCTTTCATAGGCTACAATACTCTCCCATCCATCACACAATTTTCCAGCATGGAGATGATTGTAACTCAGCTCTGGGGCTGAGATTTAAAAACTCCATTCCCTCATGAGGTTATGAGTGAAAAGTGGGGGAAAAAAACCCCTGGTCTCTTCTGCCTTGCTGAAATCAGGTTAAGACTGTAGAAAACTTGGAAGCCATCACCTCATTGTACTCCAAGAAATAAATATGATGATGCTGTCCATGCAGAAACTCACTCAAAGCCTTTGTCTTTGAGAAACAAATGAAGTTTCACAAATCTTGAAAAGAACAAACATTTCCATCTTTAAAAATAGAAGGATCCATTCAAATACCACTCAAACTTTCTAATGCTGATATCTGGAAAAGTCCTGAAGCAAATAATAAAACAATTATTTCAATAGCATTTTCTATAAAACACAACATAAACACTACTGTGATTACAAGGAATTCTCACTTGAAAAAAATAGAATGGAAAAGGATTTGATACCCTGGTCTAAACATCTATCATTCAGAAGTGATTTGTCATTGCCTGCTTCCAAGGGCTGAAACAAAGTGACTGGCCCAAGGTCACATAGGTGGCTTTGTGTCTAATGTAGGACTAAACCCCATGCACTTCTGGTTTTGAGCCTTAAGTCTTAACCACTACAACAATCTGGTAAGCACAGGTGTGTGCATACACACACACACACACACACACACACACACACACAGGAAGAGGGGAAGGGGAAGGGGAAGGGGAGAGGGAGGGGGAGGGAGGGAAGGAGGGAGGTAGGAGAGAGAGAGAGAGAGAGAGAGAGAGAGAGAGAGAGAGAGAGAGAGAGAGAGAGAGAGAGAGAGAGAGAGAGAGAGAGAGAGAGAGAGATGAACGTTTTGGAAGCTGCCAACTTTAATAAGATTCTCTATTTTAACAAATGTGAACTATACAATGCTATTATTAAGGCAATTTGAAGCTAATTATGTGTTGATCAAAAAACCCAGCAAGGTTTGTCTTAACCCAAAGTTTTTAAAATATTTTGCCAATTTTTTGAATAATGGGAGAATATGAGAAAAGGAGATGACCTTTGGCTAGGATATGAGGATTCTTCACGATTCTGAATACAGTTCTGGACAAAATCAACAATGTCGGAGAGTTGAGCTTTTCCCCCCAACTTACTTAACTGAAACAGCAGCAACACTAACACTTTCATGTTACTTTCATGAGTGTTCCAATTCCTATTGGAGACAGCCCATTTCCCAGGTGAATTCAGCTACCTTAATAGATTTTTCATGGGAAATAGTGGCATGATGTTGCAATCATTGCAACTCAATCACTCCTTTTTTTAAAAAAAAAAAATTCTGTGTGAACATATGTATATCTACAACATAAAATAAAGATATGGATGGGTGGGATTTGGGCACTTTATTTATGAAGTGAGGGGATGAGGGCTATGTTTTGCTCTGCTACTGTGACAGCTAAGCTAGAGTCAAGATTGTTTTTTGGGGTTTTTTTGCCTTTGTTTCTTGCAGTCAGTGTTAGGGAACGAGCAGCAGTGAAGATACCTGCGGGTCAATTTGAAACTATTTCTGAGGATTTGGGGATTGAACATGGTGGCAGTGTGGAAGAGTCCTTAAAAAAACATTCAAAATAATTTTGACAGGTTGATGGTGATGATGGTAAATCATGGTGGCGCAGTATTGCTGGCTAATTCTGCCCATTGCCAGAAGTTCGATCCTGATTGGCTCAAGATTGACTCAGCCTTCCATCCTTCCAAGGTCAGTAAAATAAGGATCCAGATTATTGGGAGCAATAGACTGACTCTGTAAACTGCTTATAGAGGGCTGTAAAGCACTGTGAAGTGGTATATAAATCTATGTGCTATTGCTATTGCTATGGAGAGTTGGTTTTAAGACTAATCAAGAAATTGATTGTGAGAAGTGTAAAGTTCTGCTCTTAGGCAGGATTCATTGGTTGCACTGTGCAGAAATGGTGGTACCTGCTTTCATGATATGTGAACAGATTTCGACTGGAGAAGTCCAGTATACTTAGCTATTACAAAAGCTAACACAATTCTAGACTTACATCAGCAGAAGTATAATCACGATCTTATGATGGGTAGTCCTCAACTTACAACCACAGCTGAGCCCAAAATTTCCATTGCTAAGCAAGACAGTTGTTAAGTGAATGTTACCCCATTTTATGACCTTTCTTACCACAGTTGTTAAATGAATCACTGCAGTTGTTAAGTTGGTACCATGGTTGTGAAATGAATGACTTTACTTGTCAGAAGATTGCAAAGAGATCATGACCCTGGGACACTGGAACATATTTACGCAGTGGTCATAAATATGAACCAGTTGCCAAGCATCTGAGTTTTGATCATCTGACTGCAGAGATACTGCAATGATTGTAAGTGTGAAAAACAGTGATTAGCCACTTTTTCAGTGCTGTTGTAACTTTAAATAGTCACTAAACAAATGGTTATAAGTTAAGGACAACCTGTATTTTGTTGTGCTTTGATTACACTTCACCTTCAGCTCTGGCCAATGTAATCAAAACTTCACATGGAGAAGTGTATCCAAAGAAAGATGGCTAAATGTATTTATTTAAGATAATGTGTTAGCCATCTTTCAAGAACATAACTTCTCCAAAATGTCTTACAACTTAAACTAGTCACACTGACTATCGAATTATAAAACCACTTTATAATTAAATAACTGTAACATAATCAAAACCAACCATAATCTCAAACATCTAAAAGTGGCACGTCCCACAAAGCCCTTGCTATTAAGTGCCAGAGAAAACAAGCATGCTTTGAGAAATCTTTTAAAAGCAGCCACAGATGGAGCCAGATGGTGTGGAGGCTGAAGTCCATGTCAAATGTGGAAAGGTTGAAGAAGTTAGAATTGTTTAGCCTGGAGAAGATATGATTAGGAAACAATGCAACAGCTATCTTCACATGTTTAAAACAGACTGCCTGTTAGAGAATTTTAATTTCTCTGGTGGTGAAAAAATAAATCAGCTCTCACAGTTGACTGCATTTAGCTGATTCAGATAAATTTCTTTATATTCATATCAAAATATTTACAATACCATACATTCTTCTTTACAGCAGCATTGCTCAATCAAGACTTCTTACAGAGAGATATAGAGACAAACCTGAGACTGGAAATCCAGCTCCTAACTCAATACCCTTTTGCACAGACTTTCTTAGTAGCACTTTCTTCACATTGGCTGACTGAGTTACCACATGACTCTTCCTGCTCATGAATATTCCAACACTCCTCCCTTCATGACAGGAAGAGACATCAGACCTATTGACTTAATACCTTCTCCATAGTGAACACCACCCAATGGTTTAGTCATCATGTCTGCCAAATTATCCTCAGAAGAACAATGATGTAAACTAATCAATTTTCCTTTTACATCTTCCCTGACATTACAATACTTAATGTCTACATGTTTACTTCTGTTCTTCATCCTGTCACCAGTTGCCATTTTATGCAGGCAGCATTGTCTTCAAATGCCTTTACAGATTCTTTTACATTAATATTTAAATCTTGCAACAACTGTACATACCATGTTACTTCAGAACACAATTCAGATAAAGCAATAAACTCTGCTTCCATTGTTGAAATAGCAACAGTTGTTTGTTTTCTGGACTTCCATCCAATCAGAGTCCCTCCAAACAATATTATAATCCCAGAATTTGATTTCCTTGTGTTTATGTCATTTGCATAGTCACTATCGACATAACACTTTAATTTCAATTCCTCAGTAATCTGTATTTGAAGACCCAAATTTATGGTTCCCTTTAAATATTTGAGAACCCTTTTTACACCCATCCAATGTAACTTTGTAGGTGCAGCAGTAAAACGACTCAAAATACTTACTGCACAAGCTATGTCTGGTCTGGACCACTGTGATAGATATAACAAACTCCCTATTGCTGAATGATATATCTCTTGATCACAGGTTTCACCTTTGTCCGCACTTAAACTATTATAAAAATCCGTACTCATGGGTGTGGAAGCAGTATTGCAATCTTTCATATTATATTTTTCCAATAACTGCTCAATTTTTCTCCTTTGACTGAGAATATAACCACCTTTTTCATTTTTCTGTATCTCCACACCAAGATAATTTTTTATTTCTCCCAAATTCTTGAATTGTGAAAAACCTTGTGCCACTAACCTGGCCTTATACTGTACATCATTATTTGGCAATACCTTTTTCTTATATACCCAGTTACAACCCACAGCTTTGGTTCCCTGTGGCAAAGTCACTGATTTAAATATTTCATGGTCTCCCATGGATTTCATCTCTTTATCCATGGCCTCCTTCCATTTTTCTTGTTCAGCATTTGGTAATGCCAACACTTCTTTATAACTTCTTGGCTCATACCACACATTGCAAACCTTTACCTTGCTGGCAGAATACCTTTCAGGTGGAATTCCTTTGTTACATCGCTCTGACCTACATGGTATTAACTGCTCTTGTGTCTCAAGTCTTTCTGGCTTCATGTCTTGTTCAGCCTCTCTTCCCTGAACATTGACATTTTCAATAATCATTTTTCCATCATTAGATGAGTTATTGTCGTTAAATAGATCACTGTCATTAAGTGAGACATACCCAGAATTTGTATTAATTCTGTCCCAATTTTATTCTGCAAAATTAGCAGACCTTGAAATTACAATTCTTTTACTTCCAACGCTAAAGCGATATCCTTTTGACCCTGCTCATAGCCCACAAACCTGAGCTTTCTTGCCTTTTGCTGTCCCTTTCTTCTGATTGTTTTCAGAATATGTACCCATGCAGTACTTCCAAAAATTCTTAAATGTGCCAGTGATGGCTTTCTCCCATATAGAATGGCATATGGAGTATTATTAATGGAGGAACTCCACAGTCTGTTAACTATATAATTGGCAGTCAATATGACTTCTCCCCATTATGACCTGCTCATACCAGAATCCTCTAATAATGAATCTTTCATTGTTTGCAAAACACCATTCCTTCTTTCAGCTACACCGTTCTCTGCTGCTGTGTAAGAATTTGTACGTCTGTGTCTTATCCCCAACTGCCCCAACCATTGTTGGAATTGCAGCTGACACACTTGTTGTCTGTACCTTCTCTCTACAAAACTTATCCACTGTTTGAATTGTTGTAGCACCTCTGTCTTTCCTCTAAGCAAGTAGCAAAATGAATACCTGCTATAATCATCAACAATTACCAGTGCATATTTTGCTCCTCCCAAACTGGCTTGCATAGGTCCCACCAGATCTGCATGGACTAGCTCTAGAGCTTTTTTTGTTTGTCTTGTGCTATATTTACTAACTGGAAATACCTTTGACTTCGATGCTTTGCATACTGCACAGTCCAAATATGTTTTGCATCTGTTCAAATTTAGCCCTTCTGCAAACTCTTGCATTTGCTGCAAAACTTTAAAGCTTGCATGGCCAAGTCTTCTATGTAGAAGATGAACACACGAATCATGCTCTGCAACATTCTTAAATATATGGGAACATTGAACCTTTTGTCCCTGAAATACATATAGATTATCTTCCTTTATGCCTTCTGCACAAATATTCCCATTCCTTTTGATGAGACACTTCCCATTTACAAAAATGGTCTCAAAACCTTGTTTGTCTAAATTAGACACACTTAACAAATTATGTTCCAACTTAGGTACACAAAGCACATTGGTAAACATTGATTCCAAATATGGAATTTTTACATCGCCTCTTCTGATGACTTTTGCTTTCTGGCCATTTGCCAAAGCCACAGCTTCTTGTGCTACTGGAACAAACCTGCAAAATAATTCAGAGTCATTAACAATTGTTTGACTTGCCCCACTATCTATTAGCCACTTGTCTCTGTTGTTGCTATAGCAAACTTTTGCAACACCAAAATGTTCCTTTTGCAAATCAGTCTTTTTTGCTTGCACAAATGTCCTTCGCTGCAAATTGTTCCTCTGCAAACAGTTCCTTTTCAGATGTGTGTTTGCTCCACAAATGTAGCAATTCTTTTCTTGCTGAGCCCTCTGCTTGCAAAATCTCTCTTTTTTGATGCAACTTGGTCCCATCTGCTCCTTGTTTCTTCTCCAGAGACTTGCAGTCTGGACCCCCTCCTCAGGAATTTCACCTCCTGTGGCTGTTCCTAAAATGTTGCTTTTCTTCTTCATTAAGCAAACATGCCTTTAAAGCCTCAAAATTTAAGTCTTGCTCTTCTTTACACTCAAATATCGCAGAAACTATGTCCCGGGTTTTATCTAAACTGTTCAACACCAATAAAACTTTCTGGGACTCAGGGAATTTAATCCCACGTTGTTCTAAGTCCAAAAATAAACTTTGCATTTTATTTAAATGCTGTTCCACAGATTCACCTGGTTGCAAACGGGCCCTGTAAAGTTTTCTTGACAATTGCACTATATTGCATGCAGAAACATTCACGTGCACAGCTCTCAACTTCAACCAAATCTCCCTTGCAGTTTTTAAATTTGCAACATTTAGAAATTGTTCATCATCTAAATTCAAGATGAGATAAGCCATTGCTTGATCATGACTTTTCTGATCAGCAGCTGCAAACACTTGTGGTGGATTTTCTATGATGTACAACAGCTCTTTTGCTTTGAGCAAACATTCCATTTTTGCAGCCCATATGATGTAATTCTTCTGGCCTAAACGAGGCACAGAGCTTTCCTTAAATTCCATTGCAGCCATTCTGCTTCTTCTGCCTTGTTCTTATACTTTCTAAACACAGGCGATTTCTTCCAGTTTTAAATTACAATGCAGTCTGGGCCCATAACCTTTAGAGAATTTTAATTTCTCTGTTGCTGAAAAAATAAATCAGAAGCTCTCACAGTTGACTGCATTTAGCTGATTCAAATAAATTTCTTTATATTCATATCAAAATATTTACAATACCATACATTCTTCTTTACAGCAACATAGCTCAATGAAGACTTCTAACAGAGAGATACAAAGACAAACCTGAGACTGGAAATCCAGCTCCTAACTCAATACCCTTTTGCATAGACTCAGTAGCACTTTCTTCACATTGGCTGACTGAGTTACCACATGACTCTTCCTGCTCATGAATATTCCAACACTGCCTTGTAGATGTTCACACATTTTTTCCCTTGTTTATTCTGAAAATGTAGAATGCGGACTAGAAAACATAGGACAAAGTTGTTTGGGGCAGAAGTTGTTTAATAATTAAACAAACTGCCAGTGTGGAAGAGTTCTTAAAAAAACATTAAAAATGATTTTGACAGGATGGTGGTGATAATGGTAAACCATGGTGGTGCAGTGGTTAAAATGCAGTATTGCAGGCTAATTCTGCCCACTGCCAGACATTCAATCCTGATCAGCTCGAGGTTGACTCAGCATTCCATCCTTCTGAGGTCAGTAAAATGAGGATCCAGATTTTAGGGCCAATAGATGGACTCTGTAAACCACTTAGAGAGGGCTGTAAAGCACTGTGAAGTGGTATATAAATCTATGTGCTGTTGCTATGAAGAGTTTGTTTTAAGACTAATCAAGTAATTGATTGTGAGAATGTAATATTCTATTTTTAGGCAGGGTTCATTGGTTGCACTGTGCAGGAATGGTGGTACCTGCTTTCATGATATGTGTAAGGACCTGCCTCAATTAGTCCTCCCAAGAAAGCAGAACTCTTGAAACGGCATCATTCCAAAAGGAACTTTTATTGGGAGATGTTGACAGCAGGAATAGAAGGTAGGATATGAGGGTTTCCCATGCGAATCAAGTAATGTCCATAGTAACCCCACCCAACTGTCCATCTGGATGGTTCAAACAGGCCAATCCACAGATGTGAAAGTGCCATGGGAACAGAATGATAAGGCTCCACTTCCAAGGCTGTTAGGTGTCTGTGCTGTTTCTTCTGTGGCTGGAGATAAGGCAGATGGCCAGAGGACATTCCATTCTCACCCTGTTAGAGAAACATCAAAGAGGATAGAGCAGAAAATAAAGCAAACGAAATACACATCAGAATCCCAAGCTTCCCCCACTCTCCCTGGAGTATGGCAGAACCTGAAAAGGATAAGAAAACCCATGCCCATAGAAAGTTAGGGTTCTGACAATATGTGAACAGGATTTGACTGGAGAAGGTCAGTACCTTTAGCTCCTTTCTTACTTTCTTTTTACTTTCTTGAACTAAAAAGTAGATGGCTATAGAGCACATGTATCTAAGTACTGACTAGATAACCTTAGAGAAACTTGCCACTCTATGATTCTGTATTATTGTAGCACATGTGGGAGCCATAAAGTAAAAAGGCTTTTATCCCTGGGCTTCATATCTATTTTTCTAGAGCAGTGATGGTGAACCTTTTAAAGACCGAGTGCCCAAACCCCCCCACCCCTGCTCCACCTCCCACCCTGCCTGCTCTGCCCCTACCTGCCCCCTGCCCCACCCACCCACAGGGCCACCCACCGCCTCCATGGCCCACCGCAGATCGCCCAGGTGGCCCTGCAGCTCCCTGGCAGCCACGCCCTCCACCCACACCCTGCAACATCATCTGTGTGCAACGGAGTGTGAGGGCGGAGTCTTGTCCCTGCTGCCTGGCTGCCATGTCCTTGGCTGTGCTGCTCCATGCAGGCCGCGCCTGGGGGCAACTCTCCTCTGGGGGGCTGCTGGTGAGGAGGGGGCCGTGGGGGAGGAGGGGCTGAGGCGACAGCACGTGTGCCCACAGAGAGGGCTCCGAGTGCCACCTCTGGCACGCATGCCATAGGTTCGCCATTACTGTTCTAGAGGTTAGGAACCTCAGTATGTGTGCAATTAGCATTAGAGGGTCAAGTACATAGGAGTCTAGTACAAGTTCAGAGGAAATAATGATGATACATGATGTCATGTTACACATTTTGTCATTTGCCCTCTCCTCATTGTCTATGTGGACCCTTCTGGGGCAAGAACCTGTCTCCAATTATTGTGATACCAAAGGCATATCCCCCCTACCCACTTCTAAACTTCACTATAGAATCCATTTTTCATTGTTAGGCAGATGGGGAGCCTGTCTGTTGAAAAGGAGGATTACAAAGCATAATTTGACCATTAAGCCAGAGGAACAACATAGAAATGTAACTGGAGAGAATCCCAAGCAATTTTCAAACTGGTCTCTTCAATTGTAATAAAGTCTTGGTGAAATATCAGTTAAATGAAAGTATTATGGCACTATAACTCAATAATACTACAAATAATTTTTATGTACACACACAGTTCAGGTGAAGTCAAATCTATTATGCTCTGATTCTTTTTCCTTAGTTTCTGAAATGTACATGCTCTTCAAAAAGACCTTCAAAATGTACATGCATTTTCATTGCATGTCTGCCAATGCCTATATTTTGCACACAAGGTTTTTAATATATACATTTTCTAAACATATGTACTCTGCTATACAACATTTTGCACACGTTGATTCAAGTTTGTATATTTACATTTGATGCATTCATTTTTCTATTTTTCTTTCGTTGACTCGTGAACTGTGGTGTGATGTTTGGAAAAGTACAGATTCTGGAAAACAGATTCTGAATCTCATACACAATTGAAATGGAACAGCAATAACCTTTCCTGCAATCTCTCATTCCTTCTTGATGCATACATGCGTGCACATGTCAAGTCTCTGCTGCTGTTAACCATCTTGGCAAAAATGACACTGGCGAGAAAAGATTTCTACCAGTTAAAAATACCTATAAACTGTATGATTTCATTTCTGTTATTGTATGTTTATGTTATGACACTGTGCCTCTCAGAGAGCCTAAGACAGTGTAACAATTCAAATCATCCAGTAGCACTGTAATTGGTATTTCACTAATAATATACTAAAAAAACAACCCACCCAAAGTATAGCTGGAAAAGCATTTTAGCACTAATTAAAATTGCTACTAAAACGCCAAATAGGGTGATAAAAAAGATGCCATTGCAAAGGTTAGCATGAACACAGATGAAACTTTAAAGAGTTGCTCAGGTGAAATGAACTTCCCCCAGTCAGAGCAACAGCTGTCTAGTGCCCAATAAAGTGGGTGGAGTTGAGTGAGATGAGCTTTCCTTATTAGGGTGGAAAATAAATTGCAAATCCAGTGACAGAACAATTATTATTAGAGTTAGAAGTCTCACATAAAGCAGCCTTTATATGTGCTAACTACGGTAGAGATATGTAGACGGCAATAGAACAATTATAGATGCTATAGATAACATTCAGACTTTTCTTCCTTCTTGGACGATAGATTTCACTTTTAATTAGAACTGTACTGAAACTGCTGGTTCCTTTTTTTTCCCCACTGCCAAAACATTCTTTGATTTGTTTTTCTCAACAGTCTTTTCTTTCTCCAGTTCAAAATTTTGCCAGCAACCCTCAGATATCATGGCATGTTGTTATTGCGTGTCGGTCACGGCACTGTGCCGAACATCCTTAGCACATGCAATGACACCATTATATTTTGATGAATGTGATTGCCTGATCTGTGTAATCTCATTTGACAAGGAGTTGGCGGTGGTGGGACAGCCAACAGCAATGGTGTTGGCAGCAGCTATGCAAGTATCAAAGAGGTATGAAAAATAACGCCACAACCCAGTGCAGATGGAATGTCAGATTTTCAGAAAATTATGTAAGCATTCTACTTTCTTGAACATTTTTTTTAATTTGGAAAGTCTGTTTTACAACAAACTGCAAATTAATGTGCTAAATTTTACCAACCCATGCAAGATATGTATGAAAACTGACATCTATATTTATTTATCAGAGAGTACATTTTTTACTGCTGATTGAAGGAGAGCTCTCTCAAAGCACTCTGAGGAATATAGATACCTATAGTCTATTGCTGGACCTCAGCTTGCAGAGGAATGGATAAAAATTCTAGGGTCACAAATAACTCTCCAAGACATGTACATCCACTGTTCCCTTTTGGGGTTATTATTTGGGGTGAAAATACTGAGTAATGAATAGTAATCCATAGAATTTACAAACATCAGATAAGAAATAGAAAGAGAAATGACTATACACACAAATATAGTCACTCCCTTATGTGCCATTCACTCTATCCTTTCAAATCATCCTTGCTTCCCCTCTGTCTCCACATTGCTCCATGCACTGCTTGTTATTCTTTGAACTTTTCTTTTTTAGGAGCTCAACTCTAATGCTGCATAATATGTCAGAAACGATGAACTGGTGTCATCTAGATTGCTGAGAGTGGGAATAAATGAAAATAGGAATCTGTACATTTGTTATTATTGCATGCTATGCTTCACTGGTAATAGTACAATTACTTCTTGGGAAAATAAAATATACTATACACCTCAAATCAGGATACTGCTATTCAGCAGCAAGCCACAGATGTTATAAAAGTATGATAGGGATCAGCAGTTGAGAAAGTTAATATTATGCCTGTATATTTAACCTGCTGCCTCTAGGACAGGTAGATAGCACTTTAACTGTTTGAATGACTGATTCCATGCCATCAAGTTGATGTCAAAGCTATCAAATAGAGTTTTTTTCTGGAATGATCTTTCTCTGGCTTGTTCCTTCAAGTCTTCCAAAAAGTGCACCCACTGTTGCTGCTAATCAGAGTGTTATTCCCCTTCCTTCCACCATTATAGATGTCTCAAGATTTTCACAAGTGGTGTCCAAAATGTACTTTGAGCCTGATTATTTGTGCTTTGTGTGAGAAATCTGGGTTGATTTCCTGTATGATTCCTTTGCTTGTTTTCTTGGCTATTCAGAAATCTTCTCCAATACCCAAATTCAGGTTCAACAGTCTTTTTATTCTGCTTCTTTAGAGTCCAATTCTCATTTCCATACAATGTCATAGGGAACAACCATGGCTTGAATGATTCTGATCTTTATAGGCATAGACGCATTAGAGCATTTGAATAATTTCCAACGCTTTCAATCCTTCTCACTAGTAGGTTTCATGACAGTTAGTTTTTTTTAATCATTGATAGTTGATCCTAGAAGGCGGAAACCATTCACTTCTTTAATACCTTTATTGTCAGTTCTAAGGCTAGTTGTCATTCTTGTTATCATTAGTTTGGATTTTATATTTAATTTTAGTTTGCTTTTATTTTTCATTGTGTTTTTTGACTTTCATTCCAAGAGCTTTCAGATCATTTGCATTTTCAGCTATCAGAATAGTATTATCAGCATAGCACACAACTTATCAATGTTTCTGTTTTCAGATAAACCAAGGTTATCTTCTTCCAATCCAGCTTCCCTCAATACTTATTCAACATATAGGCTGAATAAATACGGGGACAGAATATAGCCTTGTCTCAGTCTTTGAGCAACCTGGAGCCAGTCTGTTTTACCATGCTATGTCTGGACTGTGGCTTCCTGATTTTATAAAAGCTTCACATGAAGAGGACATGTAAATGCCCTGTAATGTCTATTTTTCTAAGGACATACCACTATAAAGTTACCTAGCTGGGTAATGAAATGCCTGCAAGAAACAACACCCCATAGTTCAACACTGACCTACAAATATTCTTGTCTATGAGGAAGGACATTAAGCTTATCATAGATGACCCAATTAAAGACAGTTCTATAATTAATAAAACTCATATTGATTTATTTTTTATAGTCTTGGCTTTCTCAATTATATATCATGAATTAGCAACAATGTCTCATATTAACTTTGCTTATCAGAAGTTGGCTGAGAAGGTTGCATATTGCAACCATGTGACCCCAGGATGCTGCAACCATCATAACTATGAGCAGGTTGACAAGTACCTGGGTTGCAGTTACATGACAACAGGAATGCTGCAATGGTCAAAAACAGGGGTCTTCAAGCTTGGCCCTTTTATGACTTGTGGACTTCAACTCCCAAAATTCCTCAGTCAGCATGCCTGGCTGAGGAATTCTGGGAGTTGAAGTCCACAAGTCATAAAAGGGCCAAGTTTGAAGACCCTGGTAAAAATATGTGACTATTTTCAGCACCATTGTGGAACTTCAAATGGTCACTAAATAAATGATTATAGGTCAAGGACTATCTTTAATTCACTGAACTACAGGTAGGAAGAGGAGGAGGCATAACACAATCAGATGTGCAAGATTCTGTTATTGAGGGGCTAGATCAGGGGGTCTTCAAACTTGGCCCTTTTATGACTTGTGGACTTCAACTCCCAGAATCCCCCCCCCTTTAAATTCCCAAGACACTGGGCTTTTGCTTATACAGTTCCTCTTACATTTTATATTTTGAATGTGAACAATGCTGAGGAAATAAGGAAGGGGAGAAAAAAAAGAAAAGAAAAGAGAGAAAAAAAATTGAAAGGGAATTGCTTGTTGGGAGACAAGGCTGAAGACAACAGGAGCACTTTGTGTGAAAAGTAGTTCACTCTTTTCTCAGCTCCTTAATAAGTTAATAACTTATTAGAGATTAACATAACACCTTGAGGCACAGAAGACACTGCCTGGTTCTTACATTACAGAGGCTCTATTGTAATTCCTTTATCACTACCCCACCTCAACTCAGCCACTGCCTAACCACCTGGGGCCATACTAATCTAACAACATAAGATTCAATTACAAAAGACTACAATAGCAGTACAAGCTACTTTTTCTACTACATCAAATTGGTACTCATCAGCATTAATTATTGAGTGACCATCAGAAATCACACTTCTTAAATAGGCAAGGATAAAAAGCAATCAAAGTGCCACCAACCATATTTCCTTATTAAATAAATTCTTAATGAAGATGTCCGCTAGGAAAGGAAATAGGAGATAAGGATAGAGAAACCCCGGGAAGGGATTTTTATTTTATTTTATTGTTAAATTTGTACATGCCTGTGTGTTCTTGTGATATATAAAAGTATACACATTAGGGAATCTGCAGGTATGATTTGGCCATTATATTGTGGAAACTTACTCAGCCTAATGTCTTCTAGATCTGTTGGTTTTATAACATCCCAAAATTCTTACATAAAATATCCATTGGCTATTCTGGTTTGAAATTCAGGAATCTTGCAGTTTAATATTTAAAATACTATGAATCTGGAATAAATGGCAACTTGCAACTGGATCTATCTATATTCATGTTTGCAGAACCAAGAAAGAGGTTATTAAAGTGGTGGGTCTCTTCTGCCTTTTAGGATCAACCTAAAAGATCAACAATGAAGAAACAAACAGTCAAGAGGTACACTGCAGATTAGCACTCATTATAGTAGCCATGAAGGCTACTTCTGGAAGTCCATTCTGGGCTTTACAAAAAGGGGCTTGGGCATCAGCCAGTTTGCCAAAGTGAACAAAAAATTAGCTACCGGCTCTACCAAACCGGTGCAAACCGGCTGAATCCCACCATGGGAGAGATGCATATGACTGACAGCAATGCTGATGATGCAATGAGAAGCTGAGATGTGAAGCCACTTCATCTAAAAGGGCTGGGACAGTGTGAATCTAATAGCCTCCTTTGTTCTTTATACATAGCTATTAGAACTTACCATATATCACAATGACTCTGTCATTCTGCATTTCCCAATCCCCTCCATGGATGTGCAGCAGAAGGTTGCTATATCTGGACTGCAAGAATCCAAATGATCAATAGATGGTAGAAAAGATATAAAGAAAATGCTGGCTATTTCTCCCTGTCTAGTGATCATCTGTTTTTTTCCCCAGCACCTATTTCTTTGATTCAGAGCAGGGGAGGAAAAAACAAATGATTGCCCCAGCACCAGGCCAGAGCAGTTGTATTTAACAAAGGAGAAACCATGCATATTGGCAGTAACTGGAAGCAGCTGTAGTTTTAACACATCTACTGTAGACCTGAGAATTTGTTGTACTAGGCACATTGGAATAAAATAAAAAGGGTTATTGTTGTATCTGGCCCTTCTCAGCTTAGTAAAATCCACATAAATATTTCTTTAAGAGTTTTATTTAACACATTTCAAAAGATTCACTTCAAAGCAAGCTGCTGGCAGTTTGTTGGCCGGAACGGCCAAGTCTGATTTATGTACATTTAGTTTAAACATTCTCCCACCTTCCAATTAACTCACTCGTTATCTCTCACATTGTCCAAGACTTCATTAATCTTCCGTAGATTTCAAAAACACCAGAAAACTGAGTTCAAACGAACTCGGTGATGCATCAGACTGCCTCTTGATATTAACGTTGCTCGTGACAAAGAATTAGTTCCTTCTTCCTCTTCTAATATAGTTTTCAATATGTCACTTCCTTTTTCCACTTAACTGACACCTCCGCCTATCAAACCTTCGGAATCTCGGATCAAGCCATCTATCTTCCTGTTCCAAATCTGACTCATCACTTTGAGAGTCTGACTCAGATTGCATACAAATCTCCTCATTGTCTAGCTCGGCTGCTGGGAGGGGAAAATACCCAGAGGGGCCTGGTTGTGCTTCGTCATCCTCTGATATGTCCCCAGCCGGTCTAGAGACACTCACAACAGTTATAATGATAATATTCAAACTTTGAAAGGACAGTCATAAAAGAGGCAGAGAACAATGATTTACCAAGCTCTTAATGGAAGGACAAGAAACAATTGCAGCACAGTGGATTTAAACCCTTAATTTTAGGAATATTTCAGCGACGAACAACATAGCTGAAGAAAGTGATAGAATCCACCAAGGTGACAAAAAAAAAAAACAACTCAGAGAAATATTTGGCACAAAGGGTTTAAATCTGAAATACTCTGCTTTTTTGATTCAGTGGTCTTCATAGAACCATTTCAGTTCCATTTTCACGTAATTTCATGTAAAAAGAATCAATAATTTACATAACAAAGAATGTTCCCAAACCTTAATTTTATAATCCTATTTTTAAAATATTTCCAGGAGTCCCTGGAAGGATTTAATATTAACGCAGAGGACATGATTGTTACTTTCCATTTCAGTGACATACAAGAACAGCCTTTAAATCAGACACTTTTCAACCAACATTGCACAAGCTACTTTCTCTGATGAACATCTATCAGAGTTTCTGCCTCAGTAGAAAAATGAAATTAAAGCAAACTGGATGCACACAAAAGAATAAATGAAGAAACTGACATTATCAGAAATGGTCCTTGATACTTCAATCCCCACAACAGAAGAATGGATGGTAAAATTGAAAAAAAAAACCTGGCAGAAATAGCAAAATTGACTGTTTTAATTGGAGGTAAGAACATATCAAAGTTTGTAACTACCGGTACTTGGAAACTGCATCTGAATCTTGAAATCAGGATATTAAAAAATGAAATTTTAATGGTGGGTTTTGTTGATAGATTCAGCTTGTTTTTATAGAAGTGGCTAGTATTAGTAAAATAATTAGTTGAGATTGTAATTTTATTTGGTATATTACTGTGCTGAAAAAAGTTGGAAATTGATACTCCCCCCCCTTTCTGCTTGTACTTCTACTTGTCTTCCCCCTCTTTTTCTCATTTCTTATTTCCCTATCATCTTTATTTTCATTTGCATTCTATATTATAGTAAGTTTAATAATTTTTTTAAAAAAGAAAGAAACTATCCTGGATGAGAAAAAGCTTTGCATATAAGTTAAAGCACCTACTCATAGAATGTAAGAAGCTGGCAAGGACTTTTAGGTGACAGTGCAAAAATCTTTATGACTATCAAGCATCTACCTGAATTGTTTCAGAGAAGGGAAATCTACTTCTTCTTTGGGTAATTCATTTTATTGTCAAACTGCTGTTAGGATTTTCCCCTTCTAATGCTCAATCAGAACTTTTCTGGTTGGGACTTAAACCCAATACTGGTGTTTCTTGAACTCTGTAGTGGCAAAGAGCCAGTCCAGAATTTAACCTCATACTTTTCAGAAGAGTATGGTTAAGTGATAAGACATAGAAGGAAATATAGCAGATTACATCAGAATGCTGGTTATTATCTTGGGGAAATAAAAGGAAAAGGACTTGCCCACCAAGTATGAAAATGAATTAGGGATAAGTAGATCAGTCTAAATATAATTTGTTATAGTTTTTGCATGGGCTCAATCACAAATCTGACCTACCTACATCGTTTTGCAATTCTCAAAATAATAAAAAGCATTTATTTTCATATTCAACTTTCCCAAATTTGTATATACATATATTTTCCATAAAATCTATACTTTCAATTTTATGTATATGTTTTGAGTTAAGAACTGCATTGCAAAATACAGAATCCAAAACACAATCCTTGCTGGATCCTGTTAACAATATGGACAATACAGATTGGATTAACCAATTGAAAAATACAAGCCAATACAATTCTCCAGCATTCCTACTTAGAGTATACCTAGTAATTTCTTCTAGCTGTTTATAAAAAGGATTGGGAGCAGTGAGCAGTCTTCATTAACAATGGGATTAGCTCCTGAGGTTTTTCCCAGCCTTGACACCTTCCAGATGTCTGGATTCATCTCCCAGAATCTCCCAGACACTATGTCTATTGCTGAGAATTTTAAAAGCCAAAGTTCATAAATCTGGAAGGTGTCAAAATTAGGGAAGTTTGCCATAGTAGAATTGTCTCTCCAAAGAATGATATCTAAACCAATAAAGTACTTTCCCAAAACACAGGTATCAGGAAAAGGGACCACTCAGTGATAGTCCTGTGGCTAGAGAATACTTCTAGAAAGAGGGGCATAATATCACCTTTTTTAAAAAAAAAAATCTACCAAAGTTTTTGTCAATTTGTTTTGGTTTGTTACTAATTTTTTTCTGCCCTTTTTGATATTTTAATGTGCACCTGGAATAGGTTTCTGATTGTATTAGGAAAACAATGCATTTGCCATCAGACCCTAAAAGGGAAGAAACCTCAAGTGAGATCACTGCATAGCAATAGAAGCAAGAGAGATTGACACACAACCTAGTGCAGGGGTAGGCAACCCAAAACACTCAAAGAGCCACTTGGACCCGTTTCCCACCGAAAACAAAACACCGGGAGCCGCAAAACCCTTTTGATATCTAAAATGAAGATAATACTGCATATATTCTTTTTTTACCTTTATTATAGGTGTGTGTGTGTGTATACATACACACACAGGTAAAAAAGGATATATGCAGTGTTACCTTCATTTTAGATGTCAAAAGGGTCTCTCTGTCTCTCTCCCTCCCTCCCTCTCTCTCTATCTGCCCTTGATCTGCCAGTCCTCTTCCCCCACTGTCTTTCTTTCTCTCTCTCTCTTTCCTCTCTCTCTCTCTCTGTGTTTCTCTTCCCCCTCTCTCCCTCTCTCCTATCTGCTGCTCACTTGGCAAGCTGGCTTCAAGCTGTTCTCCAACAAGCTCAGGAGTAGGCAACCTCAGCTCTTTTATGACTCATGGACTTCAAATTCCAAAATTCCTGAGCCAGCATAGCTGGGCTAGCTAGCTCTCTCCTGCCCTTCCAGAGATGCAGCAAAGGGAGGAGCTCCGCCCAATAAGCTTTTCAGCTCCTCGGAGAACACTGTGAGTGCACTTTCTTTTACACACACACAAAACACATACACACACACACACAGAGAGAGAGAGAGAGAGAGAGAGAGAGAGAGAGAGAGAGAGAGAGAGAGAGAGAGAGAGAGAGAGAGAGAGAGAGAGAGAGAGAGAGAGAGAGAGAAGTGCAAGTGCCTCTCTCTGTCTCTGTCTCTCTCTGCAAATGGCAGAGGAGGCTGGGAGCCACAGGGGAAGGCTCAAAGAGCCGCATGCGGCTCCAAAGCTGCAGGTTGCCGACCTGTGACCTAGTGTAAACAGTCCTCCTAAAGAGTTTGAGGAAAGAACAACCAATGAGAGAAGGCAAAGGTAAGTCAGTCCAAGGGCTGTGACTGAATGGTATCCCCTTCAGGCAGATTGAATGAAGCTTGAAGGAAATGATTCCATTCGTGATCAAATCAGATTCTCTCCTTGGTTTCTGCATCACTTACTCCAGCCAGGCCAAGAATCATCTTTGTGGTCTAGAAGATAAATCCACATATAACTAAATGTGAGACACATCATTCCCAGTATTTCCTGTTCTCTCTTTTTCTGAATGTTCTTTTTCTTTCTTGTAATGATCCATTGCTACAAACCGAAATGTAACATGGGGAACTTGCAGCATCTTCGCTAAGGCAACAGAAAGGGTTTCTTAGGGGTTTCTCTCCTCCCCACATTCAATGAGATGAATTTTTTAAGGTTTTCTTTAAAAATAAGTAGCAGTCACTTCACATTGCTCATTGCAGAATTTCTTAAGTCAGATGCAGTATTTAGAAGCTGAGAGTGGAACAAATGTGTGACAATAACAATATAATACTATGCATGTTTTCTCAGAAGTAAGCACCATTGTATACAATTAAGCAACATGCACCCCTGGGACCCCAAACAGTCCCCAAGCCCCTCTTCATAGCTTTCAGAGTCTATTGAATCCATGACTGCTTAAAACTCATAGTATATGCCTTGCCATTCTGAAGCGGGAAGAAAAGTATAGTGTAAGCTCTAAATTTGGCATGCAATAGGTAAAAAACAAAGAAAACCCTCAAAGGATTTTGGGAGAAGAAGAGTATGAGGAACAGTTCTGCTCCACTCACAAGTGGCATACTTTGTTGATTTTCCCTGAATGTTAACAGGTGGCACTTGGCTGCCAAAAACTTGGCCACCCCTAAATTAATCTTACTCTAAAACATCTGTATACACGATTGAGCCAAAGACAACATTGAAGAAACAAGAATGTTGTGGAAATCTAAAGGAGAACTCATAGACAACCATATCCTCTTCCATCCCTGGCAGCAGAAAGCTTAAGTGTACATTATCTTGAGTGAACAGCAGCAATTCTCCATTTACTCCTTCTCTTTTGCTCTCTCTTCCTCTATCATCATCATCATCATCATCATCATCATCATCATCATTTATCAACGAAATAAAGGGTGAATGAGTATAAACAGGATGATTAATATTTCTGAAATGGGCTTAAATAAGTTACAAACCTGTTCAGGACATTTTGGATAGAGAGGACCACTGGTTTGAAAGAGGGATCTAAGAGGCCATCTAAGTCAAAATTGAACAGCCCGCTCTCAACAGAGAGGGAGGGATATGACATCATCTATCTCCAGTCTACAACACAGTCCTTTCAGCGGTTCCAAGAAGGCTCCACACCTATTTGCACCACTTAGGCGACCCTGAAGACACAGATTATCCTCCAGGTAGCTTTAACAACTCTTTAAAAGAATGCAAATAACCAGCTGTCTGCAAGGAGTATAAATCTTTTCATTCCCCACCATTCAGTCAGAGCTGAAGAAGCTTCCTGGATGAGAAGTGAAACTTCTTCAAAGAAAAACAAGGAAGTCCAGTTACCTCATGAAAAAAGCACCTTTGGGACAATCCTTTTTCAGGATTATTTGGGAGCAATTCCCATGGACTGAGACTTTCCTCTAACTATTCAAAGGTGGGATTTCTTCTGAAGTTCCTACTAAAATTATTCCACAGTAGTTGCCATAAAAATTAATAGATTTCATGCTATTTTTATAATGCAATATTTTAATATCTATTTATTAATTACATTTATATGGCTGCCATCTCACAGAAAATGTAGGAGATGAGCAGACTGAGCTGGAAGTCATCAATCTGGAATTATTGCACAACCATGAGACACCCTAGTTCAGCTCTGGGAATTACATTTAGCTTTACGTAGTGCCAATTTAACTTTGCATGTTAGTTGATCAGATTCTTGTGCATAGGTAGTAATAATAAATTCTTTTGTCCCTTGAACTCAGCAAATGTTCCCAGTTCTTTGTCCCTGACAGAAAGTGACTCTGGGTGGAGTGCAACAATCCAGTAAAACAGAGAATATAAGACAATCATTAGTTAAAACCATTATATAGTAATTGTTAAAAAGAATTATAAATTATAAAAGCAAAGTTAAAGCAGGAAAAGAAAATAATAGATGGAGTGATGTTAATAAGAATGGAGCCACCTCACAAATTCACCTGTCCTAGCGGTCCCCAGGCTTGCTGATATAACCAGGTCTTGAGGGACCTTTGGAAGCTCAGGAGTGATGAGACAAAGCTTAGCTCCTGGAAGAGAAGATTCCACAATGCCAACACCACAGCAGAAAAGATCCACCCACCAAATATACCTCTGTAGACGTTGGAATCCATAACATACCCATTATGTAAGATCTGGCAGATGAAATCAGGAAGAGGCAAACCTTCAGATAACCTAGGTCCATGCCATGTAAAGCATTAAAGGTCATCATCACCACCCTGAATTGAACCTGGAAACAAACTGGTAACCATCTCTATGGAGATTTTAAGTCATCCAGTCATGGTTGTCCCAAAGGCGCTTTTTCAAAAGGCAACTGGGCTTTGTTTTTCTTTTTCTTTCTTGAGAAGCAAAATGTCCTCAAGGAAAAACAAAGGCCCATTGCCTCTTGAAAAAGCACCTTTGGGACAAACTGATAACCAATGCAGCTTGCGCAGTAGAGGTATAATATGTGATAACCAATGCAGCTTGCGCAGTAGAGGTATAATAACTGCTTGTGGTACTGCATTTTATACCAGCTGAACTTTCCAGATACTCTTCAAGGGCAGATCCATGTAGAGTGCATTGCAATAGTCCAACTGGGAGGTGACCAACTCACAAGTGACTGTGAGTAGGGCTGTTTAATCCGGGAAAGGGCACAACTGGCACAAAATTATGAAGTTATACAAAGACCCTCCTAGCTATGACTAACACCTGCTCCCCAAGCAGGAACCATGAATATAGGAAGACCACCCCCCCACAGAAAGAGTCTGTTCAGGGCAGATGTAATGGGGCACCATCCCGCACCAAAGATGGTGTAGTCCTAGAACCAGAGGAATCAAAAACTTAAAGCCACTCAGTCTCGCCAGGGTTCAACTGAAATCTGTTGTACCCCATCCAAACCCTCACAGCCTCCAGACAAGGGGATAGGATAGCTTAATTCACCATGGGCAGAGATATATAATTGGATATCATCAGCTTGCTGATGTTATCTCACCCCATGGTGATGGATGAGTTTATCCCGTGGTCTCATGTAGATGTTGAATAGGAGAAGGAACAGCACAAAACCTTGCGGCACCCAAGAGAAGGAACCAAGGGCAGGATCTTTCCTCCTCAATCTCCATCCACTGGAGAAAGAGCATGAACCAGTACAACATTGTGTCACCCTTCACCCACATCTGAGTTAATCCAGAAGGATACCATGGTATTGAAAAATGCTAAGAAGTCAAGTAAGGCATGGATGAATACACCAGCATCCTGCTACCCACACCAGAAATCATCCAAAAATGCAACCAATGCCATTTCTGTCCCATACTATATTTTTTCTTTTTTATTGAAAAAAAATATAATGAAGCAAACAAACAAAATGTTTACATAGTCAAAAAGCAAAGTAATCCAGAGACAAGTTTAAAAAAACAAATTAAAAGGAAGAGATGGATGATAGATATAGATGTAGATAGATATAGATATATGGATATGGAGATAGATAGATAGATAGATAGATAGATAGATAGATAGATAGATAGATAGATAGATAGATAGATAGATAGATAGATAGATATAGAGGTGTGTGTGTGTGTGTGTGAAATTTCTACAACTGAACATTTTTGTAAATCGATAAAATTTGCTCCCATAAACAAATTGATAGAATTGATAGAATGAACTGATAGAGACAGAGATAGGAGAATGAATGAAGAAATTTTGAGATGTGCAAATACTAGTAGCAGTGTAATGGATAGTGGGTAATAAACATTTTGTTTTGAGGAGTGGATCACAAGAATTTTCATCCACTTTATAATATTGAAAGAGTCGGAAATGTCAGAAGGAACATAAAAGTCAGTTGAATGCAGCAAGAATGATATACTTCAGAAGCATGAATGGTAAAACACAAGAAAGAATAGATGGTGGATAAATGTAGACTAAAAACAAAGGTGAGTCAGTGGTATGAAAGAAGAATTTGAGGTTATTTGATCATACAAAGAGCAATGAATTGCAAAAGAGGTATTTGAAGGAAAAAGGAATGGGCTGAAAAGAAGGGAAAACTGAGAAAATTGTTGCTGGATGTAGTTTGATGAGCTTTTGAAAAAGGGGTAAATTGTTAAAAAATGAAAAGCTGTGTAGGGAGGTGTATACAGGCATGATGGAAACAAGGATGGGTTATAAAAACAAAAAAAAATTGAAGAGGTATAGTGAATGGATAAATCACACTAGCCTTACCTATGCTTTTTTTTAAACTCTCACCTTCAATTGTTTTGTTTTTTTCTTTCTTTTCTTTTTACTGGGCTCTACATGACATTACTTATTTTGAAAGAGAACAATGTGATGGTATGTACATATGCATGCATGTATGAATTTGTATGCAATCATAAAGAGAAATGTCTTAAAAACAAAGATCTTAATATATACATATTTGTTTTTAATAGTTTATGCTTACCACAATACTGAATTTTGTAAAGCAAGGTAGGAAGCTATCGAAGAGAGGATATGAACACTATAAATAATGAAAGAGGAGAACCCATAAATATGGACATGACCAATCAACTACAATATAATTGTTAACATTTCTAAATATCACTTTCTTGGCTGACAGACATGAGTCTTTTGTGTAAGAAGAAAGATAAACTTGTTCTTATCTGCCGTAGTTTTCTATTTGCTGCAGAGATGGCATGGAGTCACCACCTGCCGCAGTATGTCATGTGGTCCACCTGTAAAGGAAAAATGCACTTATCACTGCAAGCCCATTGCTAAAACAATGTCACCTTTCTCCCGGGTTTCTTTTGATTCCTCTCTTGCGTAATGTCTATTACATGCTTTGTACTAATTAAGACACATTGTCCAGCCAATTGGGAAGAAGAAACTAGCAGAAGCTGTTTTACAAATAGAAACAATTCTTGTTCATTATGCCTTAATTGAGGCAACAAAAAGGTGCTGGAAAACATCCATCAGAGATATATTCATACACATAGTTGGAGGGGATTGGATTTAGAAACTCACAAAAGGAACATCAAATGTTCCAATCAAGAGTTATACAGGCAATAGTGAAACAAAGACTTGAAGACACAAATACAGCAGAATTAGCCCAATTACAGATTATATGTTTCCGGGAAAACACATTCCTTGGCTTTCATCCAAGATTTTTAAAGCATACTTTCTTCCTTTTATAGTCATAGCATAAAAAGTTGATTCTATTTGTTTCTCCTTCATTACCTCCAGATGTTTTTTTCATTGGGGGAGATATGTAAACCAGGCCCAGAGACAATAAGAATAAGGTAATGTTGAAATGAATGCCAGCCAAAACTCTTACTTAGATTTGAATTAAGACTATATTGAGAAGTGGAAAATTTATCAATTTATCTTTTCTTTCTTGTTGTTTTGGTGGAGTCATATTTTTTTTCCTTCCAAGCATATTTAAGTCTCAACAAAAAGCCCCACTATTAAAAAACAAGTTTTCTGGGGAATTTTGAGCGCGATTTTCAGCAATACAGTATAGGAAGAACCTGTTTCAGCATGAAATGAAACAAGTCTTTCTTGAATGTGAATTTTCCTTTTTTTCATCCAGGGCTAATTCTATTAATTTTATCTTTTAGTTAATTAAAAAAGAAAAGCATTCCTATATGTGGAAAGAAACAGTCATAAGAAAAACCATATTGGATTTTCAACATCTTCAACAACGATCTGGACGAGGGGATAGGTGGGGAACTCATCAAATTTGCAGATGACACCAAGCTGGCAGGAATAGCCAACACTCCAGAAGATAGGCTTAGGATACAGGAGGATCTGGACAGACTTGAACACTGGGTGCTATCTAACAAAATGAAATTCAATGGTAAAAAAAGTAAGGTTCTACACCTAGGCAAGAAAAACCAAATGTACAGGTATAGTATAGGTGGTACCTTGCTCAATAATAGCAACCGTGAGAGGGATCTCAGAGTCCTAATGGACAATCACTTAGATATGAGCTAGCAGTGTGCTGCAGCTGCCAAAAAAAGTCAACACAGTGTTAGGCTGCCTTAACAGAGGGATAGAATCAAGATCACGTGAAGTATTAATACCACTTTACAATGCCTTGGTAAGGCCACACTTGGAATACTGCATCCAGTTTTGGTCACCACGATGTAAAAAAGATGTTGCTGGAATTGGGTATGTCTAGTTTAATGAAGAGAAGAATGAGGGGGGACATGATAGCAGTGTTCCAATATCTCAGGGGCTGCCACAAAGAAGAGGGAGTCAAGCTATTCTCCAAAGCACCTGAAGGCAGGACAAGAAGCAATGGATGGAAACTAATCAAAGAGAGAAGCAACCTAGAACTAAGGAGAAACTTCCTGACAGTTAGAACAGTTAATCAGTGGAACAACCTGCCTCCAGAAGCAGTGAATGGATGGCTATTTGTCTGAAATGGTATAGGGTTTTCTGCCTGAGCAGGGGGTTGAACTAGATGACCACCACGATCCCTTCCAACTTTATTATTATTATTATTATTATTATTATTATTATTATTATTATTATTATTATTATTATTATTATTATTATTATTATTATTATTATTATTATTATTATTATTATTATTATTATTATTATTATTATAAATAATAGATCGACTCATCCAACACCTAGTACAAAACCAGATGTACTAAGTCCACTGGCAATTCCCACATCCCAGGTTCTCCAGCAATTAGTATTCAGACACATGCATGTATTGAGGAGTTCAATCACTATGTAGAATTCTTGCAATTGCAGTATGTAGGCATTACCGTTTTCCAGTCCTTTATTAAAGGTATCTTCAGGGCTTTCTAGTGCTTTTGCCTAAGTGGGCACCAGGTTACCTCTGCCTGGTAACCTAGATATCATGGATCTCTGATATTCTGTTATTCTGACCTACATTCCTATAGTTCCATGACATTGGCTGCTGAAGAGACTTGAACTCCAAAACATATGGAGGCACCAGGTAGAGATACAGATAGTCCTCAACTTATGACCACAATTAGGATCACAATTTTGCTTGTTAAGTGATGTGGTGGTTAAGCGAGTCATCACATGATGGGGCCCAATTTTTACTGTTTTTAAGTGAATGACATGGTTGTTAAGTGAATCAGGCTTCCCTAATTAACTTTTGCTTGTCAGAAGCTGGCGGGGGGGGTCACAAATGGTGATCACATGATCACAAGATGCTGCAACTGTTGTAAATACCAAGCTCCTGAATTGCAATCATGTGATCATGATGGGTCATAAATCATTTTTCTCTTTGCTGTCATTACTTCAGTCTGTTGTTAAATGAACAATCATAGATCGAGGACTGCTTTTATGTGTTAATCCTGTGGTCTCCCTATTTCCAAATTTCTAGGGAAACAATGGCAGACTGAAAATGACTTTGTAGAGCTGTGGCAGAAAATGGGGCCATGAATGAATCAGTTCCCCAAACTACTCTCCAGATTAAGGGGAAGACTTGAGATTGCCCAGAGTGTTCCTCATGAATGCTCCTGGGACAGCACCAAAAACAGAGGTCTGCAGCGAGTTTTAGAGCAATGAAAGTAGGGAGAATCAGCTTTGCTCAACCACAGTTTGGAGTCTTCAAAAGGATGCTGGATTTATACATGTCCTCTCTTAATTACCTTTAATGAAAATGGCTTGTAAATTGATTTTGGGGGGTATTAATAACCTTCAAGGATAAGTTTTATTGGGTTTTATTCAACTTGCAGCCAAAGAACTTCATGTAAGTTTAAAAATTTTGTTTTTAACTTGGAAATAAGCAGCAAAAGATTAGATTAGAATGTTGAATTTGAAAAGCTTTGAGACAGACAGAGGCCAGATTAACTGGAAATATAAACTTAAAATACTTATAAGGATACTTCCTATGGTTTGCTTAAACTTTTATAGGAATATATAGGAAAAATTAATTTGAAGTGTTCGATATCTCTTCCCGGGAAAATGTTTGAGAGGAGAGAAAAACATGTTCAGAAGGGACCTTGAAGACTGGTTACTAGAGGCAACCAGAAAAAATTAAAAATCATAATTAAAGACTACTAATACAGAATAGAAAAAAACATTTTAACTCTGGGTAAATTCAAGGATATTTGGCAACAATATTCTCAGAACTTTCTTTCTCTTTAGACTATCAGATAACAATATTTAAATAAACATATTTATTTTGACAAGCCGGCCTGGGATAGTAGCTCCGGTTCCAACAAGGCCATGATTGTTTTTAGGGGATTGAGTTTTTAAGATTATGTATTGGGTTTTTAAATGATTGGGCCAAATTATTTAATTTATTTTTAATAATTTTACTTTTTGTATGTTGATGTTTTTTAATTGGGCTGTACACCGCCCCGAGTCCTTCGGGAGGGGGGGGCGCTATAAAAATCGTAAAATAAATAAATAAATAAAAATAAATAACAATGGAGTTAAAAGAAAAGATAGAAAAGGATATAATGGAAAATCAGGCTGTTTTGGATTAGATTTAAAATTGTCAGGATGCAAGAATGATACTGACAAAGAGGACATATAAATCAAACCAGGTTTTAATAGTTAAAAGCAACACACAAATAATAAATTGGGAAGAATTATTTGAATATGTGGATTTAGTTAAAAATGACCTGGACAATTTTCCTATTTTGGATTTTACAAAAGGGATGTGTTATACTTATAAGGAATTCTTGAGAAAAGATAAAGAGGGAAAAAGAACAGCTTTGGGGACATTACCTAAAAAGAATAAACATCAAGATTTTTAAAGTAAAATGAAGGTTTACGAAGTTGGGTTATTCAACCAAGGTTAAAACGTATATGATTTTTTTTTCCTAGAAGTTTTAATGATTTTTGTTTGATGTTTTTTGTTTAATGGTTTGACTAAGACTGAATGATGAGGCTTTAAAGATTTTTAATAGATGAGATGTGGGATGAAGAGAGTTTTTGTTGCATTTTTAGAGAATGTGATAAGCTATGCTATTAAAATTGAGAGGAGATGAAGAGAAGATGATAAGAAATTAATTTATGGGATTTTATTTGAAGGGATTAAATATTAAAATTTTTAATATGTTGTTGTTTCTGGTAACTCCTAATGGAATTTTTCTTAGCTAAGTTTGAATGATGAGGTTTTAAAAGATTTGTTTATAGATATAAGTCATGGAAAGATGATGTTTTCTCCTTTGCATCTTTAGAGAAATGGCAAGGTACTATGTAAAGTGAAGAAAAGAAATAAGAAATGGTTTTATTTGTTTAATCTCTCTCTCTCTCTCTCTCTCTCTCTCTCTCTCTCTCTCTCTCTCTCTCTCTCTCTCTCTCTCTCTCTCTCTCTCTCTCTCTCTCTCTCTCTCTCTCTCCCTGTATACATATACATATGTGGCATATAGGGCATATACATATACATGGTAGCTTTGAATGGACTTTTGTAGAATAAGATTTAATGATGAGGCTCTAATATTTGCTAACAAATAAAATATGAGATATAGTATGAAGAGATTTCTGGATGAAATATTAGAAAAAATGTTAAGCTAATGAAAAGGGTTTGAAGGGCTTGTGATTGGAATGTGGGAATATTCATAAGGAAGTTTTCTACTGGTCAGCGGCACAATATGGAAATTCTCTCTGGGATTAGGGATCAATTGTGTAATTGATCACTGAATAATATTCAGCAAATGACATTCTGCTTCTACACTTCAACAGAAAACATAAATTGAGTATATATAACAACAAAGGTTTTTTTGTGTTATTGTTGTTTCATATTTAAGGGCTACACATATTTAAAAACAACAAACCAGAGGAATGCTTTTCTTATGGAAAAAATGTCCTAGTTTAAGAAAAGACAAGTAGAGTAAGAAAACATGATGGAACTATCATCAACCTATAAATTTATACATTCATAAATAGCAGAACAACTGAAATGTCACAAATGTGTACTTTCTGATATATAATTTAGCTCATTTCTTTGTAATTAAACCTACACCTTCATTTTCTGTAGGTATTCATCAAATTTATTCAAGCAGATCAAACCACCTTTGTTCAGATACATTACCTTCTTAATCTTTCCCAGACACAGAGCTATTGTTATACTGTTTTATTAATGCTCTTTATCATTTGTTCTTCTTATATTCCAAGTTTCATATGTGAAGGTTATCAACAGATAGGCCCATAGATGTTATAGATCATAACTTGGTCAATCAAGTCTTTCATATATTTTCTAGTAATATAGAGAAAGTTACACATCTCTGTTCCCATGTAACAGCTGGTTGGGCCATTAGCTTCCCTTCCCTTCATGGTCTATTGTTTTATGCTAATTAAAAGGATTTCTTATCCATATAGAACAGTCCATGGCAAAGCAGGTAGGATTTTAACCTGGGTCACTCTCAAATGGATGTAATAGTTACCCTGTGCCACATTATCGGGGCCTCTTTTATGAAGCAATGAGGAGAAATTCTTGAGCAGACTCTCCAAACAACAAATTGAAAATCATACCCCAGGTTGAGAGGCTAAACTAGTACTCAGATTGGCTAATCAAAGAATAACGTGAACTGCTTGCAGCCTTAAGCCATTGAAAGAAGATCTGCCATCTCTCAGTTACTGAAATTCTGGGAAGAATTACAAAGGCAGTGGCAGCTCTTCAAGGTAGTCCAGGCGAAAAGCACCAACTATAAGAACTAAAAGCACCTTTAGTCCAAGGTTACAGTAACAGGCTCTTGCAAGTCTGAAAGCATTTCTCCCCTTTTTTCCTTTTACAGTATTTTCAAAAATACTAGGGAAAGCCCCCTCCTGAGATGCTTCCCAGGCCCCTTTTCCTTCCGTGGGCTGAGACACCTTTTCCATGGCAATCATCTAGGCTGCTGCTCTTCCTTCTGTCTCACAAGATCCTACAGATCTTTGTAGCCAGGCATGAAGGGTTCTGAAATTCGTAGCCACGGCATGGATGATGGAATCAGGTAAAGAAATGATAAAGTTGTAATGGTAGCCTGAGTGGCTGAGGCATGCTTTGAAGTGATCCATCCAGAGCAACCCAAAATTTAAGTGCAAATTTAAAGGCTGTAGCAAGGAATTGCTCATCACAGCTTCCTTAGATATTCTTTAAGAAAAATGCATATGCTTAAACCAAATGGAGCTGACTGGTTCTTATCTGGAGATTATTTGACTTCTGAAAGCACAGCTGGAAATCCAGTATTGTTATAACATTATTTTTTAATGACCCAAGGACAAGTGGGGAACTTGATTTTTACATTTAGTTAATCTAAATAATTCAAGCATGGATTAATTCAGCCATATTAAAGAACATTGGTTGGTTACATCTTTACCTTGCAGGTGGCTAATTGCTTTGAGAGCTGTAAAATATGAGCCATATTCAAATGACAGTTGCATGAACACTGACCCCATAGAAGGCGAGAGTGAAATTGTACTTGCCTCCCAACCCCACACGTACAGCTAGAGACTGATGTGTGTTTATAATCTATGCACAAATAAACTTTTGCACCCCTCTTCTTATACACAGAGGTATATGTACAGCGGAGATAAGTAGATATACATATTCACAACCTGCACACGCATAAGTTCACCAGTGATGGACATGTTTCCCTCTGTCCCATTCTTGTTATCTCTAGGGCTCCTTCCTCCCCTATGCACTGCTGAAATTCACTGATCACAAGTATCATTGATATTTGATTGAATTTTTGTTTTCACTGCATATACCTTCAAGTTGGTCTGATATAGATAACAGCATGTTCACCTCCATGGTCAGTTCTAGATTAGAGATTCTACCTTAAATAGATTGGTCTGATCATATTTGGATAAAACTGGGCTTTGTTTCCACCTGTGGCACACTCACAAAATATGCCAAAGCTTACTGGTACTGCCCTTATGATCAGCAGGTAATGCTGCATGCAGCATAGCTATAAGTCTGGAAATCTAATCTATGCTTTCTCCAACTTACTAAAAAGGAATATATGAAAGTGCCCTGCTTCTTATTTCAAATACACATTTTCACACACACACAGTTGCTATAGAAATTAGCACAATCTTCCTCAAATTCAAAGAAATAACAGCAGCCAGGGAATGCAAACCAAAAGAGAGTCTCTGAAAAGAGAAGCTTGCCTGAGTGGTTTTACTTTTAGAAGAGCTTGCAGAAGAATAGTTAAAATCCAGTCCAAATTTCCAAGATGCAAGCCAGCGTTGTCAACCAGTCCAGAGGTCAAAATTTCACAAATGTCACACAAGAGCTGGAGATCAGACAGCTGATTCCAACACATGATCATGGGTCAAGGATGCCTCTTGAATCAGGCAGCTCTCTATAATCTCCAGGTACTACAATTTGGGGACCTTACTTCATCATCATCATCCAACTGCTCCAGATTTTTAGGTGGAGCCTAAAAATACTATATTTAGAGTCAGTGCTGACTCTCTTTGGTTGTCTATGTAGCTTCTCAGTCATCCAGGATATAGTTATCCAAAAGGTGCTTTTTCACAAGGCAACTGGACTTTCTTGTTTTTATTTGAAGATATTTTGCTTCTCATCCACAAAGCTTCTTCAGAAGAGAACTGAAGAAGCTTCTTGGATGAGAAGCAAAACGTCTTCAAAGAAAAAGAAGAAAGTCCAGTTGCCTTGTGAAAAAGCACCTTTGGGACTCCCTTTGGTTGTTTAAAGAAACTTTTGAACAAGTGTGTAAGAAATAGTTGTGATGAAAGTGTTGGTTGAAGATGTGAACGTACAAGTATTTTTAGTTATAGATAACACTTCATTTTTGGCCAAGAATCTGAACGATTTGGGGGCAAATATTAGTTAGGATGTATGATGCAACACAGAGCA
This sequence comes from Bothrops alternatus, assembly GCA_034064705.1. Taxonomy (NCBI): domain Eukaryota; kingdom Metazoa; phylum Chordata; class Lepidosauria; order Squamata; family Viperidae; genus Bothrops; species Bothrops alternatus. The sequence goes on along the minus strand of JARGCV010000007.1, from coordinate 13,456,292 downwards.
TAGACTTGAAAATCATTGTACCAGATATCAAGACAGTTATGCTAGCAGGGAACATTGAGTGAATGATGACAAGTTGTTTATGTTAAACATGGTAAAAATAAAGAAATCTAGATCAAGTAGAAGAATTAGCATATCTTGAGGGAATGTTTATGTAACATGAGAAAACTATGAAACTTAAGTGAAATCATTGTTAGTACAGGATCCGTTCAATGAATGAATGTTTTTGAAAGAGAACAAAATGGCTGTTTAGAAGGTATAATTGGATGGAACTTTATTAAATCCTCAAAATGAGTAGACTGAGTCATTTAAAGAACAACTGACAATATATGAAGCATATATAGATCTGGTAGTGGCCAGAATAGAAATGTATGAAATGGTATAGAGACCTGGTTTTGTGTAAGCTACTTTTATATATCATTTACTTTTTGTGATCTCATGCCTTTCATTTCTTTGGCTTATTATTTCTTACTCCTTTGGGGGCCTCTGTATAAAGTTGTTTATCCTAAAAAAAAAAATTCCATGGTGGTTGTTTATGTACAAAGTAAAGAATGGTTCAGCAGACTGCCCTAGCAGAATGAGAATGAATAAAGCAGCTTTTGAAGAAGACAAAGGATACAAAACTCCATCTTTTGTTTGAGGATCAAGATATATGATCAACTATCCATATTAATTATGCAAACCTAAAACTATTTACTTCCTTGTACTGATATTCTCTCTGGCTCCTTTCATATCTGCTAAATTTACTCTGTTTTTCTCTTCACGAATGTACAGACCAAGGTCTCTTCAAATATCTTGAACATTGTGTGTAATTTATCAAGCTACTGCTTTAGCTGAAGGCCAAAGGTATTAATTTTATAGTAAAATTAATACTGTGTGTGTGTGTGTGTGTGTGTGTGTGTGTGTGTGTGTCTTCTGTAAGTTTCCTCCACTTGCCTTTCAAACGTAAGTGAACAAAAGGTGGTTTGGATCAGCACTCTAACATATCAACAACCTTCTGGAAAGCTCTTGAGACTTGGCAGTTTTCATGGTCATAAGGGATGTTCAGTTAGCCCCATCTAATAATTCCATGAGGAATTATGTTAGAAACTAGGTGCTGTGAGTTCTAGTCACCCTGAGCAGTGGTGGGATTCAAATATGTCAACAACCGGTTCTCTGTGTGGATGCTGCTTCTGGAAGTCCATTCTGGGCCTGGGCAACAAAAAATTAGCTACCGGGTCTGCTGAACTGGTGCGAACTGGCTGAATCCCACCACTGCCCCTGAGGCACAAAGCCAGCTGGGCAAGTCATTGTCTTTCAGCTCTCATGTCTAGAAAACTCCAGGGATTTGTCCAGGAGTTAGCACTGACTTGAAGGCCCATAATTTTTATTTTTTTTAATTACTAGGCAAAAGATGCTGAAATATTTAAATCCAGGACAACAATACAACATACAGAAGCAGCCCAGGAGGCACATTCCTAATTTCCTGAACTATAAGAAGGTAAAGCACAATCAGGTTTGCAAGATTCTATTATGTAGTTTGGACTGATAATCAGCCATTTAATTTTTTGGAGATCTTTACTTTATTTATTGTATTTATTTAACATGCTCAGAGTCACCCAGATGGGTGGCCATATAATCCATGCAAATAAATAGTATAGATTTGAGATGTCTAAAAGGTGCATGAGAAGGAAAATCCAAATAGTGGCTTTCTTTTTTATGCATGTTGCAGGCACAAAGTGGGTAGAGAATCTGAACTGGGACCTCAGGGAGAAGGGGTTTAACCCCCTTCCTTTTGCTAGTATAGTCCCCCATGCTTACTTTCGACAAAAAAGGAGGTGCACAAATGTAATAGCCCTCTGTGTTCGCTGTCTTTATGATAACTACAATATATAGCTAGAAAGAACCAAGGTTCTGATATAACTAAATAGTGCTGTTTCTTTATAGACATCATGTATCTGTTAGCCATCACATTAGAATGCTTCACACTTGGTGTCTGCTTTAGATTTATTTTTACAACACAACTTCTCCATGTGGGGCATGTGCTTTGGGATGAGAAATTCAGTATGGCTTTGTTGGACAGTTTCTGCCCAGTCTCCAGTCTTTCCTAAAAAGAAAAGGTGGTTGAGAAAGTGGCAGAGATCCAAGACAATATATTTTGCACCAATGTAGAAGGAACTGGGAGGAGGGGGTTATTTCTCCAATTCCAATTTACATCTCACCCTACTTGCTGGGTAATTTATTGGCATTTTGAAGAGATGCAAATCAGAGGCCAATCTGCTACCCTTTTTAGCATTTGTCTTTTTCTCTGGAATTCATCCCGTTAATAGAGAGATGTTTCCACTAATCAAACCATCTTCAGTTCTACCTATGAAATCCAGTTCCATCTCTTAGCTGTTCTTCTATGTGAATTGTTCTGAGTAATTCACAGTTAAATATGCATTTTCCCTGTTTTTCACTTTTAAGAGCTGTGTCCAATTTCTGTATCTTTATCTGTCTTATCTCTTAAATAAACCCTTTAACTGAAGTTAATTAAATTTCTTTACATAGCTATTGGGTCGCCTCTTACTTACTGTGTCTTTGCTATTTTATCCATGCTGAAAGTTCTAAGGTGTTTTTAAAAAAAGATACTGGGAAGACCTTATGAAGAAAAATGAAAGAAACTGGGGTGACTGTATAAGAAGTTTTCTAATGAGCTCAGATATAAAAGGAACATGTATAGGAAATCGAAGGAAAGATAAATTATTTCTAGCAAGTATAATCAAGGAACTGAAAAATGTAAGGAAAGTAGCAAAAAATCCCATGTTAAAATGAATTTGCTGTAGGTTTGCGGAGATTGCTAAAAATAATAAAAAGGAACAGGGTTGGCTATACCTGGATCAGGAAAAAGTAAGTAAATAGTTTGCTGATTGAAGTAAATGGAATAATGTTAACTTAAGTTGTTCAGATCTTGTTCTGGAGCCCACAAAGTATGTGACCAGACAAACATGAGTGCAATGCTGAATTGGAGCTCAAGAGAACAGAGAAAGAGATGATAGTAGATGGTAATTTCTTTTTTTAATTAAAGAAAATCTTCAATCCTTGTCTATGGAGATTCTCAGTCATCCAGGTTATGGTTGTCTCAAAGGTGGTTTTTCAAAAGGCAACTGGACTTTATTTTTCCCCTTGAGGAAGAAAATGTTTTGCTTCTCATAAATGAAGCTTCTTGGATGAGAAGTGAAATGTCTTTTTCTTCCTCAAGGACAGATTGTCCATTTGACTTTTGAAAAACTGCCTTTGAGTTTTCAAGCCTTAAAAAATAACATCATTGGATAGTAAAATAATTTGTAGATATATTCACAGACCTCCCTCTCTATTTTTTTAAATTCTTGGAGAACAAGGAAAGTGCAATGAGATTAAATACAAACAAATTCCTGAGAAACAGACCCAGTAAATCCAGATAACTATAAACCTTTCAACTTGACAATAACACTTAGAAATCTCCTAGAATAGAGAAATTAACTTTGTAAACATTTAGAGTAAAAATGTCCTGTTGTAATTATAAAGAACTGATACACATTTCTTGTGGATGATTTTTCTAAGACTAATCTTATCTCCTTTGTTGGATGAATTCTTCTTTGTTTGTAAAGTTCACCAAAGCAATACAATAACAAGTGATATCTGTGCGTAGATCTATCTGGAAAGCTTGGTGACTTGGACTGCCTCCTCTGATCAGCTGAGTACGATCAATCTGGAAGAAACTGCTTGGGGTTCCCCACTTCCATAAAGGGAAGAAGAGGAAGAGGCCTGCAGATGCTATTTATCAAGTTGGCACCTGTTCTCTTGCAGAGCTTTTCATATGAAATTCAGTTGGCTGCTTCTTATGCATGGCTGGCTGAGTAATTCTGGGAATTGAATTCCACAAGTCTTAAAGCAGCCAAGTTTGAAGACCCCTAATATAAACTATTGGGGATCCTTTGTGAATGCAACAGACTCCAAATCAGACAGAAAGATGGATTAGATGGAAAGTTAGAAAGTTGATAGAAAGATAAAAAGATAATAAGATATAAAGATGGATTCCTGATTCCCTAGAGGCATTTACAGGCTTTGAGCCAATCTGAATGAAAAACTTTGGAGATTTGATTAAATATTTATTCATCTTCATGCAAACACAAAAAGTTGAGATAATCAAGGCCGCAAACAAGCAAGCAATTCTGGGCATGTATTAAAGATTGAGAACCTTGGCTGGCCGCATACCCTAAAAGGAAACAAAAACTGGACTTTAACCATCTGTAATAGCCCGTGGGACTTTAACCATCCATCCTTCCAGAACATGCTTTAAAGTCCAATAAACATTTGCTCTCCTTTAAGTGGGTGATAGTTATCTGGAAGCAGCATGTGTGCTGATGCTTGTTAATTAATATACAAGAGTAAGCTGAAACATGGCCTGCATGGCAATTGAGCAAGACAACAGACTGCAGGAATTCTTCTGTGTTGGGCAGTAAAAACATAGCAATGATGTTGTGATGCATGAGTTTCGAGAATAAAGGATGGCGACAATCCTGAAAAGTAGACTTTTTTACTGTATTATTGAGGGGGAAAATACTGTCTAAAGTAAGAGTAAAAAAAATGTAAAAAGAGAACCAGTTTTTGCATTTAGGGTTTTGCATATGGGACAGGAGTTTTTAAGGAGCAAGCCCAATTTTAATTCATAAAACTCAAAAACTATTATAAATGGGCTCTAGCTCTTTTTTGAATACATTGTTCTAAAAATGCTCTGCAAAGTTTGGATCTCAAATTCAGAAAGTTCCAATTCCTGGTCTAGGAAGCTGTATGTGCTCCATATTGTCTATATTGAGCTAGAAAACCTGCTGCTCATTTAAATATACAGAGAAGATAGTAAAGCTATGCAAAAAGCACAGAGAAAATGGAAACCCTACCTTTAAGAAAAGAGACTTACCAATACAAATGAGATCACAAAATTGATTATTGATGAAATCTGCACCAATGAGAAGTAGATATGAGGAAGTCAGATTTAGATTCATAGGAGACTAACAACCAGGATGTGATGTCACCATTGGATCCCAATTTGGAGGAGGAGTTGGAACGGGGACCATCCAAAAGGGATGGCACATCTCCCTTGGAATGTTTGGAGAGGCCAGGGGCTGAGGATGATGCTGTCACAGGCCCCTCAGGCATTGGGGAGGTGGTTGACCAGATGGAGAGCTGCTTGCCTGCCCTCACAGACAGTGGGGAGGATCAGCTGCAGTCAGGCAGTGGTGCTGAGAGGCAGCAGATTCCCTCTGATGAGGAACAGCTGCCTTCCCACTCAATCCAAGGGCATGGAGAGTAGAGTGGGACAAGCTCAAAGGAGATCTGCTAGGCTGCTTGGGAGAAGATCACCCCACCCCCTCCTCACAAGGAACACCTTACATGGGTTGACTTAAGCAGAAGCCAGGAAAGATTGCCTTTGTCAGGAACAATTGTTTGTTTGGCACACACTCCCCCGGCTTTGGAAAAAACTCAGCCTTGACTCTTATTTCTGCCTGTGTCTTTCCTTGTGGACTTGCCTTTAGTGTTGTGGACCTGTCTTGCCCTGTGGATCTTGACTCTGGATCATGCCCCATCTTTGGACTTCTTCTCTGTCTTTGCAAATTGGTTGCAAAATGGAAGCATGGGGTGGAGTCTTACCAGCCATTGTAGGGCCATTTGTTTTGGAATTTAACAAAGCAACAAAGGACTATTGTAGCCTGTCTCTACCATAGGGTCTACCTATGATCCGGGTCATAATACAGGACCTCCAACACTGGAGATGTTTTAGCACAGAGTCTAAATTGAACCTGAGGCCTTCTCCTAGCAAACCTTAGGCTAAACACTGAAATCAACATGCACAGAATTATGCTGTAGTGTGGTTTATAGAAACGTAAAAGAGAACTTCAGTAGGACTCTTGCTCTAGGTCAGACCTGGGAATTTCATAGGTCGCAGGCCACAGCCAACACTTTGGCTGTCCCTGTCCAGCCTGCATGAGATCAATTGGAAGTTAGAAAATAAAATCTAAATAAACACGCCACAGGGGATGAGATAAGAAGCTGAGCGTGCTCCTTTAGTTGGCTGGTGAGAGAAAGAGCTTTTTCTCTGCCCACAGCAGAAGATCAACAGATAGGCTGAGGAAAGGTGAATTGAGATGAGGCTCTGCACTCCCTCCTCCCTCAACACATGGGTGTTGGTGGCAGAATTAAGTTCAGCCAATTGGTTTGGTCCTCCACAATAGTCCCAAGTTTTTCATGTGGCCCCTTAGGAAAATTAATTGCCTACCCTTGCTGCAAGTGGAAACAGGTATATATAAAACAGGCATATATAAAACCGTAAGGCGTAAATTTATCCTGGAGAAATTAAATTCTTCATTGTAAATTATGTTCAGGAACCTATTAAGGCATGCTTCTTTCTTCTTTGTTTGTTGATCCCATAGTTCTAATTTTCTTCACATAGGGAGTAAAACATACAATGGCTAGGAGATTGTGGCAGACAATGCTATAAACTCCACCAAGTGGAGGTCACATTTAAGAGGAATAGAGATATCAAGGTACTTCAAAGCAGCCCTCTTAGAGGCTAATTGAAACGTTTTACAAACAACTGGTCACAAAAGACTTTTTCTTCACATGGAGGACGTGTAAACATTCTTATTGCTGGGAATCTGTTGTGCTCATGCCCTGTCTGATCCTCTTCAACTGGTAGTTCCACTTTATGCATGTCTATCACAGAAATGTCAGTATTGGAGAAGCTTTTCTTTTCAGAACAGGGATCGCGTAAGGAAAAGGTTAACTGCTGTGTCCTTGATTAATTGCTAAAATGGAAATGTTGGTAGTTGCCAGGCCATACAATCACCGGCCATGTCTATTCAACTTTGGAATAAGGCCTGGCATCCACTCTGCCAAATTAATGAAATATGTGTAGCTATTTAAAAAGCATGATCTTACTACGCATGCGCAAGATGGAGAATGCTTCCCTGTGAGAGCAGCCGGGCCTCCGATGGGGAATGGCTAGAGACCTCCCCCCAGGGGCCGAGAAACATCTGGGACCCCTGGGATTTTGGCAGCGGAACATCTTAGTCTCTCTGAAATATGTCTGTCGGCTCCCTTCTTGCCGGGAATGGACGAAGCTGAGTGGTGGTAACAGCGTACTTCCCCCTGCGGCCTGCGGTGAGGTGAGAAGCCAGCTGGGAGTCGGGAGGCCACTGCGAAAGAGAAGAGCTCGGCGGCGGCTCCCCCCTCCCCCACCATGTGAACGAGTGACTCTTGAAAAGACTGCTGAGAGGCTCCTGGCTTTGAGAGGCCGCCACGAGGGGGAACAGCTTGGCAGTTGGCCTCCCCCTCCCCCCTTCTACCATCATTATGCTTGGGTAGGCAGTCGAGAGGCGTTGGTGCTGGGAGGCCACCGCAAAAGGGAAGATCAGCGGCGCCCCCCCTACCATCATGTGAGCTAGTGGTTCGGGGAGACAGCTGAGAATTGCAGGGGATAGAGGGGGCAGCATGGACCTGGAGGTGAGGGAAACAATGTGGTCATGCTTCCCCCCTCCCCTGTGAATTAGTGAACGAGAGGCCAACGGTGAGGCCAAATGGGAGAACTGTAGTGGCCTCCCCCACCCCATGAGCTTTGTGCGGGAAGGAAAGTCGAACTGAGCACTATCAGGAGGGGCAGTAAGACAGCCCTGAAGAAAGAATCCCGGATTATGACGCTGGTGCTGCCCTTATGGACCCCTTTTCAGAGACCTGGTCCTTGCCCCCGGCAGCAGATATGCGAATCTGTGGATAGTGGATTAAACGAAGCAGGATGGAACAACATAGGGGCTTTTCCTGCTCGGACCACTCAAAATCTACCTTCATTATTGTTATTATTATTATTATTATTTTTACCATCACCCTGATAGAAACTTGGTACTTGGACTTTAATCCAGACTTGACTGCCTGGTTTCTTGCCGGACCCTATCGATTCACTTTACTTGACTGGCTGCTTACTCGAAGTGGATGCTTCTTGCATTGCGAGACTCCCCCCTCTCGCAATTATGGCCCTCTGTTCTATCAAGGACCCATCTCGAGGATGGACTTTGGAGTCTTGAGAGATGGCATGCATAAAAAAAGGGGCTTTGGGGTTTTTTAAATAGGTATTTAGTCAGTTTTAAGGGTGGGGAGGGGTGGGGAAGGGGTGTTTAGGGTAGGGGAAGAAATTGTCAGAAGGGAACAAGAAGACAGGCCAGGCGACGGAAGGGGACGGAGTCCTGAGGGTGCGGACGGGGGGTTGATTAAGATTAACTCAGTTCCAATAAGTACCGTTAGCGGGAGGGGCAGGTATGGTGGGAGCAGGGGGCCGTATCATAATAAGGGAGCGCGCACCCGCTGCTTATGAGCGGTCGTGCGCTCCGACCCCCAAGGCTCAACCTGTTCTCGGGGTTGTTCAGAACCACAGGGCCCTGGCTGTAGGCTGATGCTGTGCAATGCCAGGTCTGTGGTAAATAAGGCCCCCCTCATTCAAGATTTAATCTCAGAGGGGGGAGCAGACCTGGCGGGTATAACGGAGACCTGGTTGGGACCAGAGGGCGGTGTCCCTCTGGTGGAAATGTGCCCACCGGGTTTCCTTGCATTCCACCAGCCGAGAGCTCAAGGCAGGGGTGGGGGAGTGGCGGTCGTGATCAGGGAAGGTTTCAGGCCGAGGGAGGTCACTGTTCCTCAGACGGCAGGCTGTGAATACCTTCTGGTGAAGTGGGACCTAGGGGGTCCGAGGGCGGTGTTGATTACGTACCTGGCTCCCTGCCACGTATCAACCTCCCTGCCCGAGCTCCTGGGCGTTGTCGCCGCGGTGGTGGTTGAGGTCCCCAGGCTAATAGTCATGGGTGACTTCAACCTGCCGTCCGGGGGCGGGGCGTCCGGGGAGGCTCGGGAGTTCATGGCTTCCATGACAGCCATGGACCTGACCCGGGTAATTCAAGGCCCCCCACACACAGGGGGGAACACGCTTGACCTGGTTTTTGTCTCTGGACAGTGGCTGAGTGGTCAGAGTGTAGGGGATATAGTCATTGAACCCCTGTCATGGTCTGATCACTCTCTCCTACGCCTGGACTTTCTGACCGCTGCACCCCACCGCAGGGTGGCGGAACCGGTGAGATGGAACCCGAGCGGTTCCAGGCAGAGCTTGGGCCAATTCCTGAGGTTCTGACACACGACTCGGTTGGAGAGCTGGTGGCGGCCTGGGACAGGGCGGCTGCCGGTGCCCTGGATCGAGTTGTGCCTTTGCGGCGTCTGATTCAGCGTGGGTCTCGACCGGCCCTGTGGTATAACGAGGGGTTGAGAGAGATGAAACGCCGGAAAAGACGCCTAGAGAGCAGTTGGAGATCGAGCCGTGCCGAATCTGACCGAACATTGGTAAGAGACCATATTAGGTCCTACCTAATGGCGATAAGAGCAGAGAAGTGTTCCTACCTCACTGCTCTTATTGCGTCATCAGATAACCGCCCAGCCTCCCTATTTAGGGTGACCCGCTCCCTCCTTCATCAGGAGGTGAAGGGAGACCCCTTAGAGGGTAGAGCTGAGGATTTCGGAAAATATCTGTATGATAAAATCGCTCAGATACGGGAAGGCTTCGACTTCAACTGGGAGAGGCGGAGGCTGGTCTTGAGACCGTTACCTGGGTTGAGTTTGACCCCGTGACCCCCGAGGACGTGGACAGGTTGCTGGGGGGACTTAGGGCGACCACATGTTTACTGGACCCGTGCCCCTCCTGGTTGGCGCTGGCCTCCCGGGAGGTGGTACGAGGCTGGTTCCGAGCAATTATCAACGCTTCCTTGAGTGAGGGTGTCTTTCCCGCTGCCTTGAAAGAGGCAGTGGTGAGACCCCTCCTCAAGAAGCCTGCCCTGGATCCAGCTGTTTTATCATACTACCGTCCCGTCTCCAACCTTCGCTTTCTTGCGAAGGTTGTTGAGAGTGTGGTTGCCTGATAGTTCCCGCAGCACCTGGAGGAATCGTCATATCTTGATCCGTTCCAGTCGGGCTTCAGGCCTGGCTACAGCACGGAAACAGCATTGGTCGCGTTGGTGGATGATCTCTGGTGGGCCCAAGACAGGGGTTGCTCCTCTGTTCTGGTGCTATTGGACCTCTCGGCGGCTTTTGATACCATCGATCATGGTATCATGCTGCAACGGTTGGAGGGGCTGGGCATAGGAGGCACTGTTTTGCAGTGGTTCTCCTCCTTCCTCTCTGGCCGGATGCAGTCTGTGTTGACAGGAGGCCAGAGGTCGACCCCGAGACCCCTCGTATGTGGGGTACCTCAGGGGTCGGTCCTCTCACCTCTACTGTTCAACATTTATGTAAAGCCGCTGGGTGAGATCATCCGTGGTTTTGGTGTGGAGTACCACCAGTATGCTGATGATACCCAGCTGTACATTTCCACGCCGAACCACCCCAACGATGCCCTTGCTGTGCTGACCCAGTGCCTGGAGGCCGTGTGGGTATGGATGGGGAGAAACGGACTCAAGCTCAACCCCTCCAAGACAGAGTGGCTGTGGTTACCGTCGTCCCGGTACAGCCAGCTGATTCCATCGCTGTGTATTGGGGGCGAAACAGTGGCTCCCACAGGAAGGGTTCGCAATTTGGGAATCCTCCTGGACTCACGGCTGTCCTTAGAGGACCATCTGACGGCCATGGCCGGGAGGATGCTCTACCAGGTTCGCCTGGTGCGCCAGTTGCGTCCCTTCCTAGACCGGGACTCGCTACGCACAGTCACTCATGCCCTCGTGACCTCCAGGCTGGACTACTGTAATGCTCTCTACATGGGGCTCCCCTTGAGGTGCACCCGGAAGCTCCAACTTGCCCAGAATGCGGCCGCACGGGTAGTGATGGGAGCGTCGTGGCGCTCCCACGTAACACCGCTCCTGCGTGAGTTGCACTGGTTGCCGGTGGTCTTTCGGGTGCGGTTCAAGGTGTTAGTGACCACTTTTAAAGCGCTCCATGGCATCGGACCCGGATACTTACAGGACCGTCTAGTGCCAGCAAATACCTCCCGCCGTCCGGTACGCTCCCACAGAGAGGGCCTCCTCAGGGAGCCGTCGGCCAGACAGTGCCGGCTGGCGACCCCCAGGGGGAGAGCCTTCTCTGTGGGAGCTCCCACGTTATAGAACGAGCTCCCCCCGAACTCCGTACAATAGCAGATTTACGCACCTTCCGTCGGGAACTAAAAACGTTCCTTTTTCGACAGGCCGGCCTGGCATAGAAGCTTCGGTTCCAATAGGGTCAAAATGTTTTAGGGGGACTGAGTATTTTTAAGATTTTAAGCTTTGTATGTCTTGGGTTTTAAATGGGGATTTCGGCCAAATTATTTAATTCATTTTTAATTATTTTAAATTTTGTATATTTATATGTTTTTTAAATTTTAGGCTGTACACCACCCCGAGTCCTTCGGGAGAGGGGCGGTATAGAAATTTGATTAATAAATAATAAATAAATAAATAAATGCCACAGCAGCCACTTGCCAGAAAAAGAAAATGAAGAAAAGGAGCTGCAACACTCTTCAGTAAACAGAATGTATCTTATGCACTGAGCAAAAAAGAATGGAGATTTTGCTAGATTAACTGACGCACACTGAAGGACAGAGTAGGTCTGTCACAGGTATGAACCTCTGAGGACATTTGGATATCTTTTGTTTCTGAAATGCATATGGCCCTTGGTATCATGATGCAGCTATCAGCTACTATAGATCAGAACATTTAGCAGCTGTTATGTATTTAATGATTCAGGCAAAAAGGTTGCCTTACCCAAGAGATTCAAAACATAGTATAAGGAAATTGATATGAAGCTCCTGAGATGCAGGGGGAAGAAGAAGAAGAAGAAGAAGAAGAAGAAGAAGAAGAAGAAGAAGAAGAAGAAGAAGAAGAAGAAGAAGAAGAAGAAGAAGAAGAAGAAGAAGAAGAAGAAGAAGAAGAAGAAGAAGAAGAAGAAGAAGAAGAAGAAGAAGAAGAAGAAGAAGAAGAAGAAGAAGAAGAAGAAGAAGAAGAAGAAGAAGAAGAAGAAGAAGAAGAAGAAGAAGAAGAAGAAGAAGAAGAAGAAGAAGAAGAAGAAGAAGAAGAAGAAGAAGAAGAATCGTGCCTGCCAAGGCTAAGTCCAAGTGGGAGATAAATGCCACCTTCCCTGGGTAGCATCAGTTGGGCACAAGCTTTTTGAAGCATAGCCCAATGGACTAATTACAAAACATGTCTCTCATTGTAGCCCAAAGCTCTTCCTCTGGAGCTTCATATATTTCATCTACAGCAACAGATTTGCTGTTCATTAAAAGCAGATAATATCTTTCTTGAGTAAATGCTGTTCATGGAAGTGCTGCTTCACCCTCCCTTTAATAGAGCTCCCAGTGATAAATGCGACTGGTAAGGATGATTAAGACATTTCATTATGTTTTAATGTGTCTTTAGGCATGTAACTGCTAGTAACAACAATCATTCTGCTTTTCTGCCCCAAAATTGCCTGATGATACATTACTTACAGGACAGACTTTAGGGGCATCGAGCCATAGATGAGCTTTTCTGTAGGCATTAACATACACTAAGAAGCTTTTTTGCAATTACAGCACAAAGGGCAATTTGAAGATCCATCCAGCTGCAGGGGGTGTTGATCTTTTTAAAGTCTGGCACTCTTAAAACTGTGTGAAATCTCTCCCAGACTATTGAAAAGGGAAAAGCAAATTGACTGCAGGATAACCAGGTCAATGCATTGCTTCAGTATTATGGCCACATCACTTGGTATTTTTTTTAATCCATAAATTATTTCTTTCTCATGTGTACTGTGCATTTTGCTTTGCACAAAAATGAAAGTAAGATTAACTGATCTTCAAACAGGCCTAATAAAACAGACAAATATTGTTCATGCATATGTAGTGTCAAAAAACAAGATTTTTTTTACAGTGCCGCAATAGTTCATTGAGGAATTGCAATAACAGAAACAGATGCTTAAAAGATAGTGAAGAATTCACCATATTCTGGGATTTGCAATGCAGAACTTCATAATCTGAATCAATAAATCAATCACTGTTCTTCAATCTAACTAAATTACAGCAATTTTCACCATAGTCACATAATTTCTCTTCATTTCTATAATTATCATTAATAGTTAACAATATTCAATAAGAGTTTAGTAAAACTGTGTTAATAAAAATTTCTAACATCAAATAATAATTATTTGTATAATTAACCCTAATTTACATAATGAAACTGGGCTATCTGAGGGACTGCCTCTCCCTAATTGCATTAGCTCACCTCATTAGATCTATCAGGAACTATGCTGTGGGTACCATCAGTCAGGAACTTACATTTAGTGAGTCCCAGGAGATGTATCTTCTCTGCCATGGCATTCTACACACACACACACACACACACACACACACACACACACACACACGCGCGCGCGCGCGCGCGCGATTGGCTTCATCCCTTTTGCTATTCTGTAAGTCCCTCAAGACATAGCTATGTTATTAGGCCTGGGGTTCCTGGGGAGCTGGAGATATGCTAAATATATCTTGGTTGCTGTGCTGGCTGTTTTTATTCCCTCTTTGATTTGTATCTCTGTTTTCATAATATTTACTGTTAATGAGATTTTAATATTTTCTTATATCTGTGTTTTTTATATATAGTTTACCTATTTGTTGTGCCCTCCTCCACCTGAGTGGCCTTTGGTGAGATGGGCAGTTACATAAATTTGATTATTAGGTAGGTAGAGAGAGAAAGAGAGAGAGGGAACTGCATTTCATAATTTCTTCCAAACTAGAGAGGGGCAAAAATCTACATCTAATAGGACTATGCTAATTCTTTGGCATTGTCTTGTTGACTGCTTCTTTGACTGCTATCTTAGATTTCATTCCCTTTTTTCAAACAAGTGAAATAAGAAATTTCAGAAACTGAGTTCTCTGCCCAATAATTCATTCATTGTGGTAGTTTGACAGTGATGTTACAAACATAACCCAACCATCCATATGGCTGTTCTGCTGTGACTTGTTTCAGTGACTTCTGCCCATTGTTAAGAACGGAAACAAACTTAAAGAACTCTAAACTATTTTAAATTTCTTTTTTTCCCCTTAATGAATATGGAAGTTGCTGGCAGATAACACCCAGATAACAAGCCAGCAGCCATGCAGTTGGGAGGAATCAGCTTGAGCTTTCAGCTGTGTTCATGATAAGCCACAAATAAGATTGTTCATGCTGTGAGCACACCATTTTTTGTGTGTGCTTTGCCATGGAATCATGCAATCAGGTCTTCTTATCTTGTGCCACACTCATTCTTATTTTTTTGAGGAAGATTTTATGATTATATTCTCAGGATGCTGGACTATAAAATGCTTTAATGAGTTCATGGGCATCTGCAAGATTTCCATCTTTCCTTTAAAAAAAAAAGGCCACTGTGATAAATTCCTAGTTTCATTTGGGACTATAGTGTCTTCTGATAAATTTATCATATGCTGGGGGGCCTGCATAGATGGAAGTAACTTTTATTTCCCAAAAAGCTTCTTCTCAGCATTAAGGAAGAAGGCAGACCTGGCTAAAATGAGATTGTGACATTTTAATTCCATTCAGAGTCAGCGGCTCTTAAAATATTTTTGATTTACTGACTATGATCAGAACATATAGATGTTTTCTTGGATTGACAAAATAATAGCTTCTTCAAAAGGGTTGCTTTCATTTATTCTCCATATTCAATAAAACTAGGGGGAAGTGCTCAGAAGAAAGTAAAAATAATGATGATGGAGGAGGAGGAGGAGGAGGAGGAGGAGGAGGAGGAGGAGGAGGAGGAAGAGGAAGACAAGGAGGAGGAGGAGTAGTTCTTCCTCCATGAAGTTCCTGAAGCTCCATGAACAATTGTTCCAAGAACTTTGATCCAGTACTGAATTGCAGGAATGCAAACTTACATTTCTGATGCAGAAAAATAGCTGATTTACAAGGTGAAATTAAAAGGAGTTCCAAATTCTGGCTGAGAATATTTCTTCCCATTCCCCTCTCCTCCTTGCAAATGACAGCCCATGTTGTATAATGGTGAAGACACTGGCCTAGAAACCAGGAGACTGTGAGTTCTAGTCCTGCCTGAAAAACTGGTTGGATGACTCTGGGCCATTCACTCTCTCTCAGGCCAATACGCTTCCAAGGATTATTGTTATGGGGAAAACAGGAGAAGGTAGGAGTAGTAGATGTGTTTGCCACCTTGATTTAGTTATAAAGTAATAAAGGAAGGACAGAAATATAAAAAGAATGAATGAATGAATGATCACTCCCTATTCCTATCCAATACAGAATTCTCATTGCTATTCCAAAAAAGAAGGGATGGGCAGTAACTCAATGGCAGAATATCTTTTTTATATGCAGAAGACTTTAGATTATTTCCCAATCTCTCCAGATATGACTGGGAAAGATTCTGCTTTGAAGTCATAAAGAGAGAAGCTATAAACAGGATTGACAGATTGGGGTCTGATTTGGTATAAAGAAATTTCCTATTTCCTTTTCTTTTTTACCCCTTGGGATATTTTCCCTGTAAAATTATGCTTTTTAGGAAAGTTAGAAATTTATTTTAAAAAGCCTTCCCACATGAAACATGGGCTGATGTATTGCAGATTACATTTTCAACCTACATTGCAGTCTGCTCCCATACATTTGAAATATTCAGAGGTCCATGAACGAGTCTTCTTGCAAATTAAAGTTTCATGCTCATTAGCTCTTCCTGCAAGTTTTATAAAAACTGCACGCTAGTGAACAAAAATTTTTGTTTACTCCATAGATCAGAAGCAGTTTTGCTCTTTTTTTTTCTCCTTCATGCTGCCTTCCATCTCCATCCAGAGAGATTTCTAGTGTTTAGGAGGCACATATAGTCACCAGGCACAAACCACAAAGAGTTGACAGTATGTCACAATGGCAAAAGTGATGGAGATAATTCTAATGGCCAGTGATGTCATGTGTCCTTTCCTGATACCCATGGAACCACATTCTCTATTGCATGGGTGTCAAACTTGCCGTGTCACGTGACATGTCACAACATATCACAACTTTTTTTGCACTGCCAGAACTGGGGTGGTCATGGCCTCTGCATGATGCAACCAGCCCACAGGCCGGCAGTTTGACATTTTCAAATAGATCTGAGTGACTAGATATACTTTAAAATAGACAATAGACTTCGGATGTCTATTGTCTCCCAGGTGAGCTACCTTTAACAGAGTAGTACTGCTGAAGATCTCAGCCAAAGACATCTAGTCTGAGCCTATTTAAAAGTATATCCAGTCACTCAGATCTATTTGAAAATGAATGCGTGCAAAACTAAAAGTGTTAATGGAAAACTAACGGGAAATTGAATGATATAATTCCAGGGGGATAATTGTTATTATGATGTTAATGATAATGAAATGCTTGATAATAATGAGTACTAATTTTAATGTAATAAAAATACATAAAATACATATGTTATGAACTTATTAATGATAATTAATACATAAAATACTTAATAATAATGAATGTTAATATTAACTAATATATTCAAAGCTGATTAATGTTGAAATAATTATAAAATCCTACTAAGTAATGAAACAATTACAAAGTTATACTGAGACAGGCATAGCTCAATGACATTCTTTTTTATCCCATACATTTTTCATGCAGACCTCACTTATTCTTCTTTAGAAATATATCATTTCTCTAGTTTGAGCAACTGTACTGTTTCTTTAAAATGAGGGGTAAATGTTGATATTTACTATATTCCAATTGCAGCATTATGTATTAGCTTCAGCTGCCATGTTATCTTGAAGGGAAGACCCCTATCATGTCAATCATCTAAAGGGGAAGTTACATAGCCATAGACCAGGAGTGTCAAACTGCCAGCCTGCGAGCCATGGAAGCCATGCCCACCCCATTGCCGGCAATGGCAAAACAGTCCCGATACATTGCGCGATGTCACATGACATCGTGAGTTTGACATGTCTGCCATAGACTATGGCAGCCTTAGTGAGAATATGAGAGCTGGGGTCTTTTTCTGGGTAATAACTGGCCAAACTGAAACAGGACAAAAAGACTCTTGTCTACTAAAACTATGTGTGCTAAAATCTTAAAATCACATTGTTATGTGGTATTTCAGGTTTTATTAGTGGCATTTTAATAAAGGTGATACTAACATTTTAGCATGGGAATAGAATAGAATAGAATAGAATAGAATAGAATAGAATAGAATAGAATAGAATAGAATAGAATAGAATAGAATAGAATAGAATAGAAACTGGAAGTGACCTTGGAGGTCTTCTAGTCCAGCCTCCTGTAGAAGCAGGAGAACCTATACCAGTGATGGTGAACCTTTTAGAGACTGAGTGCCCAAACTGCAACCCAAAACCCACTTATTTATCGCGAAGTGCCAAGGCTGCATCAGTACTGTAGTGCCCTCAGGGGGGGCGTGGCCCACTGGGTGGACATAGCTGCAGTGGTCATGGCAGACTGGGTGACCATGGCCAGTGCCTTGCCATCTCTGGGGCATCCCCGGGGGGACAACGTCACTTGCTCGCTTACTTCCTGCCCTGTCGCTTCCAAATGCCACATGCTTTTTACTCTGGCAAACTCTGCAGGGGCAATGGTGCGCGTGCCCACAAAGAGGGCTCTGAGTGCCACCTCTGGCATGCATGCCATATGTTCGCCACCACTGACCTATACCATTTCAGGTAAGTAATTGTCTAACCTCTTTTAAAAAATCTCCAGTGATGGAGCACCCACGATTTCTGGAGGCAAGCTGTTCCACTGATTATTTGTCCTCACTGTCAGGAACTTCCTCCTTAATTCCAGGTTACTTCTCTCTTTGATCAGTTTCCTCTGGAGCTTTGGTGAATAACGTGACCCCCTCTTCTTTCTGGCAGCCCTTCAAATACCAGAATACTGCTATCATGTCTCCCCTATTTCTTCTTTTCTTTAGACTAGCCAACCCAAGTCCTGCAGCCGTTCTTTGTATTCCTGCCTCCTTTTGAAATTTAGATTCTTTCCAGCTACACGCCACGCAGATGCCTGAGTTTTAAAGCCAAAATTTGGGAGCTCATCCAGGATCACAATGTGGCATCTCTCAGGACTTGGATCAGACCACCTCAATCATAAAACATATGACATATGGCACAGGTGAGTTTGCCCCTTGCATCTTTGGAGGAGATACGAAACTAAAGAGCCAAGAGCAAGTAGCCCCTTGGGAGAGAAAGAAAATAGGTCAGGGAAGGAGCATCCTGGGAAGTCCATTGAGTCTCATGGTCCACTTGTGGGACCAGGGAACCCTGTCTGTCCAGCAGGTTGATAGTGAAAAGGAGAATGGTCATACTGTGCAAAGGAAACTAGATAAGATATGCTCGTTATCTTTCATGGGAGGAGATAAAGCCAAAGTAGGCTCCTTTGACTTGTGATATCAGCAGCATTTCAAGTATATTTTGAGCTGACCCATTTCAGCCAAATGAACTTTTGAGTCTTATAGGCTAATGAGCAACCCAGGTGATGGTACAAAAGACTATGGCCTCCACCCCTCCCCTTGATCTGCCATCCCCATTCTACTTTCAAAAGAATGAAGATGATCTGACTCCAGTCTTGTGTCCCCCAGGAAGAAACTCTGGGGGAGCAGAGTGGGAATGTGGGACCCACAGTTGCTTTCGCTTATAAAATGGTAGCCTGTTCGAGGCAGACCTGTAATCTGATGAAGCAGACCAGGTATTTGAAGAGGAATGTATGCAGGGAAAGCCTCAGGTGGAATCACAAAAATAACATGAAAAGCTAGCACAACTGAAAGCAACCAACACCACTGTAGGAGCAGCTGTCCTGTTCCATGTTCAGAATTGTAGGATAAGCTTATTTAGAAAAATTCCTGCAAGCTTGGATGCTGTAAAACTCCTGGGTAAAATTGGAATGGGTAAAAAAATGAGCTATTTTTCTAAACAGAAATTGGAACAGAGTTTTGGATAATGAGCAGCAAACAAAATTGGCCAGAATGGAGTTTTGTTGTCAACTGAAATTTTTAAAACTTTTTTTTTTTGGTGAGGAGAGAAGAAGAAAAATAAAATAAAATAAAAGCAGGCTACTTGTATTGATGAAAGTTCATAAGTTGCTTATAATACTGCCTAGAGACTTCTTCCTTATAATTCAGCCAGGAAGCAAAATTAATCCTATTTATTTTATTTATTTATTAATCTAATTTATACAATACTCATCTCACTGTTTAAGTGTCTCTGGGCAATTTACAGTTTAAAAAAATGATATCTGAATAAAAGTCCATACAAGAATAAACAAATTTTAAAAGACAGAAAAGATGCCGTCAAGCCAAGGATTGTGTCCCACACTTGGATCACCATGCTACTAGATAGAACCAGTGTAGGAGAAGGACTGGAAGAATTTGGAGGTGGAATTAAATGAGGGATCAGCCTAGAATCCCTATGTAACCACAAGTGGACTAAATCAAACCTCCCCTTGAATTTTGTTGACCCCTATTTAACTCCAAGCAGGTGCCAATCATTGAGAATATTCCTGTGCATAAGCATGAATAGCAATCAATGAATTTAATTGGACCTTCACATGTGGACCTGACCTTTTCCACCTGACAGCCAGGTCTTAAAATTCTCTTCTGAAAAGCTAGCAGAGTGGGGTACAATGTCACCTCAGGGCAAGATGTTTCATAGGGCGGGAGCTACACCAGAGAAGGCTCTCTTCACAGACCTTATACATCAAAATTATTTAACTGACAGAGTGCATAATATGCCCCTCTGACCTTTGACCAAGTGGGATAGGTTGATGTGACTGGAATTAGACAATTCCCAGGTAACCTGCATACATGCCATGAAGGGCTTTAAAGGCCATAATCAACCCTATTAAGAATATCCCCCAAAATACAAGGAAACCAATCAAGTGAAATGCCTATATATACCACACCATTGTTGAAAACTGTTATGAAACTCAAGCTGTATTTTACACCAAATAATGCAAAAAGGTTTTTAAGCATGCACAACTTAGTACTAAAAATAATATATATATATATATATATATCTTAAATCTATAGATTTTTAAAAAATTAATTTGCCGCTGACATTGTATTTTTTTAATTAAATATTGCTCAGGGTAGAATAATAAGCCAATTGGAACAATTAGGACAATTATTGCAAAACTGTAATTTAAAAGTATCAGAGCTAATGGAAGATTTACTGAGTCATGGTGGTGCAGTGGTTAGAATGCAGTATTGCAGGCTAATTCAGCTCACTGAGTTCAATCCTCAAAGGCTCAAAGTTGACTCAGCCTTCCATCCTTCTGAGGTTGGTAAAATCAAGACCCAGATTGTTGGGGGGGGGCAATAAGCTGACTCTGTAAACAACTTAGAAAGGGCTGTAAAGCACTACGAAGTAATACATAAGTTTAAGTCTATTGCTATTCTATTGCTGGTAACTAGACAATGGCTACTACTATGCTATCACAATGAAAATAATAAGCCTTTGTTTTACTTAAGAACAAAAAGCCTACAATTATGACCATAAATCATGAAGGTCATTAAGCAGGTCAACACATGACTGTGACTGATTTTATGACTTTTAGTGGTGGTTAAGTGAACGTGGTGATCATTAAGCAAACACCACAATCATTAAGTGAGCTCAATGTTTGCTATGGGTATTGTAAATTGCAGGTCATGTGACTGCAGGACATTGCAAACAGCTGTAAATGCAAGCTGGTTTCAAGAGTCTAAAATGCGGTCACATGAACAATGGGGAGGTAACATCAGAACTTCGAAACCGGATTGTCAGTAGCTTTGGGGGGTGGGTGGGTCCATCATAAGTTCAAATGATTGCTAAGGGAGCAATTTACAAAATGTAAGCAATGGAACAATATACCTGTCTCGCTGTTGAATAGTTTGATTGAATTCCACATGAACCTTTCCCATCTGTACACTAGGACCAAGCATGCTTTTCTCCCAGCTGTGAAACTGGGAGGAAAAAATGCTGTGCACTTACAGAAGTGTGACAGATAATACACAAGAACAAGCAAGGGCTGTTTTGATAGAAAAAAACACCAGTGTTTTACATTTGTAAACATTTTCTTTATAGATCTCTGTGTGCATTGTATAAAAAAGGGTCAGGTTGAGAAAGTTTTGAGTTGTGGAGACAATTTTTTTTTAAAATACGTGTGCCTATCCCTTTAAAAGCCAAATCTCTGTAGCAATAAAAAAATGTTCAAAAATTGAATGCAGGTTCTGGTATCCACCATTCCTTCTGTTTTGTGTAACTATTGTGCATATTTTATGCATTGTGATTTGTGTATGTTGAGTGCACATTAAAAGAAATTAAGAGGTTTCTGATGCTTATTGTCTGCCATTTATTCTGCAGTGTTTGAAGTATGTATGTGTATCTCTAATTTCCCACAGCTTCTCACAGGCTTAAGCCCTATTCCTTCAGACTATACAAGGAGAAAATATTTGTAGCTCAGGGTTGAACTATGGGGTCCTTGTTACTTTCTGAGCTTGGCCATTTTCTTGCTAGCACTGATGATGTTACTTAGTTTAGTAATGAAACAACTGAGCTCAGAGAGGAACAAGGACCCACAGACCATTCAAGATGTGCTCTCATCATGTTAGAAGGTCAAAACAAATGGGGAAAGAGGAGGAGGAATAATGGGGGGGGACAATGCCTCCACAGAAAACTGAAGGGACCTGGATTTCCCCCCATTTCAGGAATTTTTGCAAAGCTTTTACACACAGAACCCCTGTGACAAAGAAAACCAACAACTGAATAGCAATAACAATGGCACTTGGACTTATATACAGCTTCACAATGCTTTACCAAAGCAGTTTATAGAGTCAGCATATTGCCCCCCAAAATCTGGGTCCTCATTTTACTGACTTCGAAAGGATAGAAGGCTGAGTCAACCTTGAATTGATTAGAATCGAACTGCCCACAAGAAATTGAAACATTTTCCTTCCACTACTACTATAGTCTCTTTTGTATCTAAGATGGTACAAGGAAAGTTCCTCGAAGTGAGTAAAGAATGTTCAGTATTGGAGTACTCAGTTTCAAAGAGTTGTGGTTGTGCAGTGGTTAGAATGCATTATTGCAGGCTAATTTTGCTGTCTGTCAGCAGTTCGATTCTCATCAGCTGAAGGTTGACTCAGCTTTCCATCTTTCTGAAGTCGGTAAAATGAGGATCTAGATTGTTGGGGACACAAGTGCAATTTAGTTGCTCATAAACAAGTGTGAAGAGGGACACCTCAATTCTATGCAAATCCAAGCAGTGGTATTGATAGGCCAGGTGTCTATGTTGTTGTATACTAAATTGTTAAAGGTTGAATTGGAAGGAAAGTTGTTTTCACACAAATGTCTTTTTTATCAAAGTACTCCACATTGCCTCATGGGAGTGGATATGCTCTGCTTGCTTGAGGCAATTTTAACCTGCTTTCCTATTGGGGTGGGCTTGATTCACCAGAGTGGCTGGCACAGGCCCCTTCTTTCCCTAGAGCTTTCACCCACCAAGCTGCAATGTTTACCAATTCTCCAGTTTGTATTACATTCACAATAGGGAAGGGAGGAAGGAAATACTGGACATTTGCTTTCTGCAGACTCAGTCAAAATTCAGGTAAAACCTAACCTGATCCTCCCACAGTGCTACAATTTCCTATTTCATCAGAAACCAAAGAAGGTATCTGTCCAATATTAATTTCTTTTATGGACAAAGGATAAATTATGCTTCTGCATTCCCCCTGCATTACACCACTGCCACCAGTTATGAAGGGAATAAAAGAGCAGTGAACCAATCCATTTTGGGATGCAGAAATGGTTCCTGATGATAGAACTGAAATCAGCATTTTCTCCATTCCTCTGAACTCCAAATCTCAATATCTATTTGCTTTCACATGAGAGGATCAGAAATGGGGTTGCCTCAAGGGTTTGGTAACTCACCATTTATTTTTTCAAAAGCAAGGTCTTTCCGTCCTTTTCTCTAAACAGAAATCAAAGCTTTCCCTTTATGTTGATGACATACTGATGACAAATGTAGCCATGAACCCTTAGAAATGGATGGAAAGCAGCTACTACTGAATCTGCATTTGCAAGTCTTTAAGATTAATCCTGGAAAGATTCCCATGGTGTTCCCAAGTAATCAAGTATCTGAGTTTGAAATGACACTTGAGGGGTGTTGAATTGACTGGTCTCAGACACAGGTCATCACAGCATGCCCTGCACTGAAAATGAAGCATCAATTCCATGGTTTCCTAGGGAATTTTTATCACCCATAGATTGCTGATGAGTTCTGTGATTTTACACATGATAACTGCTAAGAACTCCCTAGACTCTCTTCCATGTCTGACAAGACACTCCAACAGTCTGATTTATTGAAAAAAGCAGTCTTAACCTCTCTTCCTATGCCCATCAAATGAATAGGTTTCATTTGTTTGTACATGAGAATAGGGGAGTAGCATGTGGGATCTTAAGGAACATGAATTGACCAACACCACTGGCTGATAGCCTTTATTCCATTAAAATAGATCAGGCAACACAAGAGATATTGACATGCACACATACATTGGTAGCAGCATCAGACATTGTGGAAAAAGCCAAAAGCTTGACTCTGGGACAGCACACTATTTAATGGGCCTCTCATGAGCTTTTTGCCCTGTTAAAGCAAATATACAGGTATTTTCTGCCCTTTGATGTTAGAAGCAATACTAATATCTTCCCTGGAATTTAGAAGGTGTGGATCCTTAAACTCTGCAACTTTGATCTCAGAACCCATGGGCAAAGCGATATTATTGTATGGAAGAGATAAAAACAGTGATGAGAATACTTCTACACAGATAGCAGATACAATTTGCACCATCATATTCATTTATGAACCTTCAGAGAGTTTAAGTTAGCTGGAGGGAAACACATTCAACATTCACAGCTTGTTGAAAGTCTTTAACAGGCACTCCCAGTTCCAAAAGAATTAGCTATCATGCACTGCCGAATGACTAAAGAGGCACAAAAGGAAACAACCTGGCTGATCAAATAGCTAAGCAGGCTGACATCAAGCCACTTATCTTTGAAGGGTTGGCAATCATTCCCATAGAGTTTGTTCCCACTGTGGAAACTGTTAAGTATGAGGAGAATGAAACCAACTACTTGAAAGAGATATGAAGCAGTGTAGGACATTCAAGGTATCAGGAGAATTCCAGATAGGAGGGGATGCCTATCCAGAGCTTTTTACCCCATAGTAACTGAATGGAATTGTCAACATTCAGGACATTATGAGGGAGACAAATTGAAAGATTTATTAAAAACCTGATTTGCTTCCAGGATTGGAGCCAATTTCCAAAAGGTAGAACAGATGTATGGTTTTTGCTAGCAAAATTCTCCCTGTCACAGAAAGCCCCAACTGGCACAGAAGTGGGGTAAGTGACCAATGCCTACAGCTGGACTTTTCATACCTAACTGTCTGGATTGAGGCTTGTGTTACCTAAGAGTGCACCTCTCTGACTGTGGCAAAAAAATATATCAAGAAGATGGTCCTGTGGTTCCAGATATCCCTCTGGCCAGATATCCATCTTTTTCTCCAGACAACTGCAAAACCTGGAAAATGCCTGGGGATCAAGCATTATCTTCATGACTGAGATCAAAACAACCCTTAAGACATTATGCCAGGAAACAAATTTGAGGTGGTCTCAGGCTTTGCTGTTGATATTATTTAGGACCAGTTCCAGAACAGATTAGGTCTACCTTGTTTTGTATTGGTATATGGATATCCAGCAAAGGAGAGGGGACATCTCTCTCATTTCAATGCATCTATGGCATGTGGTGGTGGGATGAACTAACTGCTAAGCCAGTGGTGGTGAACCTATGGCATGGGTGCCAGAGGCAGCACTCAGAGTCTTCTCTGTGGGCACGTGCGCCATCACCCCAGTCCTAGGCCTTCAGCTGGGTTTTATAAACCTTTTTGCTTTAGGCCTCCACCACCGTGTGCAAAAAAGAAAAAGGTTCAATCAATCAGTCAATTTCAACTTCTCACGGGAAAAAAAGATCTTGCAAAGTTGGAATTGATTGAACTTTTTAGTTCCACCCAGTCTGCTGTTACCACTGCAGCCACACCCACCCATTGGGCCACACCCACCCGGCACCCGACAATGCATAAGTGGGTTTTGGGTTGCAGTTTGGGCACTCGGTCTCTAAAAGGTTCGCTATCACTGTGCTAAGCAGTTTCTATCATTACATAAGCAGCAGGTAATGGCAGTGGAAGCCATGGTTCCTCTCAGTGACCAGATTCATCCATTCCAGCTGGGAGATTTTATGTGGCTTAAAAAAACTCTATTGCAAGACTCTACATCCAACCTGGGAGAGTCCATTCCAGATTTTGCTGACTATTCAAACCACTGTTCCTATGGAATAAAAAAAGTTTGTGGATTCCTCACAGGTGGAGGATGGATTGTAGCTGACTTTGTGGCCTCCTGGAACTTGCCTGATGAACTCTTGTGAATCTTTGTGGACATTTTACTTTTAAAGCAACCATGACTACTATTGGACTTTTGCTTCTTGCTTGCCACCTCCCATAGAGGTAAGGGATATCCTCATTTTCCTAGGTATTGATAGTTGGATACGTCACATTGCATTTGAGAAGCCCCCTTTATTTGGTAGATGGGATTTCACTGTTATGTAGGAACACTCCAGTGTCCCGATCTGTTTTCAAAGGATTTGTGACACTTGGTCTGTGGGAAGGTGGGAAAAATTATCTTACATTAATATCTCGAATGGATAAATTATTGTACAGCTTGGGATGTTGGAATACAAACCTGCACAAAACAAAAGCTACACAAGGGCACTTCCCCTTTGCTCAGGCTTTGGCATATACAACAGGGAACACACCAAATTACCTGATGGTTTGTGGTGGACTTATGGCATTCATGGTTTTAAAACTCCACCAAAGTCCTAGCAAGGAATTTGTGGAATATCCTGGCTATGGACAGAACAGATTTATCTAGCTGCATCAAAAGAAATAAAATTATCATTTAGACATAACTGTAGAATATGGAGGTCAATTACTCCTGGCATAGAATTATGCAGAAGAAAACAAATTGGGAGGGCAAAATATACAGCTGTTGGAGTTGCTATGAACATTCATGATTTGGCTGAATTTGTTGCAAATCTGTCTATAATTTTTGAAGTTCTTATTAATGACACCTCAAGGAGCCATAAGATACTTCAAGATGAAATTACTTCTGTGAAAGATGTACTATTGTAGAATAGGCTGGCCTTAGATCAGTTACTAGGGGAACTGGGTAAGGAGGGAGGTTTGCATGTAAGGCTTAATTACCCAGCAACAGGAATTAGCTAAAATAGTTTCTACCCTGACAGGGAAATCTTTCAAGAAAATCAAAACACTTGGGATATGGATGACAGATTGGGGCGGTTGAAACATTTACTGCTTGTGGGAATGGCTTTGAGTGCCCTTGCCCTACGTGGATGTTGTCTTCTTCAATGTGCCCCTTGAATATCTGTAACCCAGTACTGCCATTATTCTCTTAGTTCTGCTTCACAGAACACTCCATCGATTCCATGCAATTTTAGATGTTAACTGCTCACTTGCTTAAGAAATAATAGCAAACTATTAATAGTATGAGGACCAAATGGGGAATTTGTGACCTGGAATTTTAGACTTTGTTATTAGTCTATTATTATTAGGTGATACTAACATTTTAGCATGGTGTCCCTGCCTCCTTTTGAAGTTTAGGAAATCATGTTTTTCCTTTAGCCAAATCTATTGCTTTGGATGTGTAAAAGCTAGCTTATTCAGAAATTAAACAATAGAGTTGTATTTTAAAGTCCTTGAGTGTTGCAAGTGTTAAAGAAACAAGACAAGGTGGCAAAGGTGGAATTGAAACATATTTTAAGGGTATCTATCAGTCTTTTCGCACATTTAACCAATGGTTTTCATCATTTTATTTGTTGCTTTCTGACACATCACATATATTGAATCATTTGTTTATGAATCCTATATAAAAAATAACAGAATAACAGAGTTGAAAGGGACTTTGGAGGTCTTCTAGTCCAACTCCCCTGCTCAGGCAGGAAGCCCTATTTCAGACAAATGGTTATCTAGTCTCTTCTTAAAAACTTCCAATGTTGGAGCATTCACAGCTTCTGGAGGCAGGTTGTTCCACTGATTAATTGTTCTAACTAAAGACTTGATCTCTCTTAATATAATGCTTTTTGCTTTACCTGAAATAGTCTTGGTTTGTATTGTTGGTGTATGTTCATGTGCACACTTGAAAAAGCCACTTTACTAAGATATGGATCACTTCTCTCTATATATATATATAATGGCTTTATATACAGCTGTGCACCATGCCAAATAACGCTAAGGTGTCCCCTGGAGGCAATATGAATCTATATCGCCTGAGCACTATAATAAATGAACAAACACTACTGGATTAATTTGTGGAACCAACTAAAAAAATATCTAGTTCAAATGCCATAATTACACATGCTGAACATCAGCACTTGACTGGACACAGTCATGAGCTTGCAGAAATATTAAAATGACAAAAGGTAGATGTTGTGTGTATGCAAGAGATGTGTTGGAAAGGCTAAAAATCTCATATTGGTGAAAGATATAAACTAATCTACCTCAATGAATCTAACAACAAAGGTGTGGCCATCAGAGTAAGTCTGACTGACCCCAGTAGCCAGGTTGCTGAGGTCCATTGACAACCCTATTGCTTCATATCATGACATATTGCCTCATCCTGCAATGCAAGATGCTCATTGCTCATGTGAAGATCAGCAATTATGCAAAGAATGAAGGAAAATGCTGGGACATAAAAGAATAAGCATGTCTATCTTATATTCAGGGACTAGATTTTTTCCAGTTCCATGCCACATGAGTGTCTGAGTTTTAAAGGTAACAACTTCTCCCAAAATTGGTCATTTTGTTGTTGGTGTGATGTTGTGATACAGCTTTGGGACAATTATAGCTTAAAAACTATGGTGCTAAATAGATCTGTCACTTTTAGAATGACTACAGATAAGGCAGCACCTCTATAATATCATGAGTTCAATTTCATCCCCTAGAACTGGTCTAGTAGGATACCAGTGTTTATGGCATTAAAAGCTATTGAAGTGTTCAGGAAAATCACCAGTGAACTACCCATTTGTCCTATTTTAATTTGGAGCAGGTCACCCATCAAAATAAGTACAGTTTTGGGGTACTGAATCCTGACCTGAAACTCAATTGAAATGGGTGCGGAGATCTCCTTCCCTTGGATTAAAAACATCTTTTTTAAAATATATATATATATATACCTAATAGACATGGAATGGCCAAATGTGCTATCTTTAACTATATTGCTCTTTTGG
Source organism: Bothrops alternatus (assembly GCA_034064705.1). Classification (NCBI taxonomy): domain Eukaryota; kingdom Metazoa; phylum Chordata; class Lepidosauria; order Squamata; family Viperidae; genus Bothrops; species Bothrops alternatus. The sequence goes on along the minus strand of JARGCV010000007.1, from coordinate 13,427,968 downwards.
GAACAGATGCTTAATCTTATTTCCCAGCTTGATTGACAATACTTGTACAAGAGAAGTGTCTTCAGTTCTGTCAGAGATAGATGAATGACATGCTTACTATCTACTGTACCTAGAAAGGCTCATTCCATTGGCAATGACCTTGAATCAGGAGAATTACTAATTCTGTGTAGCTATTATTTTAGATTGTGAGCCATATGGCTTTCTCTATAAAGATACTTTGTAATGGTAGTGCTCAATCTGCCAAGGTTCAAAGCCCAGGAATGAGAAAGAAGCAAGTGAAAATCACAATATGGTAGGTCCATGAGTGCAGTGAGATTTATTGCTCCAAGGGAGGGGGCAATTCAACTTCTCTCTGCCCCTTGAAGTCCTATTTCAGCTTTTTCTGTGTCATTCTTTCTACTGCATTATAAATGAGTGAACCCCAGGTGTGTGTGAAATGGTAAATTTGGGAGGGGGTGGAAGGGACACAGAATACAATGATGAACTACTGCAAATATCTTTTGTGCCAAGCCCTCTAACATTACTTTCATTGCCTCCCCTATTATCCTTACCACAGCAAAACTGGAGCATAGGAAAAGTGTAAAACATGTATGTTTGAAGGTGCCTTCCTTTTATAGGGGAATAAGCAATTACTTAAACATGACAGATTTTTGTTAGCCAAGAGTGATTAAAAATGCAGTTGTTTATCTTGCTCTTTTTGTGTCATTTTATATTCGAGTGTATGGCAAGGTGGGAGAGTAGAAATAAAAGAAAAGAGGAACCAATTTCCCATCCCAGAGAGACGTCAACAACTGCATAAGGAGGCAAATCAAACAGGAATATTCTTATTTCTTTTAGTCAGGGTGTTAAAATTACTATGTAATTGGCCCCTTATGGACACCATTAAGGGCAAGTGGCCTTCCTGTAAATATAATCTTCTTGTGGTCTAGTGAGAAGGGCTTCTTCAGTGATGGCTGAAGGAGACAGCATGTCTGTCATAGGAGAGAAAGATAGCTACACGTTCCTAAGATGAACTTGAGCATCAGTGGGAAGACGTAAAACTGATTCTGAGTTCCATTAATGACTGCTTGTTATGGCTTTCACCAGTTAAAGCATTAAACAGCTCAGAATCATTAAAACAATATTCTCACACATGGCCTTGATTAAGTACATCATGTCTTTTTTTGTTCTAGCTTGTCCTTGGGGTAGAGGTGGGCAACCAGCATTTGGAATCCTCTGCAGAAAAACTCTCTTCTCCTCCTCCTGATTTCTTTTTATCACAAGCAAGACATTTTAATTCACCCAGGCCTTTTAGCTTTTTATGTATTTGCTTTGTTGCTATAATTGTTTTTAACAAGATGCATTTTATTCTTGTTTTATTGTGCTGTTAATTTTTGGTAGCTGCTCTGGAGGCAGGATAAGAAATACTGCCAAATAAATAAGTGAATTGATTTTTTTTTCTTTCAGTTATTGGAATGTGCCCAATTTTTCTCCCACATTTTCTATATATCTAGCTCATGATCTCTTGTAGTTTGCTTGGATAGAAATGGTCAATCTGTGGTTCTCAAAAAGTTGCTGATCTACAAGTGTCAGTATTCCTGATCCTTACTATAGATGACATTAACCAACATCTGGAGAGTTACAGATTGCTCTTTTATATTTAGGAGATAATACCAAAATGAATAATAATCCAAACAACTCCTATAAAAATTCATAAAACAGATTTCACATGCCAAAAGGCAACTCATGTTTGCTTCAGGGATTTGCTTATAATGGTGAATAGGAGTTGAAAGGAGCCAATGATTTCTGGATGGCTACTGGGCTTCATTGTTATCAACTATAGCATGATATGGTTCGATACAATTCCAGCTCATGACACAACCATAATTCAAGCTCCTAGTCCTGATATAGCTTAATAGAATTGATCAGGCACCTGCAGACTCCCTAATATAAGAATAGAATAGAATAGAATAGAATAGAATAGAATAGAATAGAATAGAATAGAATAGAATAGAATAGAATAGAATAGAATAGAATAGAATAGAATAGAATAGAGCTGGAAGGGAACTTGGAGGTCTTCTAGTCCAGCCCCCTGCTCAAGCAGGAGAACCTATGCCATCTCAGACAGGTGATTGTCTAATTTCTTCTTTAAAATCTCCAGTGATGGAGCACCCACAATTTCTGGAGGCAATCTGTTCCACTGGTTGATTGTCCTCACTGTCAGGAAGTTTCTCCTTAATTGCAGGTTGCCTCTCTCTTTGATCAGTTTCCAACCATTGTTTCTCATCCTTCCCTCTGGTGCTCTGGTGAACAACGTAACCCCCTCTTCCTTGTGGTAGCTATTCAGATACTGGAATACTAGTATCATGTCTCCCCTATTTCTTCTTTTCTTTAGACTAGCCAAACCCATATCCTGCAGCCATTCTTTATATGTTTTAGTCTCCAGGCCTTTGATCATCTTAGTTGCTCTTCTCTGAATTTTTTTCAAACTCTCAACATCTTTTTTGTGATATGGTGACCAAAATTGGCTGCAGTATTCCAGTTGTGGTCTTACTCAGATTTCATAAAGCAATACTAATACTTCGCGTGAAGTATTGATTGTATTAGCTTTTTTGGTTGCTGCTGCACACTGCTGGCTCATAGTCAAATGATCATCCAGTAGGACTCCAAAGTACCTCTCACAGTTACTGTTACTGTTTTTAAGCCAGGTCTCATCCAATCTGTATTTGTAATTTTGATTTTTCTTGCCTAAAAGTAAAATTTTGCTTTTCTCCACATTGAAACTCATTTTGTTGGATAGGGCCCATTGTTCAAGTTTGTCTAGTTCTTTTGGGATCCCGAGTTTGTCTTCTGGCATGTTGGCTACCCCTGCCAGTTTGGTGTCATCAGCAAATTTGATGAGTTTCTCTTCAATTCCCTCATCTAAGTCATTTATGAAGATATTGAAGAGTACTGGGTCTAAGACGGAGCCTTGTAATACCCCACTGCTTACTTCTCTCCATGTGGATGTAGTGCCATTGAGGACTACTTGTTGAGTATAGTTTGTCAGCCATCTACAGCCACTACCATCTGGTGGTGATGTCTATTCCACCTTTTTCTAGCTTACCAAGGAGTAGGTTGTGGTCTACTTTATCAAATGCCTTACTGAAATCTAAGTATACTACATCCACAGCATTTCGCTGGTCTACTAGTTTAGTGACTATCAAAGAATGAAATAAGATTGGTTTGGCATGATCTGTTTTTACCAAACCCATGCTGGCTACTGGTTATGACTCTGTTTGCTTTTAGTTGTTCGCAGCTCTGTTTTTTGATTATCTTTTGTAGGATCTTCCAAGGTATTGATGTTAAATCGATTAGTCTGTAGTTTCCTCTGTCTGTTTTTTTCCCCCCTTTCTTGAAGATGGGAACCACATCAGCTCTTTTCCAATCCTCAGGTACTTCCCCGATGCTCCAGGATTTATGAAAGATGTGGAACAATGGTTCTGAGATAACATCTGCCAGCTCTTTCAGAACTCTGGGATGTAATCTGTTGGGTACCGGTGATTTATATTTGTCAAGGTCGGATAGGTGTTCTCTTACCATTTTCTTGCTTATTTTATATTTTGTTTCTAGTATGTATTTTGCAGTGGGGTTTTTTTTTTTGGTATGTTGGGCTATAGTTTCTTTTTGTGTGAAGACTGATGAAAAGTATGAGTTGAGCAGCTGTGCTTTCTCCCTGTTGCCTGTTATTTCCTTGCCATCTTCTCTCTTTAGTGGGCCTAGTTTCCTTGACTTTTTTTTTCTTGTTGTTAGTGATTCATTAGGATTGGATTCTTAAAGTAAAAGCAAACACACATTCAAATATGTTGAAATGGTTTGACAAATATTTGGAGCACTCAAAGACATTAGTTTCCAAGATAAACAATAATTATTTTCAAACAATTTCTCTGGGTGCTTAGAATGTGTATTGGTTTCATCTCTGAATTAACTGGAAAATAAAATGGGGAGAACAGCACCTTTTATGCTGAGACTGTTGAAAGTGAGTTTTTAAGATACATTGAACTAAGAATAAGCAATTCAGCCAATTTTGTTTCCATTCATTTATTACTCTAGTGATCATATTTTTACCTTCATTTAAATGTTCAGCTAAACCTTCAAACAATCTATGCAGATTTATATTTTCCACTAATGCAGACATTGTTCTGTGTACCTTTTCTAGTAGACACTTTTTACAAATATTTTTTCTAAAATAAAATATCTTTTTGTTTGTACTTTTCATGAATATTTTTATTTATGTGCACATATTATTTCCTAACATAGATATATTTAGTGGGGTTCTTTTGAGTTGTGAAACTATCACAAATTTCTGTGAAGAAAAAATATTTGCATAAATGTATATTACATATTTTTCTATGTATTTGAGATACCAAATATTGTATACTTGTTTTAAAGAAATTAATGATCTGAATTTTTAATCTACTCCTACACTAAGCTCTTCTTTAGATTCTTGTAAATCCTGATTAAATGACAGATATGTGAATTAATACTAAAACTTAGTAATGATTATTATGAGTCAGCAGTATGATTTGGCTGCAATAAAGCCAAACATAATTTTGGGCTAAATTTGCAGAAGTGTAGTTTCCAAATCACAGAAATAATATTTCTGCTCTATTCTATATATTTCAAACTAAGTTACATATGGCAATCAAGTTTAAGTAGGACACGTGAAGAGACATTTGGGTAACAGGCCTAGATTTAAAAAGAGCAACAAAGAAGATTAGGAGATTGGAAATCAAGGCTTCTGAAAACAGACTGAGAATCTTAGGGATCCTTAAATGAAACAGAAACAAGAATAGTGGCAAGATAGATCTCTTCTTTATCATCCTAGAGTACAGAAGATGGATTAATAAAAAGAAAGATTCTGATGGAACTTTAGGGAAAAAATATCTTAGCAGCGATAGCATTTTGGCAGGACAACCACCAATCACATTTAGTGATACCGTGTTTCCCCGAAAGCAAGACACCCCCGATTGTCAGACGTATCGGGGTGTTAGGGGGGTCCGCTAACGTAAGCCATGCCCCGAACGTAAGAAACACGGGGGCGGAGGGGAGGGAAGATGGACGCGCTGCAAGAGCGGAGCGTGGCGGGGGGGGGGGAGCGGAATCCAGAACTTTGCGTCGCTCCCCTCCCCTCCCTTCCCCGCCCCGCCTGGAACCCAGCGCTGCACCTTGGCAAGCCCAGCTTTCTTCCCTTCCCTTCTCTCTCCCTACTCTCTCTCTTTCACCCTTCCTCCTCTTCCTTCTTCCCCTTCACCGCAATTCGAAGCGCAGGCCAATTGCTCCCCCCGCCGCCGCCCCCGGAGCCCTTTCCTGCCCCTGCCAAAGGAGGCGGCCAGCCGGAGCCGGGAAGGGACGGAGTTCGCTCTCTCTCTTTTCTCTCTACCGTAGTTTCTCTCTCTCTCTCTTCCCCCCCCACCCCCGTCTTTCTCCGCCCCCCCACCTCGCTCCCAGACGCCCTTCCTCCCTCGCAACTCCGGGGAAGCCCTTCGCCCGAAATCTGACTGCACGGAGCGAAAGGCACACCAGGTGTGCGTGTGCGTGTGCGTGTGCGTGTGCGTGTGCGGCGCCCGCTCTCTCTGCACAGCCTACTGCCGAGGGAGCAGGGAAGGGGGTGGGAAAGAGACGCTGAGGGGAGGTCCGGCTGCCCCCCTCGTCTCTTCCCCACCCCCTTCCCTGCTCCCTCGGCAGTAGGCTGTGCAGGGAGAGCCGGCGCCGCACACGCACACGCACACGCACACCTGGTGTGCCTTTTGCTCCGTGCAGTCAGATTTCGGGCGAAGGGCTTCCCCGGATCGACCCCCGCTGCCCGCCGCCTCCTCCTCTTCTCCGCCTCTCGCTGCTGCAGCTTCGGTTGCAACGAGCTGGCCACGAGGCCAGCAGCAGCAGCAGCAGCAGCAGCAGCAGCGAGAGGCGGAGAAGAGGAGGAGGAGGCGGCGGGCGGCGGGGGTCGATCCGGGGAAGCCCTTCGCCCGAAATCTGACTGCACAGAGCGAAAGGCACACCAGGTGTGCGTGTGCGTGTGCGGCGCCCGCTCTCCCTGCACAGCCTACTGCCGAGGGAGTAGGGAAGGGGGTGGGGAAGAGACGAGGGGGGCAGCCGGACCTCCCCTCAGCGTCTCTTTCCCACCCCCTTCCCTGCTCCCTCGGCAGTAGGCTGTGCAGAGAGAGCGGGCTCCGCACACGCACACGCACACGCACACCTGGTGTGCCTTTCGCTCCGTGCAGTCAGATTTCGGGCGAAGGGCTTCCCCGGATCGACCCCCGCTGCCCGCCGCCTCCTCCTCTTCTCCGCCTCTCGCTGCTGCAGCTTCGGTTGCAACGAGCCGGCCACGATGCCAGCAGCAGCAGCAGCAGCAGCAGCGAGAGGCGGAGAAGAGGAGGAGGAGGCGGCGGGCGGCGGGGGTCGATCCGGGGAAGCCCTTCGCCCGAAATCTGACTGCACGGAGCGAAAGGCACACCAGGTGTGCGTGTGCGTGTGCGGCGCCCGCTCTCCCTGCACAGCCTACTGCCGAGGGAGTAGGGAAGGGGGTGGGGAAGAGACGAGGGGGGCAGCCGGACCTCCCCTCAGCGTCTCTTTCCCACCCCCTTCCCTGCTCCCTCGGCAGTAGGCTGTGCAGAGAGAGCGGGCGCCGCACACGCACACGCACACGCACACCTGGTGTGCCTTTCGCTCCGTGCAGTCAGATTTCGGGCGAAGGGCTTCCCCGGATCGACCCCCGCTGCCCGCCGCCTCCTCCTCTTCTCCGCCTCTCGCTGCTGCAGCTTCGGTTGCAACGAGCCGGCCACGAGGCCAGCAGCAGCAGCAGCAGCAGCAGCGAGAGGCGGAGAAGAGGAGGAGGAGGCGGCGGGCGGCGGGCGGCGGGGGTCGATCCGGGGAAGCCCTTCGCCCGAAATCTGACTGCACGGAGCGAAAGGCACACCAGGTGTGCGTGTGCGTGTGCGTGTGCGGCGCCGGCTCTCCCTGCACAGCCTACTGCCGAGGGAGCAGGGAAGGGGGTGGGGAAGAGACAGACGGAAAGGAAAGCGAGCCGACGCTGCCCAACTTCCCAGCCAGTCTCTCAAGAAGTGCAACGGGCTGTGTCTGCATCGCCAGAGGTCCGGACCACCACCCAATGTAAAAGCATTGACTTCCCACCGTATGTGCTCGGACGGGGGGGCACCCCGCGTGCGGTCGGAAGACGCCGCCTAAATGAACGGGTGAGCTAAACTTTGCACGGGGAAGCGCTTCGGCTTCTCCGCTCCCAGTTCTGTTCACCGCGGAGATACCGTAGCCGCGCTTTCTCTGCCTTCGCAGCCGCTACTCGAGACAGACGAACATCAGGGGAGGGAGGCAAGGCGGCGCGGGAGACGAGGCGGAACTGCCAGCAGCAGCGGTAGGAACAACAACAACGGAAGCATCGCCGGTGGCCGGGAACAGCCTTACAATACACGGCGGGAGCAGCCGCGAGGACTCCTCGGGAAACGGCCAAGTCCGCCGCCCCTTTGCCTGCCTCCCAGCCGCGGAGACAGACCAGGGGGCAGCAGCGCCGAGAAAAAGGAGCCGCGACCAACGTCTGCGTGTGTGGCGAGGGAGAGGAGGGGGAACTACCGAAGACTGCGTCGCTTTGGAGAAAGGCATCCAGTGGGAGCGGCGACAGGAAGCGGCGGTGGTGGAGGATCACTGTACAGTCGGGGTGGAAGACGACTAGGGCGCAATCCTCCGTGGTGGCGGCGGCCGAGGAGGGTTTGGGGTGGCGGTTCGCCCCTTTTATTTTCCTCCGTCGCCCGAGACCCGCCGTGGCGTGGTTGTGGCTTCTTCGTTGACGAGACCCTTTTTTCCGCTCTCCTGTTTTCCTAGGGGGGGAAGAGGCCTCTCCCCCCCTCAGCCCACATACCGTAACACACACCCCGTTTCTTCCCCGCCTGGCGTGCACCCAGTGCGGTGGTTGGGTGAGTGCTGGTGCGGGCGCTCGCTCGCTACTCCCTCGGCAGTAGGCTGTGCAGGGAGAGCCACAGAACTTCTTGCAGGAAAATGAGCTTAGGTTAAGAGACGAGCCAGCAGAGGTAGACAGCTTTTCACGGAGACCTCCCCCACCCCCAAAGGGAACCCACGCAGGCCGCCGCGCCCAAGGCCTCTGGCGTGCAGAGGGAGGGGGGCTGCCAAGCAGACGGAAAGGAAAGCGAGCCGACGCTGCCCAACTTCCCAGCCAGTCTCTCAAGAAGTGCAACGGGCTGTGTCTGCATCGCCAGAGGTCCGGACCACCACCCAATGTAAACGCATTGACTTCCCACCGTATGCGCTCGGACGGGGGGGGGCACCCCGCGTGCGGTCGGAAGACGCCGCCTAAATGAACGGGTGAGCTAAACTTTGCACGGGGAAGCGCTTCGGCTTCTCCGCTCCCAGTTCTGTTCGCCGCGGAGAAGGCGCCTTGCTTAATAGCCGCGCTTTCTCTGCCTTCGCAGCCGCTACTCGAGACAGACGAACATCAGGGGAGGGAGGCAAGGCGGCGCGGGAGACGAGACCCTTTTTTCCGCTCTCCTGTTTTCCTAGGGGGGGAAGAGGCCTCTCCCCCCCTCAGCCCACATACCGGTAACACACACCCCATTTCTTCCCCGCCTGGCGTGCACCCAGTGCGGTGGTTGGGTGAGTGCTGGTGCGGGCGCTCGCTCGCTCTGTTTGGAATATGGTTGGGGAAATGGAAACGAAGGAGAAGCCCAAGCCGAGCCCCGATTACCTGATGCAGTTGATGAAGAGACGCCGAGGGGGGCAGCCGGACCTCCCCGCGCAAGCCGCCAAGCGGGTGAGCGGCGTCGGGGCGGGGAGCAGAGCGGCGCAAAGCCAGCCCCATCGCCTCACCGGGTGTTTCCACCGGGTGTTTCCACCGGGTGTGCGTGTGCGCGTCCATCGGCTGGGGCGGCGGCGGCGGCTCTCCCTGCACAGCCATTGCATAACATGTAAAACAATGAAAAATGGTACGGTAAGAACGAACAGTGGAATACTGGAAGATAAAACAGATTTATTCCATGACAACCATGTCATCACCCTCAGGAATATCATCATAAACATCCACACTCTTAGGTTCCTGTGGATTTTCTTGGGACTCTTGGGACGACATTTCTTGCTGAATCAGTGGCCCATATTTCTCATGGGTAGCAACGGCACTGTCCTGAAATGAGTAGGCTTTGTCCAGGTAGCCAGCTCGCAGTGCATTTGCAACACAGGTGTTAGTGATCTTATTCCAAGAATTTTTCACCCAGTTAACAATCTCTGGCAGTCTGGGCTTCACAAAGTTCCCACGTACATTTCTCTCCATTCGGTTTTCAATGTAGTCATTGATTTCCACACGCAGATAGTCCTTGAACGGCTTGTTAATGGTGATATCGAGAGTCTGAAGATAAGCCGTCATCCCTGCAGGAATCATGATTTGGTCGATTCTCCGCTCACGAAGGAAGTCTTTCATGGTTTTGGCGCGGTGTGTGCTGGCTGCATCCCAGATCAGCATTCCTCTTTTTTTCCCGCGCATTACAAGCGGCAGCATTAAATCAAGCCACTTTCTTATAACATCTTGTGTGGCCCAGGCTTTTTCAGTTTCCAGCACATAAATGCCAGAAACCCGCTCAATCTTCTCCTTCTTGCCCTTTGCAATGAGCAGCGGTGTTGCTTTAGTGCCATCCAGACGAATCGTCAAAATGCAGGTGACACGTGCACTTTCATAAGCGGTGGAGGGAACGTACACTGAGGAGGCACCTTGGTGATCAATGGTGGTTTGAGCTCCTTGGCCCATGAACACGGCAGTTTCATCCATGGCGATCATGTTGCAAAGACTGTATTTAGAGAAGTCAATGTCATCCACAAACTTCTTGTAGGCTAATGCGCGTTTAACAATCTCAGCATCTTCCAACCTAAAGAGGGTTGTGGATCTTCTCAAAGACAGGGCATTGCGTTCAAGAAAGTTATCCACCCAGTGCTTTGATGCCTTGAATTGTTCATGGGAAATGTCAAACTGTGGCGAGACTGCAAGGGCATATTCCTTAATCTGAGCCCTGGTTACCACCAATGTCTTTGCTCTCCTGTCTGCAATCCACTCAAACACCAGGCTTTCCAGCTCTGTATACATTGGTTGCCGACCACATCCAATCTTGCGCCTTTTACCCATTCCGCTCTCCACTTTTTCACTCAGGTTAGTGTATTCTGCACGCCATTTTTGGACCAGTCGGTGATCCAACATTTTCTCCTTGCAGAACTGCGCTACATTTTTGCCCCAAGATTCTTCGACAATCGCTTTTTTATACTCCACGGTGTAACTCTTCCTTTTACCACTGGAACCGGAAGCACTCATGTCTAGGGGCAAAAATAATTACCTCAGCATATGGTACCGGTATAAGCACTGCTTGTGGTTCCGTATCACAGTCTCCCATAGGGTTACAGCCCCATACAGTATCCCACATAGCCTCCCATACGGTAGGAATTCCCTCCCCTTAATGCTTTACCTTACGCAGGCAGCTTCAATCCCGGTATACCGTACGTCAGTCAGGAAAGCCGAATGTCGAATGGAAGCAGTCGCTTCCTCTTTATTTGGTTAACATCAAACAAGGTGAATACCGGTAAATCACATACCGGTACAAAAAGGTTTACTGTGGCAGTTTACCGGTAACAATGGTTACATCCTCAATTTATTCACTTTTACGGTACCATATGTTTTACATGTCCCACTTACAGGTAACACTTATACGGTATAAGCTTTTATAACAGCAGATGGTCAACACAGAAGTTATACAGATTATTATTGTCCTTGTTATTCTCGCCTCGTCCCACTCCCCCACCCCAAAGCTCACCCGCACACAGGCACAGATTTGGAACTTGATGTCTGTCATCCCCCCCCTCCCTTTCTTGTTTGGATGCTTTTTTAAAAGTTCCCACTGTGTTGACATGGATGGCTATTAGGGGATATTGTAATGCACCCATTTGAACTGGCCGTAAACACCTTTTGGCTGTGTTAATTGCCTTTAGGCAAGGCAATTAACGGTATTCAGATCAAAAGAGTGCATAAACAAACAAATCCTCAGGCTGTTTGAGATAAGTTAAGCACATCTGAAACACACACCAAATTACCGTAGCCTAAGATTTACAGATCTTTGACAGTTAAATGAGTTTATACCGTACCAGTAGGAAACAGGTATTATCTTGTAATTATCTTGTAATCTCCTGACCTCCTGACTAAGCAGGAGATATACCGGTAGTACGTACCGGTACTATATGACATGCCCCGAAAGCAACACGTGATGGGGATTTTGGGGGTAAAAAGACAGTGAGACGCTGTCTTGCTTTCGGGGAAACACGGTAGTAACATCTCTTCACAAAGCATGCTGAATGTGGAGTCGGGAGACTGCTGCCATCTCTATGGGTATTTCAGTTTGGAATTTTGCACTGAAGAGATGTGATTTGGTGGTCTACATGAAACCTTCCAGTTATTTGGTGATTAGGGTCTTTACTTATTTCATTGTATCCTTTGTTATCAGACTAAGGATAGAAGAAAATTCAAGAGAGCCATTTGCTCAATACTGAATGCCAGCTTTTGTTGGTAAAATTATAAGTTATCTCACATCACTTCCTTAAATACCTGAAAAACACATCTATATTAAGGTGTTGGTAAGATGGAAATGTATTTAAATTTCATCAGTTAATTAACCAATTAATTGGTTTAAAAGCATATGATTAATCAACTAAAAATATTTAATCAGTTGACAGCCCTAAAATAAAATGTTAAAAGCTATTATGCAGCAGACATGCTTTGCGCATATTTGAGCAAGTGGAGGAAAATAAGGAGGGACAAGTTTTATTTGTGTGCGTATGTGGGGGGTTGTTTTTAAGTTTTAGCAATATTTTAAAAAGTGACAAGGGATATATAAGTTTTAAATGTGGAGCTAAGATACTCCTACTCTCTCGTATTTTATGAAGTTACGACATGGCATGGTGGAATGGGTTGAATAGAAACTGTATTAATTGAATTACAACACAGCTTAACCTTATTAGAGGAACTGAGAGAATCTGAACATTGCTAAATGTCTTATTGTAGACCACTAGAACTGAAGACAGCTAGACAATATACACTTTTATTACTGAGTGGAAACACCTGATGGATTTTATGCATAAAACAGAAAAAAGATGAACTTCTGATTTATGGTTTTGATGACTAGACAGGATACATTATATAGACAAAAGAGAGACATGCTTTAACTTTAGAGGTAAATTTATAAATATGCTTCTAATTGCTGTAAAGAAGGTCAGAAGCCACTTTTTTGTATATTCCTTGTTTTTTATTTTTCTTTTACCTCTTCCCCTTTTCTTGCATTTTTAAATTTCTCTTTCATTTCTTTCTTTTTCTTTTCTTTTTCTTACTTTATATTACTTTGTATTAGTGTTTGTCTTAAACCTTTAAAAGAGAGAGATACAGATAGATAAAGAGATTGGTAGGTACAGTAGATAAGTAGATTGGTAGATAGGAGATAAAATTGGAGACAACTACCCCAGAATCTAGATCTGGAAAATGTGTTCTCTTTCATTATATCTAGGCATATTTCAATTTCATACTAAGATCTTGTTTCTGTATTTGGAGACTCGGGTCCATAATAAAATTATAGCAGTTTGGAAGGCAGTTAATTTAGAGGACAATATATCAGCATGTTTCGCTCAAAAACAAATTGCATAGCTGTACCTATGACATCTTTATTTTATATAGTTTTCTCAGTGTTATTTCAATAGTTACTGGATTTTTTTCATCCATTAATATGTGTAAAAAACATCCTGGACATTTATTCAGAATGTCTTCCCCAGTTGTTGTTCTCAAATGTTATGTCATAAGTGTCTCCCTTTCTCCACTGGTATATCATACAATTATTGCTTTGTCTTCTCCCCCCTCCCTGCCTCACTTATGCATTGATTCCTCTAGGACAACCTATCTAAGCTTGGAGAATAATGCATGGAGAACAATTCCAAAATATGAGAGGGGAACTTCTCAAAATAAGTGTTTCATTTAGTGCAGAAGGCTTTTATGTTGTTTAATTTTTTTTAAGTGGGGGAAGTAAACATAGTGTATGTGCAGTGGTGGGATTCAGCTGGTTCGCACCACTTCAGCAGAACCGGTAGCTAATTTTTTGTTGCTCAGGCCCAGAATAGACTTCTGGAAGCAGCAATCACACAGAGAACTAGTTGTTCACATATTTGAATCCCACCACTGTGTACATGTGTGTATTTCAACATTCCTAATTTACCGTGACTTAAATTTAATAGCAATTGTTCTGTTTTCTGCTTGGTTCAGCACTGAAGAGGCAGCAATAGAAACAAGTACTTCTTTATTGAAGATCAAAACAGAAAACTAACAAGTATGGCTCCGCCCCTATGTATATTCAGCTTTGGGCAGTGTCAGCCAATGAATGCACCGTATTCTCCAGCTCAAATGCATACTAATAAGTCTTTGTAGACAGCAAGTCTGGCTAGAAGGCCACGTGGTCTGCTAATGGTCCCTGCACAGATCTCTGCAAACTGTTCCATAAGTTTAACTCAATGCATTACACCCCTCCCCCATCATTTGTTGTTCAAAGATCACATACATTCAAAAAGGACACAATGGCACTCAATGGTGCAAAGTCCTTACAACACATTGTCAGTATTAAGAATACATAAACATTGCAGTTGTGAGAAAGCACATAACATTAAAGCACATAGGCATTCAGAATTTCAAAGACCTTACATAAGCATTTTAGTTTGCAATAAAAATATATAAGCATTTTAAGTTTGCAATGACAAAAACCTTACGTAGTCCTTTAAAAACTTCGGTGGGCCTTTTGCCCTCTCCGAGTGTCTTGGAGCTGCTGCTAACTTCCAATCTGCAAGCTTGCCTGCCAGGCTCAGCAGACAGGGGCTGTGTGACCCGCCAACATGGATAGACCCGATTCATGGAGGCTGTTCCAGTAGGTCTGAGCCTTTGTCCATTTCCCTGTGGCTGGTCTGTTCTGGTAGGCCTGAGCCAGAGTTCCATGGTGGTGGAGTAGAATCTACCGGATTGGCATGAAAAACCGATTGAGAGCAATGTCCCATTGGTGCAGGGCCTGAGGTAGGAGTGGCATGAAAATCCGATTGAGAGCAATGTCCTGTGGGCACAGTGCCTGAGTTAGGAGAGCCTCATGGGCAAAAACCCCGTTCGGCGATCGCAATGTCTCGCTTTCACTGAGAGACTCAGATTCATGATCGTGGAAGAGTGGCATGGTAACCTCCAACGCAGCTGGTCAATGTGCCTGCTGAGCACACAAACATCTTCCAGGGCCACTTCGTACGAGAGCAGCTCTGACACCTTACAAACCACAGCTACCACCCCAATGCCCCTGGTCCATAGTTGCGCGCACAAACCAGATCACCCACTTGCAAGTGCCTCGGTGCCTTAGGCTGCGGCACTTGTAAAGCAACCCTGTCTGGATGTAAGCGATCCAGCTTTGTGATCAGACAGTGCCCCCATCTCAATTCAGCTCGGTTCTTGCCCATAGAAGTGCAGGGCATTGTGTATTGGCAGAGTAAGAAATCTACCAACCTGTGATGCCAATTGCCATGGGTGATCCTCTTCAAGGATTCCTTTGTTGTGCGAACCATGCATTCTGCTTGGCCTTTAGAGGCCAGGTGAAAAGGAGCCAAAGTGGCATGCCTAATAATATTGGCCCTCAAAAAGGACTGAAACTCTGAGGACATAAATTGAGCCCCATTGTCTGAGACTATGACATCTGGGAGCACATGTGTTGCAAAGATGTCCCTCAGCACCTGGATCGTCCTGGCAGTAGTCATAGTGGACACTAGAATGACCTCTAGCCACTTGGAGTGACTGTCCACAACAATGAGGAAGAGTTGCCCCTGAAAGGGGCCAGTAAAGCCGATATGAATCCTCAACCAAGGGGCTTGTGTGGTCTCCCATCTATGTACAGGAGCATGTGGCATTTCTGGCCTTGACTGCTGGCAAATGTAGCATCCGTGGACCTGGGCCTCGATGTCTTTATCGAGTCCAGGCCACCAGAGGTAGCTACATGTGAGTGCCTTCATCCAGACTATGCCCAGGTGTCCCTCATGCAGAGAATCAAGGACTCCAGTCCTCAGAGAAGTCGGGATTACTATCCTGCTACCCCACAGAACACAACTCTTAAAGGTGGATAACTCATGCTTCCTTTTCCAGAAACTCTGGAAGTTAGAGCCAGGACACATTTCAAGCATCCTGTGAGCACCCAATTCAATACGCGGCTCAGCGTGTTGTCTGAAGCTGTTTCAGCAGCTACATCCCCTGTGTTAAGAGGAGACTCTGGCAAATCCTGGATAACCAGGATGTGGTTGGCCGGAGCAGGATCCGACTCTAATAGCTGTAGAGGCAACCTACTAAGGCCGTCTGCATGGCCCATTTCTCTACCCAGTTTATGAACCAGGCAATACTCATAAGCAGATAGAAATATTGACCACCTCAACATTCTGGGAGAGATAATCTGGGGTGTCTGCTTGTTCATAGTGAACAACCCCAGAATTGGCTTGTCGTCAGTGAAGACCATGAAGTGGCGACCATACAAGAAGTCGTGAAACTTCTTAATGCCCACCACAATGGCCAATGGGTTCTGCAGCAGAAAGAGTTCTGAAGTAAAATGCTATAGGGACTTGTGACCCATCAGCATTGAGATGACTTAACACAGCTCTGATTCCATATGCGATGCTGACTGGCAACTACTCATTGAAATGAGCCAACACCACATTTGATGACAACAATGCCTTTAGTGCTGCTAAACTCCTTTTGTGGACATTTGTCCACTTCCATGGGACCTGTTTGTCCAAGAGTCAGTGTAATGGCTCAGCCACTGTGGCCTTGTGGGGGAGGAAGGTATGGTAGAAATTGAGAAGTCCCAGGAAGGCTTGAAGTTCTCCATTCGACTTGGGACTGGGCACCTGCTGAATGGCTTTGAGCTTAGATTCAGCAGGATGAATGCCTTCAGCATCTATACGAAACCCCAGGAATTCTGTAGAAGTGACTCCAATTTTGCATTTTTCCTGTTTGAGCTTTAGCCCCGCTTCGTGGAAATGCCGCAAGACGGCCTGGAGCCTGTCAGTGAGATTTTCAACTGATTCCCCAGATATGAGGACATTATTGAAATATAGGCATACACCCAGAATGTTGCAGAGTGTGCGCTCCATTACACTCTGAAAGATGCCAGGGGCTACATTTACCCTGAATTGTAGCCTTCACACCTTGAAGCTCCCTGATGAGTTACAATGGTTTGGGCCTCAGCCGTGGCATCGTCCACCAGCAGCTGCTGATAGGCCTGGGCCAAATCTAATTTGGCAAAAATGCGACCTCCCTGTAGAGATGCCAAAATGTGGCTGACTACAGGCACCGGATAGGAGTGCTGCTGGAGAGCTTTGTTTAATGTGCATTTATAGTCAGCACAAATGCGGACTTCTCCTTTGGCCTTAAGTGGTGTGACAAGGGGGGGTTTCCCATGGACTGCTATTAACAGGCTCTAAAATGCCTTGTTGCAACAGCTTGTCCAGCTCTGCATTGATTTTCTGCTTAAGAGCAAAAGGCACCCAATGAGACGTAATCCTTATCGGTGCTATAGAAGGATCTAACCATAGTGCAATAGAAGGCCCTTTGTATGCCCCTAAGTCTGGGCTGAAAACATCAGCAAATTCTTTACACACTGCTGAGATGCTCGCCATTTGCAAACTGTTTAACCCAGTGTTATGGTTCCAGCTAATGAAACACTTCAAAGAACTTCCAGGCATTGATTTGACACCCAGTCACCTGAATTCCCAAAGCATCAAACCAATCAAGTCTGATTAAGCTAGTCTGGTTGCCCTTAACAACCAGGGCCCTTAACATCTAAAGGGCCCTCAAAATTCCTGAACTGCACCCCGAGTGTGGCCTCCCCCTTGACGTTTACCCGGGAATTCTGGAAGTCAGTTAAAATGAGGTTTGATGGCCTGAGCTTAACTCGTTTGCCGTTTTGACTACAAATCTGCTGAAATGTCCTTTGGGAGATTATCGATAGAGCTGAACCCGTGTCCAACTCCATGTCGGAAGGAACCCCTTGCAACTTGACTTTGAGGTGTAATTTCTCCTTAAGTGGGTGATAGGCACCTGTCCTAACACACTCCTTCTACTCTCACAAAAGCCCACCCTGTTCTGACTGGGGACCCTGGTACCTTTCTGAGGCAACTCTTCTGATGAATGTTCTTTTCTGTGACCCAAACAAACAGTGGCTAGGTGGCCTTGCTTGCCACACGCCCAGCAAGTTGCAGTGAGGAACTAGTAGTCAGCCTTTTTGTGATGGCCTCCACATCCAATGCACCAAAAGAAGGGAACTGTCTTGTCAGTTTGCCATTGAGGCCTTCTCTCAGGAGATTGCTGCAACCAATCAACTTCGTGGTCCGATTCAGAGTCTTCAACTCTCTCGGCATCCTCTTGGTGGACGGTTTCCAAGCAAGAAGGGTTCTTTGAGAGCTGCAAGGCCTTAACAGCTCTGCCCGCTGCTTCTTCGGCTGTTATTTCCCTCAATGCATCTTGAAAAGAGATAGTGTCATGGTTCCGACTAATGAAACATTTCAAAGTATTTCCAGGCATTTTATCCTAAAAAGTCTTTTTATTCATGTGACAAAATGTCAGCACGGCATGATAAAAAGGCTTTTTAGGATAAAATGCCTGGAAGTTCTTTGAAGTGTTTCATTAGTCAGAACCGTGACATCATGCTAAGATCTGAAATTTCCACCCACTGAGCAGTTATTTTTGCTAGCATTTCCCTCCCTTATTTTGCTCTCATGATTTACGTTCTCCAATTAATTTGAAGGGCAAAGGTTCTCTTCCGTTCTTTTTCGCAGGTTTTTCCCTCCTCCCTCATTCTCCTCTGAATTAACTCTAAAAGTACCAGACAATTCTGCATATTCTGAATATTCAATGTTACCGGTAGCAGCATTGACAGGTAGTCTCTTTAGCAAAGTTCTTCTGTTGAAGTTCTTGGCTCCTCAGACCACAAACTAAGCAGTCCCGCAGCCTTTATTCAAGATCCTTGAATTTGCATTGCTGTGCAGCTTGGTGAAGAGCGGCTATGAAGTTGGCAGCGGGCTTGCCAGGATGCTGGTCTTGCTGTTCGAAGGTGTGCCGCCAAGCAATGACCGGAAGCTTGGGCTCAAAGTGTTCTTTGAGCATCTTATTCATCTCAGCGTACGCAATGGACTCCAGTGGCGCTGGTGCAACCAAGTTCTCTGCAATGTTGAATGTTGCTTGACCGCAAACACACAGCAATGTTGCAGCCTTCAGCCCATCTTCGTGAACTTGGTTAATTCACAGGTAATTTTCAACCCTCATGACGTAGGAGCTCCACCTCTCTGGATGAGCGACATCGAATTCTGTGAGTTGACCTATCTTTGCCATGGTGAGTCTTTGGTGGCCTTTTCAATGCCTCGTGCTATGCAGGCTTCCGTGGGACTTCCATGGCTCTACTCCTATTTATACATTCAGCTTTGGGTGGCATCAGCCAATGAATGCACCGTATTCTTCCACTCAAATGCATACTAATCAGTCTTTGTAGATAGCAAGTCTGGCTAGCAGGTCATGTAGTCTGCTAACGGTCCCTGCATAGATCTCTGCAAACTGTTCCATAAGTTTAATTCAATACATTACAGTAATAATAGCTTAATTATCTTGAAACAACTCTATCATCTGTCTGTCTGTCTGTCTGTCTATCTATCATTTCTATGTTGCAGAACAGCTCATTAGCAATATATATTTGAAAAAAAGGTAAGGAGGAATTCTATAGCTGAAATTGATAATACACCCCTCATTTAAAACATTGTCTCCCAATCACCATGGTTACTGCCAGGTTTTTCTGCCCAGCATATTCATCTATCAAATATGCTAATACAGAATGGACCCTGTCGCACAAAGGAGCAGGCTATTCAAACATACATGGCAAATAATTGTACATGTCAAAAGAAAGATGCTTGTTATTTGCCTAATATTATCCCCCAGAAGTGGGAAATAGTTCAGCTCTCAATGTAAAATGACTTGCCCTTATCAAAGAGGTAATTTGCTGATAATTTAGGCTATTAGGTATCTTGGGGTGTCCAAGCAAAGAATGGAGGAGAGGGACTGGGCATAATCAGTGGTTCTTTATGATTTTACTGAAAAGCAAACAGTGGAGAATGTTGTAGCAAGGAGCATCATGGGACATGCTGCCAGCCAATAATAGGACTGCTAATGGAATCCCATTTCACCTCTGTCAGGTAGCTCTTGATGAGTGGTTAATTATAATTTAGAAGAAACAGTTTTCCAAACTGCATTTCTATTGCTATTTGTCTTCATGATGGGCCAATTTTCAATTTGTCTATTTTAGTAATTAAGCTCAAGAAAAATGTTTGTGCTAAATTTCTCTATGCTTCTAAGCGCTTGATGCTACGTACCGGTAGCAGCTGGAGATGCCAAAAATGGTGAGCTGGCTGGCTGGCTTTCTTTCCTCTTTCCTTCCTTGTTTTATTTGCATACCAGGTGATAGAACAACCTCATTTTCTACCGCTTACTACTTTTCTAAATATTTGTTTAAAATTTCTTTGTGTTTGGGAAAAAAAAAACATTATAAAAAGTCAGGAACCATGTAGTGCTCTTACTAAGCTACCTTATTCTCCAACACGATGAGTTTTGACCCTTGCATGCAGCACCCCTTTTTATGCAATTTCTGTGAAAAAAAAATTGCACTTTCAGGGATTGGTGTGACTGTTTGCATTGAATATTATCAGAGATTCATGTGGGTCTCTATACAAAAGGAGTCTGACTGAATAGATAACTTCTAAGACATGATGCTCATGTCATTTATTTAATTAAAAAGTGTCAATAAAGACACATAAAAATTGAGAAAATCCAAAAGTATTTTTTTCCTTAAAGCAGCTTACTCAATCTTTTCTTAAAGCTTTATCTGTTCTTCTCTGTCCCATGACTCTGCTGAGACATTTTACTCTCAGCATAAAGTAATTTGGAGTAATTTGGATATCTTCATTCACTGGACCTCTATCCCAAGGATTTAATCTCAATTAGCCCCTATTGCATTGAACTTCTTCCTCTGTTTAGTTCTGCTTTGTATCTTCCAATCTAAAATTCAATTTGAAATATATTATTCTTGATAGAAAGGACTGTACATAGATGGTGAGCAAAGACAATGTCAATAAGAAAGACATAAATTCATTCCAGAGATAACAGGGATATACCTTCATTATCTGCTTCGGATAAAAGTTTTTATTGTTTGTGAAATTGGCAATAGAGATGGGAGAAAGAGAACATTCAGGAGAGACACTGACAGAATGGAATACCATCGGCCATCTTGTGATGCAATCTCTTATACATGCTGTACTGTAGCAGATCACCTGACGCTAGAGTTGGGAGCAAACGGTTGAGAACAGAAAACAGCAAACAGTTGGGAGCAAACACTCCCCCCCCCAAAAAAAAATATATAGAGAGAGAGAGTTGAAATGAGCTCAGAATCTGATATGAAGGGAGATATTTCTGGATTTTGCTATCAAAGTTGGATTTAGGTAGGTTCAGATTGATGATGGTAAGGAGGTTACTGATTGATGGGTTATTACTGAAGACATGCCAAAATTTGCATTGCTCTCCATGGAGATAGAGATGATATTTTGAGGAAACATGTCTACTGTACCTGTGGCAAATTTGGGAGAGGGAAAAGAATTAAATTGAATTAAAAAGGAAAATTAATGTTCTTCCAGCCATGAGAGATTGCCAGCTAAACTAAACAAAAGTCCTTGATTAATTCAATGGGAAATTTAGTAATAACTATATGCATAGCAGTAGGAATGTACAAGGTAGTAACAGAAGCATTACTTTCTAGACATGGAGATAGCAACTCTCAGCCCAGTAGGGCAAATTAAGCTATAAAACAATTTACAACATTCCACTCTCTTCTGAATTCAGAAACAGGAGGGAAGTTTTTTTTTTGTTTGTTTTTTTTGCTGATTTCCATTTGCAGAGCTATCTAACCGAAAGTGTCAGATAAATCAGATGAATTCAAAGCATTCTGTTCTGGAAATAACATGGAAAAGTTTATGGAAAAAAAGAGTAGCAGTTATGATTTCAAAACATATTGTAATGGGATACAACCCTGTAAGAGAATAATTTCCATCAGGATTTAAGGGATTCTACTCAGTTTCACAATTGCACAGGTGAAGGCTCCAACAACAGTTGCTGGGAAAGAAATGGTTCATGAGTTGATTACAACAAGTAATAGATCAAACACCAAAAAATAATGGTCTAATAATTATTGATGACTTTAATGGAAAAGTTGGAGAATAATTTGTATTGAAAACTAGGAATTTTCAGGGCAATGGCTAATAGATTATTTATAGAAAATGGGCTGTTTGTTGATAACACATTATTTTAGCAACACAAAAAATGATTATGCATTTGAAAATTTTCAAATGGACAACACTGTTATCAAACAGATCACATCTTATAGTTGGAGAAGTTGTCTGCTGAACTGCAAAACACAGCTAGGTGACAAATGCAGATCAGACCATCAGCTATTAATCACAGAAATATACATCAGACTGAAAAAGACTAGAAAGGGTCCAATCCCAATGAAGTATAATTTCAAACCCATTCCTGAAGTATGTAAGATTGAGATTGGAATCAGATTCAAAAATCTGGACCTTATGACAGAGAACCTGAAGACTTGTGGGAAGAAGTTAAATGACTGAAAAAAGAGGAGGGCAGAAAGAACATAATAAGAGCCAGATAGAAACAGAGAACCCACTGTATATCAAACAAAGCCATACAAATAGCTAAGGGAAAAAGACTGTTGAAAGCCAGATAGGATCTTGGAAAACAGAGAATTTAATGCAAACTTTCAGTGGCAAGCAAAAAGACATAAGGTGTTCTCCATCTGAATTCAGAGTATGGATTAGAAGAAAGTAACAAAACTGGGAAGAACAAGGGATCTATTTAGAGAAATTACAAGAAAATCGAAACCAAATGTCAGTGTCATTAGGAACTAATATAGAAAGAATTAAATGATGGAACAATAAATGAAAAAGATGTTATGAATACTTGGAAAAGCTATACAATAAAACTATCTCAGATAAGCCTGTATTCAAGGCAGAAGAACGTGAGGAGAAACCAATTGTACTTGAGGAGGAAATCAGATGGACCATAATTTATCTGAATCAATTGCCATGAAGTTCTGAATGCATCACTCAATAATCTTGTATCTTATGATGTAAAATATGAGGGATGGACTTTGCACTAGAGTAAGAGGGAAATGATTGCCACCTTTGAACTATGTTGCTGGAGGAATCTGCTTATTATTCTTGGACAACCAAAAGGAATAAGCATTCAGTAGTAAAGGAAATCAAGTCTGAATGCTAATTGGAAACAAGGATCATGAAACAAAAACTTCTTGTAACTTTGAATACATCGTAAGGTCTGATGCATATATGGCAATGATGATAATGCTGAACAAGGTGGATAGAAGAAGAGATTGACAATATGTGAAGTGGTGTACAGAGTATTGGAAGTGAAATGTATCAGAATAATACAATATTGTGAAATAAACTTGGTATTTACTTAAACAAGAGAGCCAGTTAATTGTAGTGGTTAAGGCACCAGGCTAGAAATCAGGAGACTAAGAGTTCTAGTCCCGTTTTAGACACAATGTCAGTTGAATTTGAACCAGTCACTCCCTCTATCAGCCTTAAGAAACAGGCAATTGCAAATCGCTTCTAAAAAAAACTTGCCAAGAAAACGGCAGGGATCCATTCAAGCAGTCAGCAGAACAAAAACTGATTTGAAGGCACACAAAAGGAAAGACAAGAAAAGAAAATACAGATCTAAACAAGGCTATGCTTTCTTTGTTAAGCTTTTAAATGTTGTTTCTCTGTATTTTAAGAGTCTTC